>QTSX02003580.1:0-566052 GCA_014839935.2 Entomophthora muscae | reverse complement strand
CTGTAGGGAAGCCTGTCCACAAGAGCGTCCCAGAGGGTCCAAGAACAGACCAAAAACACAAATTGAAGGGAGTCATGCCAATACACAGGCCTCTCAAGGCGTCAGTGCCAGTCAACCACCTCCTGCATCCCAAGCCAGATCACACAGCCTTAATCCCAGACAGAAGCTGCTCTCAAGGCCTGCAACCAAAGTCTCTTACACAAAGGTCATCAGGAATAATGAGGTCACATACACATTCACTATATACCCAGTTATCACCTGGCCCCGCACTCTTGATCCAAGAGTTGCCACTTCCTGCCCTTGCGTCTTTGACACCACCTACAAGCCATTGGCCACCACTGTTGAGCCATCTGCACCTATTGTGTATTCAACCATTGACAGCGCCGCTGCAAGCAAGCGTGATCCCACCTTCTATACAAAGGTCCCTGTCCCCTGTGTTGAGCCTGCTAACCAGGTTGCCGTGGTACCTGCCAAGGGCCAGCATTGGTTGACAGATAGTGAGCGTAAAGCTCTCCTCAACTGTTTGAATGGGGGAATGGCGGTTTGGGATATTGTGTCCCAATTTGGTGTCACAGCCAGATACATTGATGAAATCAACACCAAGTATGGCAGCACCAGGCAAATTACCAAATCCACCAAGGCTAAGCGGCAGTCAAAACTCTTGCAGCCTGTGCATACTGTAAATTCAAAACCTGAACGTAAAAATGCAGGATTGTCAAATCCTTGGTCCAAATTTTGAATCAATTTTGCAGGCAGCTCAGCTGAGTGAAAATTAAAATATTTAATAAAAGCAACCATTTAAATTGACTTTTTTAGGTTTATGTAAATTGGCAAATTTTGAATCTCTTGAGCAGATAACTCAACTAACAAAAACAAAGCTCAGCAAACAAATGCAGGATACATAAATCAGATATGCGGGATTCTAATGTAAAATTTGAGATTTCCTTATTTCAAACAAATCATAGACATCATGGAAAACTTAAAAAATCTGAAATTGCGGGATTGTCAAATAAAAGAACCAAGTTTCAAATCATAATTGAAAGGACTTTGAAATAAATATAATTTATGGGTGTCTCAAAAAGGATGCCAAAGGATCTAGAGCGGATTTGTGCTAATTCTTTTAGGAATCACAAGCATTCCAAAAAATCACCCTATTCCAATTTAGAACAGCTAAAATTTTGAGCGTAATATTCACCAACTTAACATATATAACAATAAAATTGACTAAACTATACTTTTTCTTCTTGAGTTTAAAATTATAATAAAATTTTTATTATGTCTTCTTCCAACACCAACCAAGTCAACAAGCTGTTCCCTGGCCTTGAAAAAATCATGCTGGGCTACGCTGGGTCTTCTAATAGTGAAGCCTCCCTCTATGGCCACTCCCAACCCGCAGGCCTCTCTGCAACCACTACCCAGGAGTGTGTTCTTTCTCCTGCAACTTCCAGCATGGCCCTGTTTGCCCATCACACACAGGCAGCTGCCAACCCAAATCCTGTATCAATAATGGCATCTGGAACCAGCCATTTGAGCCATGGGGTCACTCAGAGAGCCCAGAACCCCAAAACAGCCAATCAGATGGCACTTTCTGGTTCCCAAGATGGACATATCCCCCCCCAGCCAATCAGCCTGCAAGATGCAGAAGAAAATTAATCACTCCAGAGATTGTTCTTGAAATTGTTGAAAAGCAAGAAAAAGCTTATATCCCTTGGGGAAATTGCGGCTGTGATGGGGTTTGCAAAGTACACTGTGGCTGCAACCCTGCAAGCCCACACCAACTGTGGCCCCCTACCAAGAAGACCCCAACTGGTGACCGTACTTCAACCAAAGGTGACACAGCCCATCCCCTTATGATGGCCATTATGGAATGTGACCCACGGATGCCCCTGGTCTAGGTACGTCTTCAGTTGGGACTCCACTGCATCTTCACCAACAAAAGAACAGTGAATTTGTGGATGCACAGAGTTGTGGTTGCTACTAGAATCTTGTCCAATCAAGTTCTCAGTGGCCCCATTTTGATGGATACAAATCCCTACAATTCAACTATTATTAATTTTATCAAAGGAAGGGCAATGAAGGCCTGTAGTGACGTCATCTTTCTGTCATATGCTAAGATATCTGCAAGTATTCAAGGCTATGGAGAAAAGCTTCTAGTCTGATATGTACAAGTGTGGCCCAATCTTGTATTGTTTTTTTGGGGTTTTTATTGGCAGTTTCCCCATTGGGCATCAATTATTACTCGGCAATATCAAACACCACAGATGGGTATTCCTACCAGACAGAGCTCAAGGCCATGCTGGAGGAGTGGGCCACACAAAACGCCGTGCACAAAGTTGTAATGAGTGCGGAGATGGAGCAGTGGGAATGAGCTACCCAAGAAATCAGGGCTGCAGGGCATACTTGTTGGTCCTACCCCATTAACTACGCCAACATGCATCTTGCAGATGTATGTCTCTACAATTTTTGTTCTGCCCTCAGGCGCTTGAAGCCTGCCACCTACAACAAACTATGCACCCAAATTGATAAGGGGTATGAGCTTTTCCCTTCTGCGTCCTTCTAGGACTTATTTGATCTCATCATTTTCTAGGCAAGTGATAGTGATAAGTCCAAAAAGGACCCCTGTCTCCCCCCACACCAGTCCATCTATTTTGTCAAGCCAGTATATGTGACAGAAGAAGAATTCAAGCAATTGAAGTAATCAGCTCTTGCTTCCCCTTCCCAGTCAACAAATCCTGCCTCCCCAACCCCCCATCAAGCCACCTGTCTTCCAACCCTGACTCCCAAACCACCACCCATTCCCTCACCACTATCTCTGATGCCGCCCCTTTTACAGGCGCAGATGAAGGCAATGTTCATTCCGTCCATTCCCTCCCCCTTCCTGTCCTTTGATTTGTAAATAAATGGGTCATTATTTTAGGGATTAGGCCATTTTCTAATGCACATGCTGCTCAAGTCGCAGCATAACACAGTTAAATTTTGAAAAAGTAACTAATTACATATTTTATATTTAAAACATTAATAAATCAATGAAAAATTAACATTTTTTCACACTGTAAACTATCAAAATGATGCTAAAAATCTTATCTTTCTATTGGTGGAAAGATTTTTAATGTGTATAATATGCTTGATATTAAAGCAAAAGTAATTTAAAAGAGTATAATCCAGATTTTATTATATGATTCTGTCTAATGATATAAAGTAGATCACTTCAAAGCTAATAAATACTCTTTTTAAATATACAACAGCTTTTTTTATTTGACTAAATTAAAGATAAGATTGAGAGCTTTATTTTCCAATTTTATTTTATTTAAAAAGCTCAATTATTTAGGATTTTATGATAGTTTGAAGTTAGGGTGTTTTTATCACTGTTTAGATTGATTTTAAGGTTCAAGTGAGCCCAAACCTCAAATTAAGCATTCTTTAAATGGAATTCTTTAATATTTTATCATTTTAAAAATATGCGGAAGAGTTACAATTAACTGAATACATCATTTTAATTGATTTGCATTGATTACAAAGAGGATATGATGTAATAATAATATTTAGCTGCTTCACATGTATCACTTGTGCATGAAAACTGGGTATTTAATCAATTCTGCAAACATAAATTCAAGTTCAAACTATAATAAAAGCTATCACACCATTTCTTTCAGAATGGTGTCATTTAGCTTGGTATATAAGAGCTAAAGCACCACAAAGCTTCTAATCCAAAAGACCCCATTCAAAGGCCACATTCTGGTCATAACTACTCCAACATTAAGGCGCATTTCAGAGATCTGACCTAATTACAGATTCAAAATACTACCATGTCCTCAGTTAAATTTACTTCTGCCATGTTACCCTTTTTTTCTTGGGAGCTTCAACAAAAAGAGAGAGAATTGCAATGTTAAAAAAGGCATTCCTCTTTATTGCTGGTGATGATCTTGATAATTTCATCAAGCACTTCCTTACTCAAACTGAATTTGGTAAAGCTCAGTTCCTGCCAACTATTCGAATTCAAAAAGACAATGAGTTCATTGAAAACTTAAAGGATCTCATGAAATCTTCTCCCCAAAAACATCTCCCAGCCTTGCGATCTCTGGTTACTTCCAGTTACTCTTTAAAAGAGCTTAATGATATGGGTTTTAATATAACCAAAAGTGAGTTTGAATACTCAAGAAAAATAAATAAAAATAAAAATGTAAGTTTAAACAAAAAAAGCCAAAAAATAATAACCATTCATTAAAAAAAGAAATAACTAAAAAATAATTAAAAAAATTGCTGGAAAATTCTTTTGAAACAAGCCAGTTTACAAAAAAAGTGCCTGAAAAAATTTATAAAGATATAGAAAAAGAGATGAGTAATTACTCAACTGAAATTAAATACTCTCTACTTAAAACAAAAAAAGAAATATATGAAAATATGAAAATAAAAAATGAAATTTTGGTTTCAATTTCTACTTACTATAAATTAATCCCTAAAAATATAATAAAAAGTAAAAAACAAACTGATATGTGCAATATTTGTAATTTAAAAAATTCACTAGAAAAAAAGAAGGAAGAATGTGAAAGTAAAAACTTGCCATTACCAGAATCTATAGACAATGACTTAAAGACTATTAATCAGCACCAAGACTTTTATGTTCATCAAAATTGTGAATATAAAAAGATATTAATGAATTAGATGATGAGTCTTGTGTTGTAGTTATAGATTATAAAGAAAACTTAAAGGTTGGAGGTGGTCCAATTGAGACCAATAATTGTTTTTATTCAAAAAAACCAATCTCATTATCAGGGTTTGCATTAGTTTTTAAGAAAAACAACAAAATTAAATATGAATATCATGATTTTTTGTCTCAAATATTATCACATGATTCTTTATTTTCAGGTGAGTGTTTTATAAAAATTCTTAAATTAGATAGATTTAAAAAAATAAAAAATATAAAAGTATGGACTGATAATGGAAATCATTTTAGATCATATGAATTTTTATATTACTTATTTAAAGAGGCACCTAAATATATTAAGGGTTCTATAAAATATAATTGTTTTGTGGAATGTCATGGAAAAGGCATTGTTGATGGTCACTTTGGTGTAATATCAAAAACATTAAAAGAGAAAGAAAATCATTTTTATATTAAGAATATAAATGATATTAAATATATTTTTGAGCAAGAAGAAAAAAGAAAAGAGTTATATAAATCAGCGCTATCAGGCTCAAATATTTCTCAAAAGTCATTCTTTTATATTTATGAGAGAAAAGTTAGGCCTATAAGGAAGAAGCTCAGAGTTAAAAATCTGCGCATTAATCTTTCATATTTGATGAAAAATGGGAAGTTGTATTAATCACCTTTAACATTTGAAAGTTTCTCAGAATATTCTGAGATAACTTATCATTTGAAATCAAGTGATGATACCAGAGAAACAAAAATATCAGAAGATGCTAGTGGTGCACTAGGGCAAGTTCATGAAGTAGGGCAGCTTACTAGAGGGTGTATTTTAAATAGAGTTATCAGTCTTTCAAAAACAACAACATTTTTTTCTGAAACAAACTAAGAATATTTATGATGAGCCAAAGATAGGGTAATAGCATTTATAGCTTTAGGGCTGCTATTACTCTCCCATGCAACTCATCATAAATATTTTTGGTTTGTAGTTTGTAGTAGCACTTAAGTTATTTTCAGTAATACTGTAAGTTGCAATTTTCAATTCTAAAATTGATGATTTATTTTTAAAAAAATTCATCTAGGCCCAAGATCAATTAAAGTTTTGGAATTTGTTGATTGTATTTTAAGCTTTCTGAATAATTTGAATATGAATAATGCGATTAAGTTATAAAAGAATAAATCTGGCGCCTAGGCATAACAAGAAAAATAATGACCCAAATTTTTTCTTTGTGACAACTTATTAAAATTGATATCTCTCTTTCAGTTCATAATTAATAATATTTTCTTTTTACATTATCAACATTTCCCATAATTAATACAATAGTGTACATTTTACAAATAGCTTAATATATTATGAGCATACATATTTTTCATCATCATTAATAAATTAAAGACAACAAACGTAAATATTGCATTAAAAAATTGCAATTAGACATCAACTATTGATATTTAGAAATTATGTACATAACTCAAAGCATTTTGTTTAATAAATGTCACTGTAAACTAGGCCTTTTTCATTGTAATTTATCTAAATGTACTGTGTTCATATTAGAGAGCCATTAACGCTTAGTACAAATATTGATACATAGTGCATTTTATAGCCTGTATATTTACCTATTGGTAAAAATTCTGTAAACTTTTCAGTCAGATTTTGTAAGGTAATAATAATGTAATGAATTAATAAATTATAGTTTATTGTCATTAATTGACTGATTTTCTTTGCTGTGGCAATTGTGCATTTTCTGATATTTATGTACTAGTATTCAATTGGTTGGTTTCCCATCCAATTGGATACTAGTGTGTAAATATCAGAAAATGCACAATTGCCACAGCAAAGAAAATCAGCCAATTATTGACAATAAACTGTAATTTATAACACATTACATTATTATTATCTTACAAAATCTGACTGAAAAGTTTACAGAATTATTACCAATAGGTAAATATACAGGCTGTAAAATGCACTATGTATCAATATTTTTACTAAGCGTTAATGGCTCTCTAATATAAACACAGCCAATTTATTTTAAATTACAATGAAGAAGGCCAAGTTTACAATGAATTTTATTAAAAAAATGATTTGAGTTATACACATAATATCAAAATACCAAGAGTTGATGTCTAATTTCAATATTTTAATGCAATATTTATGTTTGTTGTCTTTAATTTATTAATGATGATGAAAAATATGTATGTGTTGAAGATAGTACTATAAAAACCAGTTTTTTGATGGAATACAAACAAAATATCAACTATCTATAACTTGATTAACAAATTAGAAGTACACCTGCAAAGGGTTGTTGAAATTGAAAAAAATATCAGGGAAATAGTGACAGGAAAGCTGGGTAACAAGGGCCAGCCACTAATCCAGTCAAACAAAGATGCTCTGGATAAATTGGGAAATATTATAGATGAAAAGAATAAAGAAGCATTACTAAATCTCCAGGGAAAAATTCTATCAAGTCTAAAGTTCAACAACGTGGCCTACAATTTGTGGGAGTTCTGGCAGGGGACCAAAGAAAACAATAAGATCAAACTAATCAAAGGAAACAAAGTTCCAAAGGAAATCAACACAAATGAATAGGAAACTGACCAAATGGAAACATACAAAAACAAAATACAAGCAAGAATCAGGAGCACTTCAAGAAATACAGAAGCTTTATCAAATGAAAATCAAGAGGAAGCACAAGTTTCAAGAAAAATAAGAAAAATTAAGCCCAGGAAAATTAATGAAGAGTAGCCAACACTCATGAAGTTTGCCAAAGTGGCGCCTGTGGCTGAGGGGGCCACAAGGGAAACAATTAGTAAGTCTTTTATGTTTTACTTATATTTATTTTAGTCATCACCAGGAATGGGGATGAGGTTGCGGAAGTGGCAGCTTATACGCCAAGTTGGTTTTACGGGGGTTACCAGTCACTGGTAGCCCCTGTAAAACAAATAAATAAAAAATTCAACAGAATATGTTTAATTCTTCAATTAGTGAAGCTAAAAATAGGGATTATTTACCACCCACAGGGTGCTTGCGGTGGTTGAGGGAAGCATATGAAATAGGATCAATTATCAACTTCAAAGAAATGAACAAAATTTGTGAGGATATCAAATTAAACTTCAATAAATATATATACAAAAGCATTTAAATATTCCCCTTCACAAACATCAACAAATATAAAAAGAATTTAATAAAAACTGACTTTCAAATTGGAACTGAATATTTGAAATCTGCAATTTTTAATGAAGTTTTTAAGGCACTATCAAATAAAGTTGGGGATGCAGTCCTTGTGAATAATTTTAAACCTTTATTAATATTGTTCACCGAGGCCTGGGGGGCTGATTCAAGTTGGGCGCCCCCAGAACCCTCTTAAAGTTCAACCAAACATCCTAAATCAATAGGTTAGTTCAAACATTCAAAAAATTATACATGTTCTTGGAAAAGTATACCTCACAAAGAATCTAC
Organism: Entomophthora muscae; assembly: GCA_014839935.2. Classification (NCBI taxonomy): domain Eukaryota; kingdom Fungi; phylum Entomophthoromycota; class Entomophthoromycetes; order Entomophthorales; family Entomophthoraceae; genus Entomophthora; species Entomophthora muscae. The sequence continues at coordinate 557,953 of QTSX02003580.1, read as the reverse complement.
GTTGCGGTATACCTGGGAATCCTCCTTTACTGCATATTAAAAACCAACGTCAAAAAGTTGGAGGATGCACTTATTCAAATGGATATTTGCCGCGTAGCCCTTGACTGCCAGAAGACACCACAGGATATAGGACAGTTGAGCACGTCCTGTATGACTCATTTGCATTGACAACATTATACGGGTACTACGTGCCCCCCAAAAAACCTACTAGTTGATTCACTCACCCACATTACTTTTATCAAACAATTAACAACCATTGGGGTACAGGGCACCACCCCTCTAGCAATTGCATCCAGGGTTGTTCACCATGTATAGAATAGTACATGGATCCAATTAGACGCATTAGCTGAAAATTTAATTTTGGGGTATAATTCCCCAGAATAATCACATTCCCTTTGCAATTAGCATACCCCCAATAAATATATTCCCCTTGCAAATTAAATTTTATTTTTTTAACTTCTTATATTTTAATACTAAAATTTTAAGATTGAACTATGTAATATTAAAATTGTACTAAAATTTTTTTAATATTACATATTTCAATCTTAATATTTTAGTATCTAAAAGTCAATATTAAAATTTTAATACTACATATTATAATACTAAAATTTTTAATATCAAATATTTTGATATTAGAATAAATCACAATTTAATAAAAATAGTTAAATTTTGAATATTTAAACTTATATATTTAAATTTTAAGATTTATAATTATAATTTTACTTTTAATATTTTAATTTTTTTTTTAAAATTATAATAGTAATATATAATTAGGTTGATAATAATAAAGGGACAGTTTAATAAAGTGAACATGTGTAATAATAAAATATGATTTATAAAAAAATTTATTTACTAGCACGTCAAGTACGGGTTCATTTATTACATAAACAAACAACAAGAATTGAATTTATCCTCATCATGTGCCCCCTCCACCTATATTATAAACAAATGACTTTTTAGAACTTGACTTACCTTTCCCTTGTAACATGATTTGACAAACATATTCAATATACTTGACCTGCGTCCTAAGTACTAATTAGTAAGCAATATATGAAAATCATTGGTTTCCGTGTTGTGTGGCTATAGTGGCACTGAAATAACAAGGATCAGATGATGACCTGCAAGGTCCAATTTGTGGCTTAGAAAAGCCAAAGTACCATCAAGGATTCATAATTATTTAAATAAACTAATTTATTTCTATCTTTTTTAATTTATTTATTTGTTAGTGCAAAAGCCAATATAATATTCAGTGCATTATAATAAAAAAATATCCATCTTACCTATTATAATTAATTTTATTTACCTTTTCTACATACTCTTATATGTCTATAATACAATCAAACATCATGTCATTATATATAAGTAATAATTTTTATGTCCTAATAAAAACAAATAAAACCCGTAGCACCCATTTATCTGATTGGCTCAGAGGCCAGGGCTTTAGGGAGGAAGGATTCTGAGTACTCATAGAAAGCCACCACCACATTGGGTGGCATCACAAATTGGCTGATCTTAAGAATGTTGAAGAGATCCTCAGTGTCCTGAGGAAGGCCTTGTTTCACCTTATTCTTGATTAACCAAACACCTCCTCAATTGAATTCAGGAATGAGAAATATGGCGGGAGTAAGAGAAGTCTCATTGGACAATTATTAAGTCAGTGGTTGGCCAAATGGCTATTTTTATCAATTGGCGGAAACTTGGACACAACCAGATCCACTTTGTGGAGCCTGACATTATCCAACACAACAATGTTAGTTGTGCTGCTGTAATTTATCCAAATGTACTCCTTTATGGCTTGGAGAAAATCAAGAAATGATCTGCTGTTATGAGAGCCCTTAATCATTTGGTATTAGTCCAACCTGCAAGGACCAAGAAGGGCAACCATTGAATAAGTCTGGGAACGGACAGCTGCACAATGGACTACACCGTCCTTGGACCCCTTCTTGACCCACCCATGCCTAGACCTGAGTGAGGAGGAAAACAACAATTTCTCAATATAGAAGAACTGGACATTCCCAGTCTCTTATAGTGCCAGATATGTCTTGGCATAAATGTGTCAATCCTCAAAGGTCTTTTCATTGTTCCTATTATACGGCAAAACTCCCATTACTTTCCAGGAGAAGCCCAAATCAACCATTGTTTTTTATACAAGGGCTTTGGAAACAGAAAGCCCAAACTCTGTGGCAAGCATTGATTGGACAGCAAGTGTGTCCAGGTGGCAATCCTTGGCTACCCACTGCTTGATTGAGTCAATGTGAATAGGCTGAAGGAGTTTGGGCTGTCTTTTTCCCTTTGTGAATTCAGCAATTTGCTTGGTATTTCCATACTTGTTGTTGATGTTGGCAATGTATCTGGCTGTGACACCAAATTGGGATGCAATATCCCAAACTGCCATTCCCCCGTTCAAGCAGTTGAGGAGAGCTTCACGCTCACTATCCGTCAACTGATGCCGGCCCTTGGCAGGTACCACAGCATCCTGGCTACCAGGCTCAATACAGGGGATGGGGACCTTTTTGTAGAAGATGGGATCACACTTGCTTGCAGTAGCGCCGTCAATGGTGGCATAAGACACAGGCACAGATGGCTCCTCAGTTGTGGCCAATGGCTGATAGGAGGTATCAAAAACGCAGGGGCAGGAAGTAGCAACTCTTGGGTCAAGAGTGCGGGGCTGGGTGACAACTGGGTAAACGGTGGAGGGGTAAGTAACCTCAGTGCTCCTGGTGACCCTGGTGTAGGAGACTTTTGTGGCAGGCCTTGAGAGTGGCTTCTGTCTGGGATTCAGGCTGGTTATTTGGGCTTGGGATACAGGAGGTGGTTGGCTGGCACTGACACCTTGGGAGGCCTGTGTATTGGCATTACTCCCCTCAAATTGGGTTCTGGGTCTGTTCTTGGAACCTCTAGGACGCCCTTGTGAACAGGCTGCCCTGCAGGCTGGTGCAGGAGCTGATTGGGAATGCAATTGACGGTCCATAAAAAATATGTATATTTTAGATTAAATATGTATTTATTTGGATTTATTGGTTTAGTTGTGGGTAGTTATTTTCTCTTGAGTTATCCTTGAGTAGTAACAGAATTTTTATATCTGTAATTTGAAGTGTATAATATTGTATCCTTTCCAGGTTTGGATGATTTTAAGGTTTAATCACTTTTTTGTCTAAACATGGTTATTAAGATTGAATTTTTAGTTTGATTTTAGTTATGGTGGAGCTTCTTTATTTGGGTTGGTGATTCCTAGTGTGCTTAGTGTACATTAAATTTGGATTCTAGTTCCTGCAATTAATATCTTAGTTTACTAGTGGCATTCAAAAGTGATTTGAAATTTGGTTCTTGGATTTGACAATCCCGCAATTTCAAAAAACATAGTAAACTTAATGAAAATGGTTGATGGATTTGAACACTTCAAAATTGATTCCAGTTAATTCATTTTTTCCATTGGAAATATGCAGTTCAACTTGAGCTTTGCAAGTGTCTATGAGTTCCCAAATTTTCAAATATTCAAATAAAAATACAAATAATTCAATTTAATTAAAAAAAAGCCATCCTGCAAAAGTGATTCAAAATTTGGATCAAGGATTTGACAATCCCACATTTTTACGTTCAGGTTCTGAATTTACAGTATTGACACAATAAAACAGTGGGTAGCCAAGAATTGCTACCTAGACTAACTTGCTGTCCAATCAATGCTCACCACAGAGTTTGGGCTTTATGTTTCCAAACCCCTTGTTTATAAAACAATGGTTGATTTGGGCTTCTTCTGGAAAGTACTGGGAGTTTTGCCGTACAACAGAAACAATTGAAGACCATCAAGGATCAACACATTTATGCCAAGATATATCTGGCTTTAAAGGAGACTGGGAATGTCCACTTCTTCTACATCAACAAACTGTTATTTTCCTCCTCACTCAGGTCTAGGCATGGGTGGGTCAAGAAGGGTTCCAAGGACAGTGTAGCCCATTGTGCAGCTGTCTGTTCCCAGACCTATTCAATGATTGCAATTCTTGGTCCTTGCGGGTTGGACCAATACCAAATGATCAAGGGTTCCCACAATAGCAGGACTTTTCTTGATCTTCTCTGAACTGTCAAGGAGTATCTCCAGATCTAGTACGGCAGTACAACCAACATTGTTGTGTTGGATAATTTCAGGCTCCACAAAGTGGATCTGGTTGTGTCCAAGTTTCCGCCAATTGATAAAAATAGCCATTTGGCCAACCACTGCCTGGCTGACTGCCCAATGAGACTCCTCTTCCTCCCCCTGTATTCTCCATTTTATGAACCCAATCAAGGAGGTGTTTGATTGGATCAAGAATAAGATGAAACAAGGCCTTTCTCAGGACACTGAGGATCTATTCAATATTCTTGAGGTCAGTCAATTTGCAATGCCACCCAATGTGGTGTCAGCTTTCTATGAGCACTTGGAATCCTTCCTCCCTAAAGCCCTGGCCTCTGAGCCAATCAGATAAATGAGCGCTCTGGGTTTTTTTTATTAGGACTCAAAAATTATTATTTATATATAATAATGTGTCATTTGATTGTATTATAGACATTTAAGAATATGTAGAAAAGGTAAATAAAATTAATTATAATAGGTAAGATGGATATTTTTTTATTATAATGCACTGAATATTATATTGGCTTTTGCACTAACAAATAAATAAATTAAAAAAGATAGAAATAAATTAGTTTATTTAAATAATTGTGAATCCTTGTTGGTACTTTGGCTTTTTTAAGCCACAAATTGGACCTTGCATGTCTTCATCTGATCCTTGTTATTTCAGTGCCACTATAGCCACACAACATAGAAGCCAATGATTTTTATTTATTGCTTACTAATTAGTACTTAGGACACAGGTCAAGCATATTGAATATAATTATCAAATCATATTACAAGGGAAAGGTAATTTGAGTTCTAAACAATCACTTGTTTAGAATATAAGTGGAGCAGGCCGCACGAAGCAGATAAACTCAATTCTTGTTGTATTTATATGTAATAAATAAACCTGTAATCAACAAGCTAGTAAATAAAACAGTAATAATTTATTTTTATTATTTGATGTGGTTGCAACTTTAACTAATGTCTTGTAATATATTTAGATATATTAATATTATAATTTCCCTACTAAAATTTAAAACAATCTTAAAATAGTAAAAGTAAAATTATAATTATAATTCTTAAAAGTTATCTATTAAAGTTTAAATATTTATCAAAATTTAACTATTTTTATTTAGTTGTGATATATTCAATATTGAAATATTATATATTAAAAATTTTAATATTGAAATATATGTCTTTAAAATTTTAATATTAACTTTTAGATACTAAAATTTTAATATATAAATATTTAAAATTAAAATTTTACTATAAAAATTTTAATATTACATATTTCAATATTAAAATTTTAGTATTAAAATATAAAAAATTTTAAAAAAATAAAATTTAATTTGCAAGGGAAAATATTTATTGAGGGGATGCTAATTGCAAAGGGAGTGCCATTTTTCTGGGGAATTATACCCTGAAATTAAATTTTTGGCTAAAGCGTCTAATTGGATCCACATACTCTTCTGTACGTGGTGGGCAACCCTGGATGCAATTGCTAGAGGGGTGGCACCCTGTCCCGGTGGTTGTTGAACGTTTAATAAAAGGAAGACGGGTGAGTGGATCAACTAATAGGTTTTTTGGGGGGCACATAGTACCCATATAATGTTGCCAATGCAAATGAGTCATACAGGACGTGCTCAACTGTCATATATCCCTGTGGTGTCTTTTGGCAGTTGAGGGCTACACAGCAAATATCCATTTGAATAGATACATCCTCCAACTTTTTGATGTTGGTTTTTAATATGCAGTGAAGGAGGATTCCCAGGTATACCACAACCTGAATGCTTTGTGAGGTATATTTATCTGAAAGCATGCACAAATTTTTGAAGTTTTGAACTAACCTATTGATATAGGATGTTTGATTGAATTTGAAGAGGGTTCTGGGGGGGGCACCCAACTTGTATCAGCCCCCCATGCCTTGGTGAACAATATTAATAAAGGTTTAAATGTGTTCACGAGGACTGCATCCCAACTTTATTTGACAGTGCCTTGAATACTTCATTAGAAATTTCAGTTTTTAAATATTCAGTTCCTATTTGAAAGTCAGTTTTTATTAAGTTTTTCTATATTTGTTGATTTTTGCAAATGGGAACCATTGAATGCTTTCATAGATATATTCATTAAAGTTTAACTTGACATCCCCATGAATTTCATTCATTTCTTTGAAGTTGATATTTGATCTTATTTCATATGCTTCCCTTAATCACGGCAAGCACCCTGCGGGTGGTAAATATTCCCTATCTTTAGCTTCAATACTTGAAAAATTATTTGTATTCTATTGAATTATTTTATTTATTTGGGTTTTATTTATTTGTTTTACAGGGGCTACCAGTGGCTGGTAACCCCCGAAAATCAACTTGGTGTATAAGCTGCCACTTCCGCAACCTCATCCCCATTCCTGGTGATGACTAAAATAAATATAAGTAAAACATAAAAGACTTACTAATTGTTTCCCTTGTGGCCCCCTCAGCCACAGGCGCCACTTTGGCAAACTTCATGAGCGTTGGCTGCTCTTCATTAATTTTCTTGGGCTTAATTTTTCTTAATTTTCTTGCAACTTGTGCTTCCTCTTGATTTTCATTTGATAAAGTTTCTGTATTTTGTGAAGCACTCCTGCTTCTTGCTTGTGTTTTGTTTTTGTCTGTTTCCATTTGATTATTTTCCTCTTCATTGGTGTTAATTTCATTTGGAACTTCATTTCCTTCAATTAGTTTGATTTTTTGAGTATTCTTTCTATTGATTTTTGAAAATTCCCACAAGTTGTAACTTTCACTTTTGAAATCTAACCACTTGAGTATTTCCTTTTGTATATTTAAAATTATTTCCTTGTTTTCTTCATTAATTATTGTTCCCAGGCTATTTTTTGCAATTTCCTTTTGCTGGACCAAGGCTCTTCCCTCATTTCCCAGTTGATTTACCACAAATTTACTGATGTTGTATTCAAGCTCAACAATCTTTTTGTGGAGGGCTGACTCTAATTCATTGATAAGTGTGTAAATATTTGACATTATGTTTGAATTACATCAAAAAACTAGTTTTTATAGTGCTACCTTCAACGCATGAATATTCTTCATTGTCAATAATAAATTAAGGACCTACAAATATAAATGTTATATTAGAATATTGCAATTAGACGTCAACTCTTGATATTTAGAAATTATGTGCATAACTCAGTGCAATTTGATTAATAAAATTCATTGTAAACTTGGCCTTTTTCATTGTAGCTTATCAAAATGGACTGTGTTTATATTAGAGAGCCATTAACGCTTAGTACAAATATTGATACATAGTGCATTTTACAGCCTGTATATTTACCTATTGGTAATAACTCTATAAAATTTTTAGTTAGATTTTGCGAGGTAATGATAATGTAATGTGTTAATAAATTACTTTTCATTGTCATTAATTGGCTGATTTTCTTTGCTGTGGCAATTGTGCATTTTCTGATATTTACACACTAGTATCCAATTGGGTGGTTTCACATCAAATTGCACAGGCAATAGAAAATCAAGCTACCACCCTGAGATCAAATGTGGTTGGGGTGACAGCTTGTTTTCCTATTGCCTGTGCAATTTGATGTGAAACCAACCAATTGGATACTAGTGTGTAAATATCAGAAAATGCACAATTTCCACAGCAAAGAAAATCAGCCAATTAATGACAATGAAAAGTAATTTATTAACACATTACATTATCATTACCTCGCAAAATCTAACTAAAAATTTTATAGAGTTATTACCAATAGGTAAATATACAGGCTGTAAAATGCACTATGTATCAATATTTGTACTAAGCGTTAATGGCTCTCTAATATAAACACAGTCCATTTAGATAAATTACAATGAAAAAGGCCAAGTTTACAGTGTCATTTATTAAACAAAATGCATTGAGTTATGCACATAATTTCTAAATATCAAGAGTTGACATCTAATTTCTATATTCTTAATGCAATATTTACGTTTATTGTCTTTAATTTATTAATGATGATGAAAAATATGTATGCTCATAATATATTAAGCTATTTGTAAAATGTACAACATTGTATTAATTATGGGAAATGTTGATAATGTAAAAAGAAAATATTATTAATTATGAACTGAAAGAGAGATATCAATTTTAATAAGTTGTCACAAAGAAAAGATTTATTTACTAATCAAAGGACAGGAAGGGGAGGGAATGGACGGAATGAACATTGCCTTCATCTACGCCTGTGAAAGGGGCAGCATCAGAGATAGTGGTGAGGGAATGGGTAGTAGCTTGGGAGTTAGGGTTGGAAGGTGGGTGGCTTGATGGGGGGTTGGGGAGGCAGGGTTTGTTGACTGGGAAGGGGCAGAAAGAGCTGATTGCTTCAATTGCTTGAATTCTTCTTCTGTCACATATACTGGCTTGACAAAACAGATGGACTGGTGTGGGGGGAGACAGGGGTCCTTTTTGGACTTATCACTATCACTTGCCTAGAAAATGATGAGATCAAATAAGTCCTGGACGGAAGCAGAAGGGAAAAGCTCATACCCCCTATCAATCTGGGTGCATAGTTTGTTGTAGGTGGCAGGCTTCAAGCGCCTGAGGGCAGAACAAAAATTGTAGAGACATACATCTGCAAGATGCATGTTGGCATAGTTGATGGGGTAAGAACAACAAGTATGCCTGCAGCCCTGATTTCTTGGGTTGCCCATTCCTGTTGCTCCATCTCCGCACTCAGTACAACTGCATGCACAGTGTTTTGTGTGGCCCACTCCTCCAGCATGGCCTTGAGCTCCGTCTGGTAGGCATACCCATCTTCAGTGTTTGATATTGCTGAGTAATAATTGACGCCCAATGGGGAAACTGCCAATAAAACCCTGACAAAACAATACAAGATTGGGCTGCGCTTGTACATGTCAGACTGGATACGCTTCTCTCCAAAGTCTTGGATACTTGCAGATATCTTAGCATACGACAGGAAGATTATGTCATTACAGGCCCTCATTGCCCTCCCTTTAATAAAATTGATGATGGTTGAATTGTATCTGTTGGTATCCACCAAACTGGCGCCACCAAGAACCTGATTGGATAGGATTCTGGTAGCAACCACAACTCTGTGCATCCACAAATTCACCGTTTTTTTGTTGAAGATGCTGTGGAGTCCCAGCTGGAGACGTACCTGGACCAGGGGAATCCACAGGTCACATTCCATAATGGACATCATAAGGGGATGGGCTATGTCACCTTTGGTCAAAGTACAGGCACCAGTTGAGGTCTTCTTGGTAGGGGGGCCACAGTTGACGTGGGCTCACAGGGTTGCAGCCACAGTGGACTTTGCAAAACCCATTGTGGCCGCAATTTTCCCAAGGGACATAAGCATCCCTTGATTTTCAACCATTTCAAGAACAATCTCTGGAGTGATTAATTTTCTTCTGTGCCTCGCAGGCTGATTAGCCAGAGGCAGGGTGTGTCTGCCTTGAGAACCAGACAGTGCCATCTGATTGGCTGTTTCTGGATTCTGGCTTCCATTGGTGGCCCCATGGCTCACTGGGTCAATTACAGATGCTAGTGTTACTATATGTTTTTGTTAGCAGCTGCCTGTGCGTGATGGGCAAACAGGGCCATGCTTGAGGATGCAGGAGAAATAACACACTCCTGGGTAGTGCTTGCGGAGGGGCCTGCGGCTGGGAGTGGCCACAGAGGGAGGCTTCACTATTAGAAGACCCAGCGTAGTCCTGCATGATTTTGTCAAGGTCAGGGAACAGCTCGTTGACTTGGTTGGTGTTGGAAGAAGACATAATAAAAATTTTATTATAATTTTAAACTCAAAGAGAAATGTATAGTTTAGTCAATTTTATTGTTATATATGTTAAGTTGGTGAATATTACGCTTAAAATTTTAGCCATTCTAAATTGGAATAAGGTGATTTTTGGGAATGCTTGTGATTCCTAAAAGAATCAGCACAAATCCACTCTAGATCCTTTTGTAAATTCACTGCCACCTCTGGCTTTGGACCACTCAATCTTTCCCCGTTGTACCAAGAAAGGTCCCAAAACGCCCGCCAAACCCCTCCATTTGTTGAATAATTTAGCTCACACAGTTGATGAGAGGTTTGTGCTGGCTTATCCTGTGGAATCCCTGCCTTTGGTTGCTCCTTCCTGGGAAGAAACCCTGGTTAATTTGGACTACCTATTAGCCTGGTGTTGTCTGTTTTTAAAAACTATCAGAGCCACCCAATCAGGTGTTGCCACATTGACGCTTGATAACCCAGTTGACCCCCAAATGCCTGGCATCTCTTCCAGCCAATCAGATTTGATTTCAGAAATTGGAGTAAAACTCTCCAGTCCCCCTGAGCCCATCCAGCAAAGTTTTGTACCTAGCCAATCAGGCTCATCCCCAACTGTCATGTGACCAGTTTTTTGCAATCCATTCCTTTTAACCAAGCAAGGGGACTTTCAGTCCCCTGCTTGTCTATTTTCCACTTACATTAAAGTTTGGAGTCACCTGCACCTTAATTTTCTTAATTTTGAGTTGCCTGGAACCAGTTGTGTCCCTAAAGCTCAAAATATTAGAGTGTAGCCCCTGCCCTAAGCTTACCTTTAGCCAGCTGGTTTTGAACCTGGCTTCTCTTCTGGCTCCTTGTACAAGTGTTCTTTCACTTAGTTGTTGTCTCTTTTGCTCTTGCCTTCAAAATCAAAGTTTGAAGCTCAAAATTTCAATTGAATTTTCCTATAATTTCTATTATTATCTCAAATTTTTCTTTAAAAATCATTGTTTTTGAACCCGCTTTTGCTTGCAGTTATAATCCAAGGGCCCCAAGACAACAGCAAGGCTACCCAAACCCGTTCTGCTGTTTTCCCAAGGATTTGCCAAAGACTACCCTAGTCTTGCCATTTTCTCTCCTTTTTCTCCAGAAACTATACCATCCTACCTCAAATTTTGTGCTCGTTCTTTCTATGATACTGCCGGCTCTTAAATTTGTCATCTTTTTCCTGGCTCCGTTTCTCTTGCCTCTGTGGTCCACCTCCCCTGACCTGTGGGGGAAAATCTCCTTATTGGCCCATCTGGTAGGTAGCAACCTTGCCAGTCTCTGGGACCTCCCCAGAAGTCTTCTCTTTTCCGGAGAGGCTGTGGTTAAGAGCCTGATGTGTGACAATCTTGACCTGGACGTCGTGGAGCTTGCTTTGCCTAGTTCTGAAGAGGTAGTGCCCCCACATCTCCTCTCCCCTCCATGGTTCAGAAGACTGTGATACCCCCCGGGTCCTCCAAGGTGGCCTCCCCTGCTCCTACTTGCACTCCCTGGTTGCTCACTGGTCTGATTCTAATGGGTTTGAACGCCTACTTCCCCCAGTTGTCCCCGGTGTCCTCCCTGTGGTCCCCTCTCCGAGCAGTCATCCCAGTTGCGCACTGGATGGCATCCTGGTGGTTTGTTGTACCAGGATGGGAGCCAAACTTAGTTAGTTTAGCCCCTCTCTCTCACACCTTTGACATCCTTTTTGAGACACCCATAAATTATATTTATTTCAAATTCACTGCATTCTTGATTTGAAACTTGGTTCTTGGATTTGACAATCCCACAATTTCTGATTCGTTAATTTTTACATGATGTCTATGATTTGTTTGACATACAGGAAATCTCAAATCATACATAAGAATCCCACATTTCTGATTCATGTATCTCACATTTGTTTGTTGTTTTTTGTCTTTTGTTAGTTGAGTTATCTGCTCAAGAGATTCAAAATTTGCCAATTTAAATAAATCAAAAAAAGTCAAATTAAATGGTTGATTTTATTAAATATTTTAATTCTCACTCAGCTGAGTTGCCCACAAAAGTGATTCAAAATTTGGACCAAGGATTTGACAATCCTGCATTTTTACGTTCAGGTTCTGAATTTACAGTATAAAAATAAAATAAAATAAAATTAAACCAGTCTATCTATATAATTTATTTATTATAATTTTTATTTGTCTTGAATTTAGTATCATAAATGCTAGTAGTCACTACTGTTTATTTTAAACTAGGGTATAAAATTTTCTATATTTTTTTGTTGTAAATGTGCACTTTTAACTGTATATATAGATAAAATCATTTTTTGACAATTTTAATGTCAAAACAGACACTCTGACTATTTATTTCCATTTCATATTCTAGATTGTATTCTTAATTAGGACTAGCTGGTAACAGTATTATAGATTCACTGATTTTTTTGATATTTGATATTTTTTATCTGTTTCAGTTGCTATTAGGGTTCGTTATTGGATCAATTTTGTAACTTTTGTGACTGAGTTCAATGATTTCTTAAAAATCATAGTAAATATAGTAGCTTTGTTCTATGACTGAAACTCATTTGGTTTAGTGCTTGGTATATTTGTTGTTAATTCATCATACATTTGTTGTTAATTCATCATACATTTGGGTCATTATTTGTTAGATTAAGCCAAGGCGCCAGCTTAAGCATTTCAAAGCCTTTTAACTTCTTTGGTATCATTTAAGTCATAAACTTATGTTTTTTGAACATTAGTATAATGCTTAGTTTACTGAAGAAAAGTTTAATAGTGTAAAATATACAAATAATAGAAATAAATCTTATTTCTATTAGCTGTATTTTTTGCTAAAACCTATTTTTCTATTTCAATAAGCCAAGAATTAAATATATGAGTTACATGGGAGAGTAATAGCAGCCCCAAAGCTATAATTGCTATTACCCTATCTTTGGCTCATATAATTAATTTCTTAGTTATTTTTAGAAAAAAAAGTTGTTGTATTTAAAAGACTATTTACCCTATGTGAAATATAAGTTTTTGTTATGCGTCCAACTTCATGAACATGTCCTACTAATCCTTTAGTAGTATCAGCTCTCTTTGTTTCTCTGTCATCTGTGCAGAACTTTGCACAATAATTTATTTTGAAGTACTCCTTAACATCCTCAAATGTCAAAGGTGAAACATACAGCTCACCATCTTTCATTAAATATGAAAGATTAACATAAAATGCTTTGACTTCAAGCCAGCTTTTTTTAGGCCTAGATTTTCTATCATAGATGTGAAAAAAGGTTTTTTGGGAAACATCTGAACTATTTACAAGTGTCTCATATAAACCCTTTCTTTCTTCCTCTCTCTCAAAAACCATTTTGAGATCATTTATATTTTTTATATACATCTCATTTTCCTTTTGTTTAAATGATTTTAGATAATACACCAAAATGACCATTAACAATACTTTTGCCATGACACTCAACAAATCTATTGAACTTAATTGTTCCTTTTATAATTTTAGGTACCTCTTTAAAAAGATAATATAAGAATTCATAAGATCTGAAATGATTATCATTATCAGTCCAAACTTTAATATTTTTAATATTCTTAAATTTATTATTTTTAAGCAGACTTATCAAACACTGACCTGAAAACAAAGAGTCATGAGATAAAATTTCAGATAAAAAGTCATGATACTCATATTTAATTTTCTCATTTTCTTTAAAAGCAATTGTAAATCCTAATAAAGAAATAGGTATTTTCTCATAAAAACAATTATTTGTCTCTATAGGATCCCCACCTATTTTAAAGTTTTCTTTATAGTCTATTACTATAACACATGAATTATTATCAAGATTATTTATATCACTAATATATTCTTTATTTTGATGCTTATAAAACTTTTCATGTAGGTCAATAGATTTCAAATTTTCTTTAATAGATTTAGGCAATGGCAACTTCTTTATACTCAAATCCTTTTTCTTCATTTCTAATGACTTTTTTAAGTTGCAAATGTTACACATATCAGTTTGCTTTTTGCTTTTAATTATATTATTAGGAATAAGCTTATAAAAAGTGGAAAGTGAAATAGAAATATTGTTTTTTATTTTCATATCTTCGTAAATTTCTTTTTTTGTTTTCAATAATGAGTATTTTATTTTAGTTGAGTATTCACTCAACTCTTTTTGTAATTCTTCATAAATCAATCCAGGGGATTTTTTAGTAAATTGGCTAGTTGGAAATGAATTTTTTAATATATGTTTTAAAATATTTTTTATGTTTTCTTTCTTTACTGAATCATTTTTTCCTTTTTTATTTTTTGAATTTAATGATGCTTTTTTAGCATTTTTTATTTTTTTAGAATATGAATACTCATTTTTTGTCATTTTAAATCCACAATCCCAAAGCTCTTTCAGACTGTAGCTTGATGTAACCAATGCTCTTAGGGAAGGAAGGTGCTTGGCAGGGGACTCTGACATCAATTCCTTTAGGTTGTTAAGGAAATCATCTGTTTTAGAATTTTGTATGACAGGTAAGAAGGTACTTTTTCCAAACTCTGTTTTTAATAAGAAATTCTCAACAAAGCTGTTAAGATCACTGCCAGCAGTAAAAAGGAATGCTTGTTTAAGCATAGAGATTCTTTCTCTCTTAGTAGAAGCCCCCAGTGAGAAGAAGGGTGTCATCTGAGGTGCAAACTTGATAGGTTCCATAATGATAGTGGTTGGGTTCCTTGGCTTGGTTCAGGCAGTTCTTGCTTGGAAATAGATGTGCAGTTATCAGAGAGGAGTAAAGGTGTAGATTGTAAAGTAAATTTCTGTAAAGTTGAGCTGTTTAAATACCATGTTAGCTGAGCTTTTGCACTACAGGCATAAATCCCCAACTGACCCCCAACTGATCTCCTTAATTTATCAATATCACCCCTGAAGTCTGATATCATTGTTTATTTACCCCTTTTTATATTCTGGTTAACTGTTGATATTTCCGCAAATAGTACTTCAATCTCGCTCAAACTAGTATCATTAGAAAGCCCTTAATCTCAGCTTTCGGAATTGTGCTGCAACTTTATATTTCAATACCGATTTAGTATCTTGAAGTGGCTTTGAATGTAAGCTTATAAAATTATTATTTGAAATAAAATATGCTAATTAACTCTTAAAGTATGATATTTTAATCAGTAAACTAAATTTAAAGTATAAATCATTATTTAGCTTACTTTTAGTAACCAACTCAAAAACCTTTTTTAAATAAACTTAAGTTTATTATAACCTTTAACAGTTCTTAAAAAATGAACTTTATATATTTTAAATCTATCAAAACAAAAATGTTTTTCTAATCACATATAAATATTTGCTTGTATAATTAAATTTGTATCTTATTTTTATAGATACAATGACTAAGATCATTTTCCATTTAGTTCAAATAAATTTTAACCTTTATAAAATTTAATTGAATAAAGCAAGATTTTGATACATTCTTTTTTATGTTTGAATTTTTTATACATATTATCTC
This sequence comes from Entomophthora muscae, assembly GCA_014839935.2. NCBI lineage: Eukaryota > Fungi > Entomophthoromycota > Entomophthoromycetes > Entomophthorales > Entomophthoraceae > Entomophthora > Entomophthora muscae. The sequence continues at coordinate 542,628 of QTSX02003580.1, read as the reverse complement.
TAGCATACAGTATAAAAATATAATTTTATTAAATAGTTGTATAAAGCTATTTTATTAATATTAAATACTTAAAATTTTGAAAAGAAAAACTTTTACTCTCTTATAAGTTCTTATTATATATTTTCTATAAAATCTAACTTAAGAATAAATTACTTATGCTAAATGAGATCACTGAAATTTCAATAAAAGTTCAGTTTTAATTTTAGTTTTAGTTTTTTTTTAACTTTTTACTAGATTTTTTTTTAAAAAATCCAAAATTATTTAATATTTATTAAATATGCAAAAAAAGCTATCTGCCCTCTTTTTAAAAAAAGGGATTCAAAAATGATTATATTTTAAATTAAATATTTTAAAAAAGCTAAGATTTTAGGCAACAATTTGATTTCCAACAAAAAGCATCATATCAGTTTTTATTGTATTTTTAGGTTGCTCTTTTTAGAATGATGTTATTTTGTACTAATCAGCTTTCAAGAAATAATGGTATATGAAATAAGATTGTTACTAGCTTTTAATACAGTTTAATTTAGCTGTAAGTAGAAAATGATTAATTTAATATAGGTTTTTATATTATAAGGATTAAATAAGATTTATTTTGATAAAATTGTTGTAATTATTTAAATTTATTGATAAGAAAATTAAAACAAAATTTTAAAGTTTTAAGTAGCACAGTTAATAGGAAACAGATTAATCTAACAAATAATGACCCATTTGTTCCCAGTTTACATAGGTTGTTGTGTGACTGGACATTTTTGTTAAATAACGCACATTTTCTGTGGAATTAGCTTTTATTTCTATCTAAAAAGTTGAAATTCATTGTGTGACTGAACCTATGTGTTCTGAACTGGACAATTTACGTTTATCTCAACAGGTTTAAAAACTACTGTACTGATTAATTATTAAACAAATTAGTAATTACAATACTAATTATAATGGCAAAAAGCATATTCTTTATATTTAGCAAATTCCGGGTGCGATTTTTGGACTTTAAATACTAGAATCCAATATTAATTACAAGTCAATGAACCATTTTGATATTGAAAAATCCAACACTTCGATCTTATGTTTTTATAACTGAAATCCCACGAGCGCGATATGAGTAAATACTCACTGTTTTAGCTTGCCAATAAAGCGACTGGATTTCATAAATGAACTATTCGTATAAGTACTATTTAGTCTAAATATAATATTTGACTGTAGGATTAGTAAACAGATTGATGAAATCTGTCTGAAAAAGCTGCAAGAATCACAAAAAGATTAAGCTCGGTAAAATTCTGGCCATAGCATTGTAAGAATCTAACATATCAATGGATTTAGAGCATTTATGGTCAAGGGTTAGCTAACTACTTCCAAAAATTGTATTACAACATAAGTTCGAAAATAATTTGGCTAGATTCTGTTGTTACGTTTTTAGCCGGATTGTGCTTATCTTGCAAGTGTGGCGTTAGAGCGATTAGCCAATACAAGTTTGTGAATCTCATTCTTCTTAGCCAAAACAGAAGATTCACCATTGAGAATCGCAATAAACTCGTTAGCAAGCCTCTGAGAAAGCGTTGGGTTGCGTCTTTTAGAGGCGGCGGCTATAATCCAGTTAATCCCAATTCGGTGACGCTTGCGCTGATGAATAGCGACAGGAACCTGAGTTACTTTTGATCCTGTTTTTTTGGAAAGCGTCAGCATTAAAGGACTGGCTTTCTCGATAGCGGCAACCATAACTTCATGAGGATTTCGTAAAGTTCTCTGACGAAGCATGTACAGGGCTTTCCCGACAGTGCTCTCTGCTTTAGCCTTTTCTCCGTTTTTCATAACTAAGTTGACTAAAAGACTAAGATAAGGATCTTTTTTCATGGTCAGACGGTGTTCTTCAGACAAAGACATGGTAGTTCCAATTGGGGCTGAATGCACGTGTGAAGAGCCAGTAACATTCTCATTAGAATTAAGAATAGAGTCACCAGGAAGGGAACCTTCTTGATTGGATAGCAAATCAAAGGTAAAACCTTTAGCAGGAACTTTGGAAGTGGGAGAAGATACAGGAGGTGCTTCGAGAGGAGGAAGGGTGGAGTAACGAGCAATAGATTTGAAGCACGTTTGCTTTAGGCTTTGGCAAACAAGATTGGTCAGACGAAGCATCACAACTAAATTATTGAAAGTAAGATATGAATTGTAAGTTAAACAAAAGGGAAAGGGAATTTCGAAAGCCTACAAGAACCGCATACTTAAATATTACAATCTTGATGTCCAGCTTTTTTACATTTCAGTTGCTTAGAATATAATTTAATTAATTTCAAAAAATGAGCCTGATGGCCAATGAAGGCACTTATAATTAAAGCCGAGTAAAAGCTTTGAAATATATGCATACCGAAAAATCATCAAAAAATACCTTTATCAAAAATTAAATAGTTTGAATCGTTTATAGATGCGTCAATTGATAAAAAATACTGAGAACTATCAGCAATTGAATTTTTTGAAAAAGTAAACGTTTCAATACTAGAGCTCTTGATTCTCATCTGAATGCATTGAAAATTGGATGTAAACTATTCCAAAGTCAGCTTGACTCGTTTTAGAGCATCTATTTTGTTTTTAAAAATTTGATTGATCTGGATTTAAAATCGAGCTTGATTGAAATACCCAAATAACTTGACCTAAATTAATAGGAAATCTGCCAGAAACTATCAAAGTTTGATAAATGTATGTTTTGGATTAAAAAGGAGGTGATATAACAAGTGTGTACTGGTCAGCAGACTATCAAAAGCAAATAAATCATTCACATTGTTCATAATTTGTTTTCTTTTAGACAGTCTGCCTAAATCCAATCCAATTCCCTTGCTTGGAAAGCACTTTTATTAAATGAAAAACATCTTTTTATCTCTTTTTTATAATTCTAATTGGTAAAGGTTTTATTTAATGATGTGAATTAATAAATATTTAGCTTCATATAGTATTTTTTATCAAAGATAAGTTAGTAAAAGAAAATGTGTCAGGAGGGTTGCCAAAAGGGCAAAACTGTGCTACACTCAGCTTTACCCTTTCACGACAGCCCACTGGTATAAGTTTATGGTATCCTAGCTGGAAAACAGTTTTTTATTGGTTTAGCTTTTATGCTAAATTTAAATCATTATTTTATTGCTCTATTTGTTGAAATGTCTATTTGATGATGTTATATAAATTATAGCTTTTGTTAATAAAAAGAATAGCCTTAGTGCCAAAAATGTGGGGTCAACACCCTGGCACAGCTTCACACAAAAGACCTAGGGCTGCTGCGTCCCACCCTCGGACAAAGATCTTCTTTTTCTGGCATTCCAGAAGATCAGATTTAAAATCAGCTTTAAATAGAAAAATATTACCTCCACATTTTCAGAAACTTTGGACATAATCCAGGTTTTGTCTGAGGGTGGGATGCCGCCGCCCTAAAAAGACCCCCTGCCCTTCAATTTGACTACTATTGCATGTAAAGCCAAAAGAAGAAGTCAACTTGATTTGCCAAACAAGGAAACACAAACCACCAACAACCTAACTCCAAAAAGTGAACTTAACTTAATGTCTAACTCATTAGTAAGATCAAGCACCCCCTAACCATCCATGAAATTGATCAACAGATATCTTGTTTCTCCTAAAGGGTTCACTCAAACTATATAATCTTCTGTATCACAATAAAAACATCATATAGTTTTAAATAAAATTTCTCTTGTAACTCTTCTAATACAGCACAGTTACAACATTAGCTATATTTTTAAATTTCATTAGAGAAGAGTAGGATAGGGACAACAACAGTAATTGTGTGAACACATAGTCACAAAACTGTTTTTTGAATGTTTTGGATTGGGTTACAAAACAATTCATGTGGATTTGTGTTGCAATTTTCGGAGTAGGTCACATTTTGTGCCTCACTCAATTGTGTAAGTTGCAAAAATAAAAGGAAGGCGGTTTACAAATATGAAACAGACAATTTCTTTTTTTGCAAGGCACATGATGTAAAATCAAGCTGGTTTTTAAGTATGGGACATGTGATATCAATTTGTGCAAGTCTCAGGATGTAAAATTAGAGCAAGTTCACTTATCAGATCTTATTTTTTAACTAAACTTTATTAAAGCTTTATCTGCCATTATCTCACAATGATAGTTTTGGTTGAACCAAAGTTTGCTTTTGATAAATATAGTAAAAATAAATCAAAAAATATATAAATATCTATTTCAATTGAAAGGAATACAGTAATTTTCAAACCTGTTGAGATAAAAAAACATCAGTCTAAAAACAAATACAGCTCAGTCTAAAAGCAAAATCAAGGTGGATCCAAATCTATTGTAATTTAATATAAATTCTTCAATTTTTGATTTTGTTTTTAGACTGAGATTTTTTTATCTCAACAGGTTTGAAAACTACTGTATTGAAAATCAAGGAATTTATATTAAATTACAATAGATTTGGATCCGCTTTGATTTTTTTTAGACTGAGTTGTTTTTGTTTTTAGACTGAGATTTTTTGTTTATCTCAACAGGTTTGAAAATTAATGTAGTTTGTATACTTATGATTGGGCAACACAAAACCAAACAAGATTGTGCTTGGTCATATCACAATTCATGCATGCTGTACTGTGATTTTAGGAGCAGGACACAAAATGTGGCAGTTGCAATTGTGGATTGCCCCCTAAAAACACAAAACAAATCTGCATGGATTGTGATGTGACATGAAGGTCACAAAAAGATTTGTGTCCAACTATAAAAGCCACAAAACTAATTGCAACAGGCAAAGCTTGGTCACAAAACCAATTAAGTCAATTTTATTGCCTGTCCCAACCCTAGAGAAGAGTGAGTGTGAGATTTTTAATTGGCCTTATTAAACTATTTAAAATGTCTTTTTTATAATTTATATTGTAATTTCTCTTATTATAGATTATATATATTTAAAATATGAGTTATTAAATAAGTTATAAATAAAATAACTTTATCAATCTTGTGAAAGTGAAACTCTTTTGAATTAAAGCACTCTTCTCCTTTTTAATTTTGATTTTTTAGATTTAAAATGAAATTAACACAATTGATAATGAAGGTCATGTACTGTACTTTTTTGGGAGCTGTTGAGATGATAAATCAAAGTAATATTAGAGAAAACTAGAGTTGCACATAAAAAACATAAATGGCACTAGTTTTTTCAGTGATGTTTGGTAACAAAATGCTGTTAATAACTTTATTGTGACACATCAAATTTATCAGGAACCAATAAAGACATAGCCACATTCAAAATCAATGATAAACAACTGAACAATAAAAAAATCAAACTTTCACATGGATACTCAATATTCTAAACATCACTTAAAGTATATTATTTGTATAGAAAAAGCACACTAAAAATACAGACTAATCAAATAAAAAGCACACAAATTTTAAACACATAGCAAAAAAACCAAACAAACATCATTATATTTTTACATTATTTTAAATAAAAGAAAGCTCTAAAAAAGAAAGAGGAATTTTCACAGATAATCCAGTGAATTTTATTTTTAGAAATTAGAGTATCAAAAATTTTGGGTCTTGAAGAATTGATATGGGTTTTATTAGGAAAATGTGAATACATGTTATGGTTTTGGTGATATAAGCTGGTTCTGTGTGACAACAGATGTATTTTCTATTGGTGATAATGGGGTGTGGCAGTGACTTGGTGGGGTTTTGTCAGAGGGTCACTGAAGGCAACTCTGTGGAGAGTTCTTTTGTTCAAGCAACAAGGCACTAAAAGATTTGGGCAAAAGGTGGTTTGTTGAGATCCTTGAAGTAACAACAATTAACTTTTTTGATACAGTAGTTTTAAAAGCTATGGCAACAACCAAAAATACCTCAGATTTAAACAAAATGCTTTCAGATTTAAGCAAATTCCAACTATCAGGTTAAAATATACACTCTGTTAACAGGAATTTTTGGTGTTAATGGGCAAAATGGGTCAACACAGCAACAAATTGCTCACACGCCAAGCAAGACTATTCAAAATACAATCCAAAATACAAGGATTCACAAACAAAATGGTGTGAATTGACTTTTGGTGTACATATGTTTACTATGTGAATTGGTGAAAAAATACACCCAAGCACAGTGAATCAAAACTCAATCCAAAAAAACACAATAGCAACTCACTATGTAAAAAACCACTCAAATGTTGTGTGCAATGGAATGTAATCAAGAATGATACCAAGATATCTAAAATAGGGCACACAATATGAAACATAAATTTTAAAATAATTGTGCTGGGTGCTTAATTTGGCGTAAAATCTGGGGAAAAGGGTGAAAATTATTTCAGGTATTCTAAAATGGGTGTTGTAAAACCAAAAACAACAAATTAAGAAATGAAAAATCTATAATTGGGATATTAGGTGGGAAAAACTCTAATTAAATACCCATATTCAGATAAAAAAATTTAAAGCCAGTGTATAACTTAATTAAGTTTTATTTAGTATTTTATTAAATTTTAAAATGAAAGGTACACAACAACATAGTGACAATGCACCCATTGTGCGCCGCAGTTGTAATCACCCCCACAGGTCAAAGAACAGAGTTAGTGCAACACAAATTCCTACTCAGGAAGGAGACAGAGGAGAGTTCAATTGTGACGCTGCACTGACACAGCTGGTTCAAGGAGCACAAGCTGCTAGGGTGCAGAGCATCAACCCTTGGGTCCCCAAGCTGACCCAGAAGCCCACCAAGGTGACCACAACAAAAACGGTTAGAAACAAGGAGGTAGAACTTACTTTGTATGTGTTTGATGCTGTGTGCTGCCAAGAGTTGGTCTCATCAGCCAAGCTGGAGAAGGTTAAGCCTGTACTTGATACTAGCTACAAGCCCTACATCAGTGATGGCAATCAGGAAGACAACAACAAGCCCAAGCTCTATAGAACTACAGAGAGACAACTGGTTCTAAAGAAGGTTGTAGCCTTCTACAACAAGGCGCCTATGCCTTGCAAACCTGTCACCAATCAGGATCCTGGCTTGTCTGAATCCTCAAAGCCCACCCAGAAGCACATTCCTGACATCAAGCACATCATCCTGCTCAGGCTTATGCAGGAATCTGGTGAATACAAGGCGGCTACAGCTCTTGTTGGGGTGGATCCCAAGTACGCCTCCAAGACCTTCAACAAATTCATCAATACTGGCCATGTCCTTGCTGCAGAGACATCCCTGCGCGTGTCCACCATGCTCACCAAGGAGTACAAATGGGCAATCTGCCAGTGAATAACCTGGGACTGCCATCTTGAACTAGCAAATATACAGTCAATGGTTAAATCTACTTTTGGGGTTGATGCCTCAATTTCCTTTTATTATCATTTGGTAAAGGGTCTGCCGTTTTCATGGGAAAAACTTGGGGTATCCCCCTATAATAGAAACAGTCCTTCCAACATTGATGTCCAGAAAAAATATTCAGAGGAGTACACTGCCCTCAAAGCCAAGGGGACAGTCAAATTTTACCATATTGACAAATCAGCATTTGCCTTGTCAATGTGCAATGGGTATGGGTATGTGCCCAAAGGCTCAAATGACAGGGTAGCTTGATGTGCTGCAGTCTGCGCCACAGCCTATTCCATGGTGGCTCTCCTTGGTCCAAAGGGGATTGAGCTGTATCAAATGATATTGGTTCTCACATCAGCTGTATCTTCTTGTCATTCCTCCAATTGGTCCAGAAGAACCTGAGGCGCACGAGCCCAGCCTTCACCAATGTAATAGTACTGGACAACATTGGTCTCCACAAGGTGGCAGATATTCTTGCTGAATTTCCATCAATTGACACCAGCATCACAGTGGGCCCCCAGCAATTGGCCACAGCAAATTTGCACCTTCTCTTCCTCCCTGCCTATTTTCCCTTCCTAAATCTCATCAAAAAAGTTTTTGGGTGGCTCAAGCAAGTTGCCAAGCGAGAGACCCCAACTGGGACCAAGGTCCTCTTTGATTTGCTGCAGGCTGGGATCCACACCCTCCCAGCTGAGACCGTGGCCCAATTCTATGGCCACGCTGATTTTTCATCCCTGTGTGCCTTGAAAAACAGCCAATCAATTAAAGGCTTAATATGCCCGACTATTTTACATTCTCTAATTTACTATTTAAGATTTGTTAATTATTGTTTTATATTTAGAAACTTCCAAGCCTGCAATCACATTTGGCTGGACCATCAATGAAGGTTTGTAATTTATTTATTCATGTTAAATTATTTTATTATGGTATCTGGTGCTATCCCAAACACTTGATACTGGATTACTTGTATATATATTGCTCTTGTCAAATAAATATAAAAATGAAATTAAAAAAGTTAAATGTAAATTGTACACAGTAGAAGTAAATTTTATTAAAGTAAATATATTTATGCTTATATGATGACATTCTCCAGGATTTTTTTTTCAAAACTTGTTTGCTAAATAAGATTAGAAAAACTAATTATTTTAAAAAGTAAAATTAAAAGTGAAGAATTATATTGAAGAACAAGGTTTTTATTGGGTGCACCTGTAGTGTGTTTGTTAGTATGTACCCACCTGGAAATGGAGGTGGCACACAACCTCCACTGTCACACCATAGATGCTGAATAAGCCCTGGTTGAAATACTCCTGCCTGCTGGTGAAAGGCAGTATGGTCAGGTGGGAGTTCAGGAGAAGCTTTTCAGGCAGGGCTGCAAACTCGTATATCCCAGCCAGGACCAGGGCGTCCTGGATGACATGATCTACTGAGTTGTATCCAGGGGGACCTTCTTTCCATCCAGGGTAAGCCTGGCCTTGTCAATCCCAAGAAGGACCCTGTCTAAGTCCTCTAAGCTGGCACCCATCCTGTTGTGAATGCCGCCATTCACTGTGTTTTAATTTTGCCTTTGATGGGTTATTTTGAGGACAAATCTCTCTCTTTTGCTTTTGTCCTTCAAAATGACTCTGGCTCCAAATTTGGAAACTCAATTGTTCAGTTTCCTGATTCTGCGCAACTTGCTTGCCCCACTCATGCTTGTGGTAAGTGATCCTACCGTCCATGTACTGTTTTGTGGTAAAGCTACACAGTATATAATCCATTTCACTTTTACCAATAAAATTTAAGTTCTATTCACATTTTTGTCTTTGTGTCTTCACGTACTTTGGCGCCTCTCTAGCCACGTCTAGCAGATATGATTCAATCAGGGCCACAAGGTAATCACATAGTCTTCCCTGCCATTCTAACCAAGACGTAGTACAAATACAATCCTAAGGTTAGGATTTCCTGTTGTGACTCTGTGCCGCGCCTCAGATCACAACAAAAATGGTGCTCACTACAGAGGCTGTAGGCCCCTTGGTTATCCCTTTCACAACCACGTTTTCAGGACCTTTGCCTCCTCCCAACCAAGAGCCAACTTTGCCTGAAATTAACAGTCCTCCTATTGAAGAAGACATCACCAACCCACCTACTGTCCCTACTGTACTGAACCTCAGGAATGATCCCTGCCTAGTGGCCTACCCTCTGGGTACCCCTGACTTGGAACAAGTCATGGCAGTAGCCCTTGGGTTAGCCCGTGATGGAGCCATCCCTTGCCTTCAGCTTCAGTTCAGTCAAGCAGAATACTACAAATTGATTGTGGCTCCACAATTTCCACAGCATCTCCTCTCAGTGGCTGGCTCTGCTGAACACCTATTGTCATCCTTTGTATAACCTGCCTTAGCCCATCATTAAATGGTGTTAGGGCTCCACGTTTAGGAGATTTCATCTCTACAGGCAGCCGTCACTCATCACTGGGATCAGTTTGAGGCCTACCAGCAGTGGATCCACTCCCTGTTTTCCTTGGTATCAGACAATCATTGCAACTCTGTCACCTCCCAGGCCCGCTTGGTCAACTCCATTGAGAAAATGCGCTAGTTAATCCCTGAGTACGTCAGGGAGCATCTACATGATTTTCATAAGTTGGAACAGCCCTGGCGCACCCAAGTAGATTCCACTCTGAATGCCTATCTCTCCAATTTTGAACAACTTGTGCAACAGCTCAACAAGTTCATTGCTTACTAATTTGACCAACTACAGCAAGTAGCAGCCCTTGCCGCTAAAGGCCTCCACAAACTTGGCAAGGAATTCAATCAAGAAAGGGCTGCTGTTGCCGTTACCATTGCCAAACTCCAGATTCAAGTAAATGAACTATCTACACCTAAACCAGAAGCCCTGCCTTCTCCTCCATCAGATGATTTGGTGGATAGAGAGCAGAGACTGTGGGATGTCATTTGAGAGTTAAGAGCGTCCACTCACAGTCAGGATTGCCCTACCAAAGCCCCTCAGCCAGATCCCAAGGTGCTTGCTCTGACAACTCAAGGTGCTGAATTGCAACAAGAGGTTGCTACCTTGCGTGAGATGTTGGTGTCTGCTGTTAGTCCAACTGGGGTTGCTGGTGAAGATGGCTGTTGCCCTGGCTTTTCAGGAGCCCCCACATTAACTGTGCTAGGGAGTTGATAGCTCTAGCTAATGAAGTGGACCATTTGAAACAAGATCATTCTGAGCTTGACAAAGACATACAAAAACTGAGTGAAGTAATTGATTTGGTAAATGACAGATTTGCGCCTTGCCTCTCAGTGGGTCCTTCTCTTACCTCCCAGCTGGCTGAACTTTCCATAGTAGTAACAACTCAGGGCCAGCGCCTAGACGTTACTGAGCAAAAGATCATCTTGGCTAACAATTTGGCCGCCTGCACTTCTGAAACCTTGACTACTCTTGAAGAGAGTATTTGTCAACTGTGGTTCATACAGCCCCCCTCTGAATCTGAAGCAGAATTCTCCCTGTGTATAAATGTGCTTGACAGTAACAATGGTGGTCTAACTCCTGAGGCCCACTTCAAACCTACCTTTAAGCAAGTCTTTGACCCCAAAACATTGATAATTGCAGCTTTCCTAACTATCTATGAAACTGTCATGAGAAGAGCCTCTGATAAGGTTAAGAAAGAACACATTCTAACCTGCCTGCACCCGGCCTGCCAGGAGGTAGTAGTGCCCAAGTTGCCCACCCTTGAGACATGGGAAGAGATGAAGAAGCTTATGATTGACAAATTTGGTGGTGAACTTAGCTTTGAAGTAAAAAAGAACGCCTTCATGCACATTGTTTTCAAACCTAAGGAGACGCTAGCTGAGTTTGCAGATAGATTCTAAATGAAAGGACAGCAACTGATAACAAGCAGACAATTGACAGCGCACAAAGCTTACATGGCTTGCACTCAAGCCCTCAAGGTTAATCAGCTTCTGTGTCTCCACTTTAGGCTCATAAGGCCATGATTTCCTCTATGAAGAGCATAAAGACAATAGTGCAGGATATGCACCTTACCTATTCTGGGGCAGTTTTGTGGGAAAATTGTGCTGCCTCTAATTCTGGTTTGTCTTTAAATGGCCCTAATATCCTCACCATGAACTCACAGAATCCTCCTTGACGCCAAGGGTGCCATAACTGTGGGCAGATAGATCACCATTCTCAAGTCTGTACCAACCCTTGGGTTGAAGGGGCTGATCCCAAGGAGCAGGTGGGAAAAGAACAGTCAACCTAGAGGAAGAGACGCTCTTGGTTGACAATTCATCCCAGTCTCCTTCAATTCCCCCCTCCATTGCTGACTCTGAGTCTGCCAACACTGAGGCTACTCCCATCCTGCTGTTATTCCACAACATCTCTGATGACACTGACATGGACAATTCAGATACAGACAATCCCAACGCCTATGGATATTCAGTCCTTGTTGTCCCCAAAACTATTGCAGTCCCTTATAAACTACATTCTGGTAAAACTACAACAACCACCAAGCCTCTGCCTGAAGCCAAGTAGGCTGTATCTTGCCCTTACCTCACCCAAGCCATGAGATCTCCTGTTCTTGTCAAATCTTCTGAAGAAGCTGCTGAGGTTGCTGACACTGTGTTCAAGAATGTCTATGTCTTGCTCCCCCTCCAAACGGTATATAAGGAGTTCCTGGGCCTATGATGCATGATTGAAATGTGGGACAAAGAACTAGCAGAAGCCCAAGACATTCTGGCTGTCCTCCCTCCCTTTGGTTGTACTGCCACGCATGTGGAAATATCCATTCAAAAGGTGAAAATCAAGGCCATCTTGGACACTGGATCTCCTGTTAATGTTGTCTCCTCAAAGCTTGTCAAGAAGCTCAAGCTTGCCCCTGACCTTAATTATCATCTGTTTTATGGAACAGCTGGGTTATCCATGACTTGTACTATAGGAGATTATTCTACTCTGCCCATGCAATTTGGCAAGCTGCTCTTGGACGTGCCTGCCGTTGTTTTGGAGAATGAGAGTTACAACCTCCTAGTTGGTACCCAATTCCTTAGGGAATACAATGGGATCATCAACTTGAAAGATGGCTACCTCTCTATCCTAGGGTACAAAGTCCCCTTGATCTTTGAAGAGCCTGTTAAAGTTCCCAGGAAGCACTTCAAGACATGTGCCTTAGAATATCCCACTGGTGTTTTCACCCTAAAACACCATACTCACTCATACAACATGAAGTGTCCTCCCATGGCTTGCCCTGCATCTGAGGGGATTCCTCTCCTGGCCACTTCCGCAGTGACTATTCCTCCTGGATCTCAAGCTATCCTGGACTCTCAAATATTATATGAGCTTCCTGAGCGTACATTTCTAGAGTTTACTCTCCTCCCTCACTAGGACGCAACAAGCCCTACTTATGCCCAGGAATCTTGGACGTGTCTCATAAGGACCCTGTTCAATTGCTGGTTGCCAACTTAACTGCCCTCCCCATACATGTGTCTAGAGGGCAGGTTGTTGGCTATGGCAAGTTGTTGAATGCTCCTGATGTCCTATCATTACATCCCTTTGGTACGTTCCAGGATTTTAATTTACTTGAAGACAAGCCCCAAGTCCTATCCTTGTTCACTGCACAAGATTTCCCACAGCTATCCCCAGTACAACAGAAGAAGGTGCTTGATTTGCTAGATCAATTTTCAGATATCTTTGCTAAAGATAGCACTGATTATGGTCTAGCTAAAGGTGTAATTCATCAGATTAATACTGGTGACACTCCCCCTTCCACACTAAACCATATTGCCGCAGCTGTATAGAAGATGCTCAGGTGTCTAAAGAGCCCAAAAAACTTCTAGAAATTGGACTACTAGATACTTCCCAAAGTCCTTGGGCCTCCCCCTTGCTCATACTAGAAAAGAAGGATAGAGGTCACCGTATCATGATGGACTACCAACAACTGAACTCTTTAACCAAAAATAACTCCTATACCTTGCCACACATTGATGATGCTCTCTGCTGCCTTGGGGGCTCCAAGTTCTTCTATGCTATGGACCTAGCCTCTGGATACTGGCAAGTCAATCTCTCTCCTAAGGATAGGCAAAAGGCCACACTCATCACTTCCGAGGGACTGTTTGAGCCCACACACATATTGCAAGGTCTCTGCAATGCCCCAGCCACCTTCCAAAGGGCCATGGACTCCATCCTCCATGATTTGAAGCTCTCCTGTGTCTTGGTACCTTAGACAATATCATAGTCTTCAGTGCTACCTTTACAGATCACCTGGCTCACCTCAAGGAAGTGTTCATAAAGATTTGAGAGGCTGGCCTTAAGTTAAAACCATCAAAGTGTGCTTTCTTCAAGGAACGCCTTGAATTCTTGGGTCATGAGGTGACCCAGACGGGGATTTGTTCCATGACCAAGAAAGTTGAGGCCATTGACAAAATTCTCCCACCCACCAATCTGCAAGAAGTTCAAGTCTTTCTGGGCATGATGGGATACTACAGACAATTCATCCCCAACTTTGCTGACACTAGTGAGCCCTTGGTCCAGCTGTTGTGTAATGTCCCTTTCAAATAGGCTGCCAGTCAGCAACAAGATTTTGAAACCCTCAAGCAAAAAATCAAAGAGGCTTGCATCCTAGTATATCCTGACTATGATAAGGAATTCATCCTATATACTGATGCTAGCAACCTGGCCATTGGAGCCATCTTGGCTCAACTGGATGATGAAGGTGTGGACCACCCTGTAGCTTATACCTCTTGTGTCCTGAACAAGCATGAGAAGAACTACAGTGTAATGGAGAAATAGTGCCTCACTGTGTTGCATGCAGTCAAGCAGTTCTGCCATTATGTGTACGGTACCCATTTCACTGTGGTCACTGACCACGCTTTTCTTAAATGGTTACAACAACTTAAGGAACCAGAAGGGAAACTAGCTAGATGGGCTCTCCGCCTGCAAGGTTACGGCTTCACTGTGCTGCACTGTCCTGGGATTTAATATCAAAACACTGACAGATTGTCCAGAATGCCCATCCTTGCGCTACACCTTGCTGAGGCTGATCAAAAATATGAACTAATTGGATATCCTTCCTCTTGGGAGAGCAAGATGGAAGAAGTCCAAATTGCCCTATCTAAGCTATCTGAAGATACACTTATTTGTGACAATCAGCTTTTCAAAAAAGTACAAGACCACTATCTGCCTTATATACAGCCTAGTCTTTGCCTTTTATTGGTGCTTCAAGTTCATAAGGAAACAGGACATGGAGGCATTACCAAGACTTATGCCTGGCTCCAGAAAAACTACTTCTGGGAAAAACTTTGCCTGCTGATCCCAGATGTCATTGCTAGTTGCCATGATTTTCAGCTTCAACAACCTTGTGCTGCCTCTCACAAGTTCAAGCTAGTCCCCTCCACAACATGCATTTCACACTGTCAGTATTGACGCCGTAGGGCCTCTTCCTTGCTCCTGCTCTGGCTGCCGCTTTATCCTAATTGCTGTTGATTATTTTAGCAAGTGGGTAGAAGCTCGTCCTACTAAGGACATTACTGCCAAGACAACTACCTCATTTCTGCTACAGGATTTATTATTTTGCCATGTTTGTCCTCAAGTGTTGCTATCTGATAATGGGACTAACTTCAATGCTAAGTTAGTAACCTCAGTTGTCAAGGCTTTGGGGTCTTGCCAGTATTTTTCTGCCCCCTATAATCCTTCTACTAATGGGGCAGTCAAGCGTGAAAATTCAACTCTGGTTCATATCATGAGGAAACTCACTTACTCTGATGCTGCAAACTGGGATCTATACTTACCTGCTGCTCTCTTTGTCTATTGCCTTAGCAAACATTGTGTCACCAGATATTCCCCTTTTGCTATGCTGTATGGTTGTGAAGCCACCACTCTGTCACTCTTGGCTCCCTACTCTCTTCTGATAAGGACATAACCCAGACAACCACATCAAAGATCTAGTCAATTGTATCATTGATATTCAGGCCACTGCCTACATGTCCTCATATAAGACCAAGATGCTTGAGCTCTCTCCTGACAATGCTGGACAATCTCCCTTGCCTTAGTTCAACGTTGGGGACCACGTTTTTTACTATCAGCATAGAGTAGGAGGACACACCCATAAACTAGACTTATTGTGGATTGGGCCCTTGGAAGTGACCTTCAAACAAGGATCAGAGTATACGGTAAAGCTCCTCTCTAGTGGTCAACCTTTTTCTTGAGTGCATGTAAATTCCTCTGCAAGTACCACCCCCTAAGGCCAATCTAGAGAGGGCAATGTCATGAATGCCGCCATTCACCATGTTTCAATTTTGCCTTTGATGGGTTATTTTGAGGACAAATCTCTCTCTTTTGCTTTTGTCCTTCAAAATGACTCTGGCTCCAAATTGGGAAACTCAATTGTTCAGTTTCCTGATTCTGCGCAACTTGCTTGCCCCACTCATGCTTGTGGCAAGTGATCCTACCGTCCATGTACTGTTTTGTGGTAAAGCTACACAGTATATAATCCATTTCACTTTTACCAATAAAATTTAAGTTCTATTCACATTTTTGTCTTTGTGTCTTCACATAATTTGGCGCCTCTCTAACCACGTCTAGCAGATATTATTCAATCAGGGCCACAAGGTAATCACATAGCCTTCCCTGCCATTCTAACCAAGACTTAGTACAAATCCAATCCTAAGGTTAGGATTTCCTGTTGTGACTTTGTGCCGCGCCTCAGATCACGACACATCCCAAAGAAGAAAAGATATCCCAGGTAAACCACAAGGTGAAGCCTTTGCCCAGCAAAGGCTTCAGTAAACTTACAAATTTTGTTGTATATTATGCTGATCTTCTTCTCATACTTTGTATTTGAAAACTTCAGCTCCATGGCTGCAGGGACCCCTGTCTTATCAGCGCTCCAGGCCAGACCAAATTCAGCAAGGAGGGTTTTGGTTTTCTTGACAGCTGTTGCGTCTGTAACAGCCAATTTTCCAACCACACACCCAAAGTTCTCCAGCAGGTAAGAGATTGTGTGCTCCACCAGGAAGCAGAAGCAAGCAGCCACATAGGCCTGGCCTATCTCTGATATGTTCTTGAATGGGAGCATCACCAGGACATCCCAAAAAGCTCAATGGAGTTCACACAGTAAACTCCACTAAGGGCCACTGGGCTCAGGTGGATCAATTAGGCATCCTTGTAGGCATTAACTGCCCACTCAGATGCCCCCTTGCCATGTGTGAGCCCAGCAAATGACTCCCTGGACATTGGGAATATGCCGTTGATTTGATCCTTGAGCTCCTGAAAAACAGGGGGAGACAGAAACAGCTGCCTTGTCACATGATTGGCGCAGTTGGCGTAGAACGTGGCAGGGACAAAGGGGACCAGGACTTGACAGATTTTGCCGTTTATGTTTTAAAAATAAGGTAAGTATTTTGAAATTTTGTTAATTTTTTTATTAGGTTATCTTCTTGTGTTTCTTCCTTGCTGGCGGCTTCAGCAGACTTAGCTATTCTTGGTGCAGGCAATTGCGCTGCCAATTCAGTATCCTCTTTCCTGGCACACTTTGCTGGCTTGAGATGTCCATACATCACAGGGTTGTTGACCCAGATGGATGACACAGAGAGGGAAAATGACTTGAACTGGAGGCTGTCAACCATAGTTTTTTGAGAATTAAGAAGACACTCAATTGTTTTTTCAGGGGTGTCTGGCATCTTGGCCATAAGTGCCTTGGCAGAAACCTTGTTGATTTTGTCCCCAGTGAGGACAGAGGCTTTGACTTTTTCCTTGACCTTGCAGTCAATTTCTTTTATCTCTGCAATTGCAGAGTCAAGGTCTTTGAGCAATTTTTCCAGTTCTCTTATTGATTTTTTTACTAACCTTTCCATATGTTTTTATAGCTTTCACCCCAATAAATTCTGTATTTTTCTGATACTATTGCCTCTTTGTTTATCCCTGTTTGTTTCCCCATTACTCCAATATCCCATCTTTTTACCCATTGTGTATATATTTTATGCTCATCTCAATATGTGTTGTTTGCCTTGTGTTGGCATTGCTTCCATAATCACCATATTATTTTTGGCACTTAAAGACAGCCCCTTGTGAAAATATTAACAAAAATTTGGCAATCAGCTAAATTTGAATTAGAAAGTTATATGTTAATTGTGTTAAGATAAAGTTGTTACTTATACAAATTCAAAGCCTTAATGATAAACTTTAAGTCAATCAGGAGCTGAGTGATAAAGTGATTGTTGTGACATAAAGAGTCACCCAAAAACTTTTTGATGCATGTGCACTAATTAATATGATTGGCCGTTTTTTATTGAGCGCCATTGCCGCTGTGGAAAGTTGTTGACAGACTAGTGCTAACCCAGCTACTGATTGAGCACTAGTCCACCAACAACTTGCCATAGAAGCAATGGCGTGCAATGGCAAAACACCCAGCCAATCATATTAATTAGCGCACATGCATCAAAGAATTATTGGGTGACCCTTTATGTCACAACAATCACTTTATCACTCAGCTCCTGATTGACTTAAAGTTTATCATTAAGGCTTTGAATTTGGATAAGTAAAACTTTATCTAAACACAATTAACATATAATTTTCTAATTTAAATTTAGCTGATCACCAAATTGTTCTTAATGTTTTCACAAGGGGCTGTGTTTAAGTGCTAAAAATAACTGTGTTCTGGATCTAGATACACAGCAAAGTAAATATATAATTTTATAGAAATAAACTGAACATAAAGAATAAAACCAACTATAATCAAAGAGAACATTAACAATTGAAATTCAGAATAAAGATAATATAAAGGGAAATGTTTGGTGACAGGGAGTTTATTGGGGGTGGGGAAGAGAGATGTCTAGTAGACAGAATAGTGTGGGAAGGAAGGCATAGAGCCAGTGCTTGCCTGGGGGTCTGTGATCTGGTGGGTGGGGCTGGTAGATAGGGGGGTGGTGGTGGCAGGGGTGGAGGCAGGAGGATTTACTGTGATGGCTGCCATGTACCGCTCATTGTACTCCTCATTGGTCATTGCTGTGATTGGCTGGTAGGTGGCTGTGGCACAGGGTGGAAGGCACTTGTCCTTCTGTGATTGGTTGCCCATATTCACATGGAAAACTATCTGGGCAAACAAGTCAGCCATCATGTGGCAACCAAAGAGAGACTTGTGGTCAAGGACCTCAATATAGAGATTGTTTAAAGCCTATGGGTGGCGCTGTTAGACTGTGTCTCCAATATTGAAGAACACTACATTGTCCAGATGAATGTTTGTGTGGCTGGCTGGGTACACAGAGGCCTGGTGCCCATGTCCTTGGATTGATTCAAGGGTGGTAGAGCTAACCTCCATCTGGTGGCTCAAAAAACCCCAGTAGGGTGAATTTGAGCTATTCCAGGAGTCAAGTAATCCACCAAGCATATGGCTGTACTTGTATCCATTGGTGTAACCAGGGTTTGTCCAATAATAGACAAAACCCTTGGCCAAAACAGCCAGAAACGCACCAATAAAAGTCCCCTTCTTGACCTTCTTCCTTCCTTGTTGAGTGGCGGCTCTTCCTTGTCCAACAAATTTATTAAAAGCAATAGACAATTTTTAATGGGTAATGAACATACCATCATCTGATAAACTTGTCAAGCATTGGACAAGAGTGGACTCAATGGCAGGATTGTACGGAGAATCCTCACTGCCATCCAATTGTTCCCCGCTGTAGTTTGTCAACACTATGATTGAAGCCACTTTCTTGTACATCCAGAGCTGCACCATGCACTCAGAAACCCAAATGCCATGGTGTGCAAGCTGCTTCCATACCTTGGTCAGGAGAAGCTTGGGGTCCCGCTGCAGGAGATCAAGCATGATTAGATATGATTTGTTAATCTGGGACTCTGGTGCCTTGTTCTGCTTCTTGGCTGTTCCAATCAGGTTCCCCTTGTTCATCAGGTCATTGAATTCCCACATGATGATAGCTTAGGTAAATTGCAATTTGTTGATAATTTTTTCCCAGGTTAGGCCACACTAGTTCAGTGCCACTATTTCTTGGAGAATTTAGGCAGTAATTATTCTGCGTTTAGGGTGATGGGCCAGGGGAGCTGAAGCCTGATTGGCTGTAGGGGGGTAGGTTGGCTTGTGGTGGGAAGTTGTTCCAAATCAAGGTTGCCATCCTGATTGATTGGTTGACAGACAGCGTGTGCAGGTGTAGGTACGGGAGCGGGGGCAGAGCTAGACACTAGGTGACTGTTGAATAAGTCAAAGCCATATGGGTTGGGGATCAGGTACAGGTCAGCTTCCTTGTTACCTGCCTCAAAGACTTGGGTGTAAACAGGTGCCTCCACACCCTGAGCTTTGCCTCCATTAAAGATGGCTAGGCTGCTGCTGGCTTGGCGCTGGAGCCATTGAAAATGTTATTATTGTTGAAAACCATTGTAAAAAACCTAGGATAAAATCACTAAGTTAGAAGTTTAAAATTTTATGATTTACTTTTATTTTAATCACCATTTCATATTTGAAAGGCTCTCAAACCATTTTATACAAATCAGGAGCCATGAAAATGAATGAAATGCTTCTGTTCCTAAATTGGATAGCTGTTGATTGGCTATTAAACTGGTATTTTTCTATTTTAGGCTGCTCATACTACACATATTGTGTGACTTCATTTTGTTTTGTGCTTGCAGAATCTCAGTTCCAGGTTGCTCAAATTTTGTTTCATTTTAATTCTTCTGTCGGTGCCTTGTATGAATCCTGCTTGGATTATAATATACTCTGAATAGCATCTATCCATCTCACTTGTTGCGTCAGTTCATTTTGTTTGTGGTTTAAACTACACTGCTTGATGTCTGAAATAATTTTATATAATATGCAAGTAAAATTTTGCTTATTGTTTGATGGTTCATTTATTAACCAAAATATTTAAATTAATTGAATCCTGAATCTTGCACAACTTGGATTTTGTTCAAATCTGAAATCATTTTGTTTAAATCTGAGGTATTTTTGGATGTTGCCATAGATTTTAAAACTACTGTACTTGAAGTTACTGAAAATAATTTTTGGTGATGTGATTGGTTTAAAATTGACTCCTTCCAAGACCATTTAGAATAGATTTTTTAGGATGACAACCCCATGGCTAGACTGGTGTCTGTTTGCTATTAACTCTGGATAGTTAACTTATCATCCCCAATCTACTATCTTAAACCACCAAAGTTACAATTCCAAACCTTAATTGTGGTTTGGAATGCCAGTGTCAGGAATCCACCCACTTGGTAACATATACCCAGTGTGGTGTACAATGGCTGAAAGGTTCAGAACAGTGATTAAGGATCCTAAAGTAAAGAAACCATGCTCATGTGGAAGATCTCCCCAAGGAGACAATACCAACCTAGTAGTAGATTGAAGCAACCCAGGAAAAAATAGGCTCCTAGGTAGCTCAAGTGAAAGGCTAACACCAAGGAATGAAATAATTGAGGCACTACATATTTGGGAGACACTTGGTAAGACTGGGGGTTCTCCTTTATGAGAGAATTATCAGAGAAGGCAGAAGTAGTATACCAATGGCTTGGAATCACAGGACACCAGGGTTTTCATGATTGGGAGAAGTGGAGGAACTATAATCAGCTCTAGTCCTCAGGGGAATGCTGGATAAGAAGGCCTGCAACAGAAAAAGCCAGGCAATCTATTTATACCCAAAGTGCTCCTGCAAGGAATACTTGGACAATCTCATGGTGTTTGGGCTAGGAGAGAGCAAAAATAGGCAAATATATTGGACTAGCAAAAGAATTTATCAAATGAATAAATATCTCAGAAGAAGTACCAAGGCTTATATAGTCTGGACTTAAAAAATGGGGATTTCAGTTGGCAGGAAATTTAGGGTCAAACATAAGCCTTAAGGTATGTGTTTTAACTGATTTAAAAATACTAAGCAAGTTGCATCCCCCTTTCCCCATCTGTAGATCAAAATGGAGAAGGAGGATGCTTGAGATCTTAAATGGATTTTTTAAGATAGAGCATGAGCTTTGTTTAAACAGTGTATGTTTAAACATAACACAGAACCAAAAAACCAGATCCAGGGTTTATGGAGCCTTCTATTGAGGCCAAGTTGTTAACAGCAATGGTTTTATTTAAATCATTAAGGTTAAATTTAAAAAGTGGTTCATCTGATTGACTGGGAGGCTTGAAGTTAAATGCTTGATGATTCAAACTTAAATTAATACTAACAATTTCCTTTAGATTCATGCTTAATAGTGCAGGGTTTGCAATTTTGATCCCCAGAATAAAATTATTGGAAAAGTACATGAATCTGGGTCTTGGGAAAAAGGTAATTTAAAAGAAGAACTACCCATTAACCCACTGTTTTCTCTATTTGGCCCATTAAACTATCTGGTTACAGTAATCAAATTTCTCATCTTTTGGAAAAAAGAGAGATTGTTGATGAAAAAACATGTGAATAAATGTTTCTGACAGACAGCAATAAAATGCTACATGACTTACCCTCTTAAGAGTATATATTCTGTTGTAGACAAGAGTAACTTTTGATGACTCTCATTGGAGGATCCTGTTCTGCTCTTGGTGGAATATAAAGTTGAGCAGGCAGTGCTCTTTCCCATTTCTTGATTAATTAGATGCAAATTGGTTGATCTCCTGTCTACTGATGGTGTGTTTACTTGAGCCAACTCTTTTTGAATCTAATTCTGGCACTGGCAAATCCACTATAGTATTCCAAAATGGTTTCACTTACCATTTTGATTTTTATAAGTATTAAGAAGACAATGGTTATTGATCCAGAATGTCTCAGGTACCTCTCAAATAGGGGATCCTATTTTTAGATCACTGTGTTTCACATACTATTAGGATATTCAATTAACCTTATGGCCCAGTGATATGGCATCTATAATAGAGGATTATATTCTGCTGGTGGTCCTTCTATTTTCATCTATATTCATTTTGATGGGGAGATGAATCATTCAATCATAATTGATTAGGATTTCATGAAATTTCCTCCCACTCAACTGGACTACATTTTCTTCATAAACAAGCTCTAAATTTGGGTATGGATAATACTTCAAATTACTCAGGGATTAGAAAAAATAGATTTCTGTCAGATATTTACACAGATATTGGAGTAGTACATGCATAATTTCTGTGGCTTTTTCAAAGAAGCCTGGTGGCGCTTATTTGTGGGCTTTGCTAATCTGACACTGGCTCCTTGTGATATGGTCTAGAAAGTAAAATTCCTTCTCAATCTCAAACAGAGTATTCATCAGAAGAGATTCCTTTGAGAAGACAGGCCCCCAGGGATAATAGCAACAAGATTACTGCTAAAAAGGTAACATAGGAACACCAGTCTTCTGGTGGTAACAAGCGTCCTGGGAAAGGCCAGTTAGGTGTGGCTTGTACTAGTCCTAGATCTGCAGTGCAGGAGCCTGTGACAGTTGATCCACTTTCAGATGCATTTTTAATGTGCTTTGGCCAGGTCTACCTGGCTGATCAGGTGTATGCCCCATTTTTCCATCTAGGAAATGAGGATTTTCTATGTTACAGCTATATAAATACAGAGAAATTGTTCCTCAGTTCCTATACATAGTAATTGTGGTGCAGGGTGCCACTCCTCAATATTAACATATTAAGACTTATTCTTTATTTGAAAAGTATAAAGGAACTGCTGCCCTTTTTCATGTTCTGCGTAGGAAATAACCCTCCAAAATCTATAGGATTATTTCTGATTAGAAACTATTTGAAACACCTGCAGCTAGCCACAGATGCGTTGGAGAGTGACCCATTGGAGTGATTTTTAATATGGCAATTATTGACCAATTAATGCATCTGCGGTTAGCTGAAGATGCTCCAATTGATGACCCATCAGAAGAGGATTTACATAAGTCAATTATCAACCCATGGATGTATCTGCGGCTAGCCGCAGATGCATTGATGATTGAAACATTGCTTGCGCCCCCTATGTTAATTGGTATATCAACATTCCACCCCTCTTTTGCCAAGCATTGACCCCCAAGGAAAGCAGACTGAAACCCTATTCTACACCTGATTACCTAAAGATGGCCCTACTTTTGCTGCAATCACCTGACTCCCAGATCACATGTTCAGATGTGCACTTCCCACCCAATCTGAGCCCTTCCCCTCTGAATATTCTCCAAGATGTTTCAGCTCTTCAAGAATAGCTTAGTTCCTGTCAGTCTAGACCTCAGTCAGTATGACTCATCCTTTCTTTTCTCTCCTCCCCCTTCAATTATAAAAGACCCTCAGGAGACCCTCAATAAAGACAATTATTTACCATACAAACATAACAAACAACTTACCATTCTTATATTAATTGCAGAGCCTAAATATAAAGGTTCTGTTGAGTAAAAAGATATTAGTCTTGTTATGTTCCCAGTTGCTTCTCAGCTACATCAAACATACTCTTAGAACCCTTGAGCACCACAGTAATAGACCAGTGCCCTTGTACCAATATTAAGCAGAGAATAAACTATTCCAGGGGGAGGTTCCATTCAGTGGAGGACATAAATCTGGCAGAGCGTCTTGGGGATAGGCTGTTAGAGTTATTGGTAGAGACTTGAGAAGCAAAGAATGTGGATCAGAAATTTCAGGGATATATCCTGTATTTTGAGTCATGGGTATTTTTACCTGGTTTGATCATTTGGCCAAATTCCCTAGTTATATCAGTTGTTAGGGATGGAGAACTCTGATTCCTAACATAGTGAGATCTGCCAGGTCACACAGAGTGTTTGGGCTGCTATTGATTGTGAGGCAATGTAATATGCAGTTTGATGGATAGTGTTATTTGAGAACATAATGCTAAATCCTGATCTTAGCCTACTAATGACCAACACTGATGATATAGCAGCCCACTGGGAGAAGGTTTGGAAAAATCTGAGTGGCTTGGGAGCACCAATTCCTTGATTATATTGGTATATCTCAAATTTTATGATTGCCTTTCTTTTTTATGGCCTGTGTTTTTCCACTCCATTCCTGTCTCTGGTGTGCCAACACTGTTTATCTTGAGGTTCCTATCTCTTTTGTGTAATATTCTCAGCGGCCCAGAGCATAGTGGTGTCTCTGATTACAGGCAGCTACATATGCTGTAAATTCAGAACCTGAACGTAAAAATGCGGGATTGTCAAATCCTTGCTCCAAACATTGAATCACTTTTGAGGGCAACTCAGCTGAGTGAAAATTAAAATATTCAATAAAATCAACCATTTAATTTGACTTTTTTTGATTTATTTAAATTGGAAAATTTTGAATCCCTCAAGCAGATAACTCAACTAATAAAAGACAAAACTCAGCAAACAAATGTGGGATACATGAATCAGAAATGCAGGATTCTAATGTGCGGTTTGAGATTTCCTGTATTTCAAACAAATCATAGACATCATGTAAAACTTAACAAATCTGAAATTGCAGGATTGTCAAATCCAAGAACCAAATTTAAAATAAAAAATGAGGTGAATTTGAAATAAATATAATTTATGGGTGTCTCAAAAAGGATGCTAAAGGATCTAGAGTGGATTTGTGCTAATTCTTTTAGGAATCATAGGCATTCTCAAAAATCACCCTATTCCATTTTAGGGCAGCTAACATTTAGATGGTTGATTACAGTAGATTTTAAAAAATGCTAATGATAAAATAGAACTATATATTACAATCTATCTTATCATGTTGTCTTTTCCTTGATGTGTTGATAGTTCATTTGCTGTTGATAATGTTCTTGCAATTAATTGGATAGTTTCACCTCCAGTTGCCTTGGCAATAGGAAATCAAGTTGCCTCCCTGAGACCAGCTGTGGTTGCAGAGGCAACTTGATTTCCTATTGCCAAGGCAACTGGAGGTGAAGCTATCCAATTAATTGCAAGCACATTATCAACAGCAAATAAACTATCAACACATCAAGGAAAAGACAACATGATAAGATAGATTTTAATATATAATTCTATTTTATTATTAGTGTTTTTTAAAATCTACTGTAATCAAGTATCCTTAATAGCAATACATGAATACATAGTGTAGTAAACTGATGGTTTATCTTTCCCACCTCTCCTTTTTGCTTGAAACTTTTAAAAAATTTCTGTGTCATCAGGAGGGTAGCTCATATATCATTATATAGTTTTGTGGTCACTATATTAGTGATTTAGAGTGCAGAATATTGCATCATTTCTAGTTTAGACAATTTTATATTTCACTTAATTTCATGTCTAAACATGGTTGTTGAGATTGAATTTTTCATTTGATTTTATCCAGAGTGGAGCTTCTTTATTTGGGTTGATTTGTTCTAGTTTCTTATTGTACATTCAATTTTGGATTCCAGCTCCTGCAATCAATATCTGAGTTTACTAGTGGCATTAAAAAGTGATTTGAAATTTGGTTCTTGGATTTGACAATCCCGCAATTCCAAAAAACATAGTAAACTTAATGAAAATGGTTGATTGATTTGAACACTTCAAATCTGATTCCAGTTAATTCATTTTTTCCATAGGAAATATGCAGTTCAACTTGAACTTTACAAAGTGTCTATGAGTTCCCACATTTTTTAAAAATCCATATAAAACTACAAAAAGTTCAATTTAATTAAAAAAATGCTATCCTGAAAAAGTGATTCAAAATTTGGACCAAGGATTTGACAATCCCGCATTTTTACGTTCAGGTTCTGAATTTACAGTATGTTTGCTTAGGGTAAGAAGCTTCTATTTATATCTATCTGAGATATTTAACAGGCAAACCATCATTCATGTATCAGGGGACTCTCAGAGGTATGGCCAGGAGAAGACAATGCGGACAGCCCTGAGTATCAAAAGGGGGACCCTTAGGGCCCTTTTTAAATAAAGAATCTTCTTTGTATAACTTCTTCCTTTATAATTTTAAATTTTTATAATACTTTATTGAGATTTAATATTGAGCATAGAGAAATATGGCTTGAGAAATATGGTATGAACTTTATTGATAAGTCTTCTTTATGTCCAATTCTTGATAGTGTAAACATTTTGGGAGGCTTTCTAAACTATTTCAAAGGGAGCTCTCTAGATTCTGTTGAGCTTATGCTCTTTTCCTACAACTTTGTTATGATAAGAAACCTGAGTGCTTTTTTTTGAGCTCAACAAGGGTGTGTCACTTGGTGTTATGATAACATGTGTGAGAAGGGGCAGCAGCAGATACAGGCAACAGGTAGGCTGCCAGGCCAGTTGGTAATGCCCACCACAGGATTGGTGCCAAATTGATTATATAAGAGAAATATCTTCATAGCAACAACCTGGGGCCAATAGATGAAACCATAGAGTCCACAAACCCTGTTAGAGTAATATACATTACACCAAAAAGTTGGGTGGATGTAGTCTCATTTTCAATCACTGGTTCCTGTGGGTAGTTGGTCCAGAGGGAGACAGGAGGTGTCATATGAACTAGAAATACAGGTAAGTAGTTATAATTATCCCTGAAGAGGCAAGGTTATATGGTATACAACAAGTTTTTTGCAACAAAATGCCTTGGGTTGGCGGGTTCTTGCAAGTGGATCTGCAAATAAAATGTTTTTAGTATAAACTTGGAGAAGGCTGGGTTCACAGGATATTTGGTGAAATGTATTGGGCTGAAGGGGGATTCAAGAGGACAGAACAGTTTGGTTGTGGGGTCTTCAAAATCTTTGGGCATGGTGGAAGGTGCAGAAAGGCCTTTGGATTTGGTTTGAAGGTGATAGAAAACAAGTATAATGTATGCTAAGATCTGGTTGAAACAAAGGTTCATTACTACTTTTAATATCCAGGATGACAATAACACCATTTCCAATTTTGACAGGGAATTTATACTAAATTTCCAGGCTTCATCATTAAATGTAAGAATTTGGGCTTCAGGCAAAGTGATGCTAGGAAACTGTGGCATTGGGTGATCTTTGGGTTTAGCTGGCTCCTGATTGGCGGTATTTGGAAAATAAATGCAAGAAAATTTCTTTTTCCTAACTCTATTTGCAAGGTCAGGAATCCTGACCAAATTTATTCTATCCTTGACATTGGTAGATTTTATTTGTTGGCTTTCATCTGGGGTGTAGATATATATTACTCTGAAAGCCCCTTTTGGTAAGAAGCTGCTTCTTTGTAGGTCAGGGCTTTAGATGGTACACCCTTGAATTAAAACCTTTCTGGCTTCAGTGAAATTCCTTTGCTTTGTGGACTGCTTATCAAGCATCCTGCAGAATCAAGCCCAAAAAAATGCAGGTAGCTGGGCCCTTGGCTCTCTGGGATGACCAGTCACATAGTATGGGATCAGGGTTTGATTCCTGCTTTTCCCCTCACTTTATGATTAGAAGCAAAATGTCATTTGTGATACTTGGTGTTGTAAGTCTGGTGTCCTTTATTCCCGGCAAGGGAGGTTTCTGTGAAAGCTTCTTCCTGAAGCTTGCTAAGTGTTTTGGCTAAAATTAACATATATTGTTGATTCTATGAATTTAGAACCTAATAGCAAAAATGCAATATTTTCAAATCCTAGGTCTAATTTTCAAATTGTTTTAAAGTTTGGCTTGATTTAATTAAAATAATTTATCTGTATTTTTATTTGAATATTTAAAATTTTGGGATCTCATAGACAATTTGAAAATTTCAATTCAAGCTTTATATTCTAAATGAATAAAATTAATCAACTGGAATCAGATTTGAAGTGTTCAAATCCACCAACCATTTTCATTAAGTTTGCTATGTTTTTTGGAATTTCAGGATTTTCAAATCCAAGAACCAAATTTCAAATCATAAATAAATGCCACTAGTAAACTCAAATATTAATTACCAGGACTGGAATCTAAATTTAATGTACAGTAAGCACACTAGGAAACACCAACCCAGATCAAGAAGCTCCACCATGACTAAAATTAAATGAAAAATTCAATCTTGATAACCATGTTTAGACATAAAAATTGATTAAACTTTAAAATTATACAAACCCAGAAATGACACAATATTATACACTTAAAATCAAAGATATAGAAATTCTGTTACTATTCAAGGCTAAATAAAGAGTAAACAACAACCTGAAACTATACTAAAAACCTGAATAAAACAATATTTAATTTAATATATATATTATTTTATTTTTATGGACAGACTATCCCATACCCAACCAACTCCTGCAACAGAACATGTGGCAGCCTGTCCAAGAGAACACCCTAGAAGGTCCAGGAATAGACCAAGGACACATAATGGGCACATTAATGTCAATAAGCAGGCCTCTCAATGGGATGGAAATAGCAGGATAGTATGAAGCTATGTCTAAGTAGTGGGGGATAAACACCCAAATCTACATATAATATATGATTAACCACCAACATGGCTTCAGGTATTATTTGGTAAAATTTACAATTGAGACACTGGGGTTTAATAAGAATAAAAAAGCTAGCCAGAGTATACCCAAATAGATGGCCTGACACAAGATCAAAAAGTCTTTGGAATAAAACTATGGACATCAAGAGTTCAAAATAGTCTCAGTTTTGATTTTCACAGAGAAGACTCTAGCATTGGGAGGCATGGGCGTAACATTGGGTAGTCTGAAAGAAGTAGAACTTGGTACAGGACCCCATCTTCCAGTTACAATACAATTTAAGATCAGATTGTAAGGAATATACCATATAAGGTGGACTACCATATGTATTAGAATATATTAAAGTTGATCAGAAAATATTTAGTTTTTATTTGAGAATTTAGGAGGAATTATTTCTTAGGAGTTGAATAATAGAAAAATTGCAAAATGTACCAAAATTCTTGACTAAGCAATCCCATCCTGAATCCATAACTCCTAACCTTTCTCATTATTGCAGTGTATAACAAGTCCAACAAACAAAGAACTCTTGTGTGATTAATTTTTGATGGCCCTTCTGATAAATGAGGGCATATTGAGTGACCCTTAGATTATGTCAATTTATCAGTGTCAACTTGGTAAAGATATTTGGATCCTGTGAGTTAACTGGAGCAGCTGCAACCCATTTTTTATTGACAGCTTGGTTGGGATCCTTCAATTATGATAATTTTTAAGGGGTTTCATGGTTTTTGTTTTCTGACTGGGACAGTTTATACCCAGTATTATAGGAACTACCGTGGCACTCAAGGCCTCATTGCAAACCAACTACCTCCCATATTACAAGCAAAATACAATAGTAAAAATCCCAGACAGAACCCCCTCTTTCAGCCCATCACTAAATTCTTCCATACCAGAGTCATTGAGAACAATGATGGTGCATACACCTCCCTTGTTTACCCAGTTGTAGCACAGCCCATACACTAGATATAAGAGTTTTCAGTCCATATCCTCAGCTATTTGATACTTTTTGTGAGCCCTTGATCACAACTTAAGAGCCAGATACACTGGTGGCATATTCCACAATTGGCAGTGTCATTGAACACAAGAATAATGCTGTGTTTTACATGAAGGTACCTGTGGTGCTCCTGCCCCTGAGAGGTCACCAAGCTGTGTTCTGGATCAAAGCCAGTGACCAACTGGGTTGTGGTGACATCCTCAGAGATACTAGTTCCATGGAAAAGATAACAGTGAATCCTTCAATGATTCCAAAAGAGAGAATAGGGGTTAATAAAGTCTTTATTAACACAGAAAGAAGATCCCCTCAGAAACCTTATGTGGTGTAACTTCTTTTGGGTCTTTTCCATGATCTTTCTCTGCTCTTCTTAGAAATATTCTGATTTTCCACTGTTTTGGAGTCCTTTTAACCAGCCACTCTTTTAGCAAAGAATTTCGAGCGCTTCAAAAAATATCTGGTTATTCTAAACCAACCAGACATGTAACCACCAAGATGAAAATTATGTTCCCAGCAAAGTTCCTGCTTGCAACCAAAAGATTTTTGACAAACGCCTGCAACTTTCTAGCCAGCCTTATTCTTAAAATTCCCTTTTCCCAGAAGTTCTGCCTTCATAATGGATTTTTTAAAAGCTTAAACTATTGGCGCTCACTTTTCCCTATAATAAAATAAGCTTAAAAACTTACTTTCTTGAAAGCTTAAAGTATTGTTTCTTTATTTTCTTGATAATACTTTAAGATTTTGGCTTCTAACCAATCATATTTATCAGAAAACAATCCTCAATTCAAACAATAATTGAAGTGTTGAAAGCTATACCATTTATGAAGATCCTTTGTGATTCAACAAGGAAGTCAAGTTCCACTACTTAAGTTTCTCAAAATTTTAACACTTTGTGCACCAAAGCATTAACAGGTTCCCTATTCCAGCTCAAATATTCCCTGCCTTCTGGTCTATTGTCTTAAATAAATAAGAATTTATATTTATTTATTATATCTTTTTTAATCCTTTTATCTCAATCTTACTATTTTATTTTTAATCTCTTTTTTGACCACTATAGATGACTTACATCTAGTATTTCTCCTATTAGCCATTACAGATGTCTTTTATCTGGACTTTATCTACTAGCCACTGCAGATGTTCTATCTCTGGGCTTTTCTCTCTGTATTTTTAGCCATTTTAAGTGTCCTTCACTGAGGCTTTCAGAGGCAAGTATTCACTCACTTCTTGCTAATTTCTTCACCTCTTTCCTCCCCAAATGGGTAGCTTGGGAATTTGCAGAGTGACCAACTCCAATTCCTGGGCATTGCTCTAATCCCTTAGGTTTAGCAGCTATTTATCTGGACAGCCACTCTTCAGGTTATCCCAGGTACTCTATGCTTGAACAGTGGTAGAAAGGCTCTTTCTTAAAACCACCCTGAATACATAGACAGATAAATTCTGTTGTGTTTGGCTCTTGGGTACAACATCCAGGAGGACACAGTGGGGAAACCTTTATAACAAAAGGTTTGAGGTTTAAAGCTAGCCTTGGGTTAATCATCAGGGCAAAATTAAGGGAAATTACCTTAATTTCTTGGAAAAATTGACAAGGGCTTCCTTTTAGCAATAAGGAAAGAATAAGATTGAAGATTATAAAATCCAACACAAATTTGGATAAACTTGTCTTTATTTAGAGAGAGAAGTCTATTTATATAGTAGACTAGGAGCAAGGATTGTTCACTAGATAGACAAGGGGACTGGGTTTGAAATTGTACCAGGATCAGATTAACTAAGGTTTCATAACCCAGAATGTGTAGAGATTGCAGTCAACCCATTTAAGGAAAGAGGGCAACTGTTGACATTAAAAGCAAAACCAACCAAGTCTTTGTAAATACCATAATTTGAGGACCATATCAAAATAGCATTAATAGCACAATTTACGGCAATAATTTTATGTTTGCTGTCTGGGATCAGCTTGTGCCTAGGTTTTTTGGAGGTAGGTAACACCTCAGCAGGCCCTTATAAGATACATTGCATAGGCACCTGGCTTTAAAACACAGTAACCTTTTTGAGCACCTGTTGACTCTTCATAGTTTGATAGTACTGTGGCTCTTCATTGTTGTCTTGCCCTTTGCTGTTTCTCACATAATGCTTGTATGTGATATCCAGAATAGGCTTTACACTCTTTATAAAACTTGTGACAATATCATCTTGGCAGTACACAGGGGTTTACACCAAGGAAACTCTCTTGATAGTGATATTGTGCACTGTTCTAGTGGTGGTGAATTTGGTGGTCTTCCTAGACATCTTTGGAACACTAGGGCTCATACTAGATGTCCTACCAGTCTTGTTGGCCTGAGTGTGTTTTTATGGCTCTGTAGCTTTGGTTCCATCCCCTGCCTCAGAGCTACTCCTACCTTCTGCCTCCTGTACAACAGCCACCCTGTTCTTTGAACCATGAGGGTGTCCTTGTCTGTGGTGTACTCCTTTAGCTCTGTTTCTCTGTTGTTGTGATGAATATATTTTGGTATAAAATAACTTTTATAAACTTAAATTAAATTACTTTAATTATATTATATATTTAATTTGGTTCTTATTATCTATAAGTACCCCCAAAGCTTGTTGTCCCTGCCATATATTCCACACTAGGCTTTAATTTTTCTATATTGAGTATTTTTGATTGTAAATGTGAACTTTTAGCTTTTGTCTTGATATATTTGATAACTTTAATCCAAAAATAGACAATCAGAATATTATAATTCCATATTCATCTATGGCTTGTGTGTCTTAATTAAGATGAACTGGTAACATTATGATAGATTCAATGATTTGTTTTAGTATTGTTATAACTGTACTGTATTAGCAGAGCTACACGAGGAAAAATAATTGGAAAATAGATCACATATTATTTTGGGTTATTGAAGATTATATAGTTTGGGTAAATCTTTTAGGGAGAACAAGATTGTGATAGTCAATCAGATTAAGAAGGGGGTGGCTTTCTCCTGGCACAGGGTGAAGCACCAAATTGAGTTACCCTGGGGATGAGACTGGCATTGAGTATTGTTACCTGTTTTAGTAATCCAAGTTGACTTATGCATTTGTCTTTGAGTGATAAAGAAGTCAGTTTGACTGGCACATGGTCTCTTGTGCAAACTTTGCTGGGGATTGACCCTGCTGTTTCAACAATATTTGATTTTTTGTTGTCTGTTTCAGTTTCTATGGTGGTTTGTTATTTGATCAAGTTTTT
Source organism: Entomophthora muscae (assembly GCA_014839935.2). Classification (NCBI taxonomy): domain Eukaryota; kingdom Fungi; phylum Entomophthoromycota; class Entomophthoromycetes; order Entomophthorales; family Entomophthoraceae; genus Entomophthora; species Entomophthora muscae. The sequence goes on along the minus strand of QTSX02003580.1, from coordinate 509,925 downwards.
CACTTCAGTGAATGATTAAATTTTATTCTCAAAAACCATAGTAAACATAGTAGCTTTTTTGTGACTAAAATCAAATTTTTAGTAGTTATAACTATCATTGTTACATAATAATAAAATATTTTCTCAGTTTTTATCATTTGTTGTGTGTCTGGACATTTATGCTAATTAGCAGACATTTTCTACTGAATGAGCTTCTATTTCTATCAAAAAGTTGAAATTTATTTTGTTACTGAACCAATTTAGTTCTGAACTAAACAAGTTTTGTTTATCTCAACAGGTTGGAAACTACAGTATTGATTTTCTTGCCCCAAAATTACCACTTCTAAAAAATACCTTCATCCCCTTTGCAGGGCTTTGGACTTGTTTTCTTGCTACTCTTGACTTGAGCTTTTTACCTCATGACATTTACTGGCATAACAGAGCTCCTAATTCTAACTGACACTAGGTCAGCCTCTATACCAGTTTATATGAATAAAATCTGACACTAACTTTTCTGTTCTTTTCACTGGACTTAACAATGAAATGTGGTCATATTTCCTTATTCATCTCCCCCTCAATACTATTATTAATCTAGAGAAAAATATGGTGGTTTTGTCATACAGCACAATTCCCTATATTGTAGTATAGATGCAAACTTGAACCATAGCCAGATGTGATAAGAATATCTCCTTCTTTTCAAGCCACAGGCCTAGTCAGACTTCTTACACCTGAGATACTCTCACAGGCTATTGTATATGCCAAAGTCACAGGTTCTCCTATACTTTTCTAATATTAGAATACTTAGGATTTCCCCTGGTGGATGTAATAATACCTCAGTCCACATATTTCTGATACCATGGGAGTGTGGCTGAAACAAAAGAAAACAATAAATAAAACATATATTTGATCAATTTAAAAAACTTTTTAGTCTTATTTTACTTTAAATTTTTATTAAAGAATATGTTTTAAAAAATTAAAATTGATCTGATCTTACCCATGAATAGGTAGGATCAGATCTGAAATGTATCTGCCACTGGTGACTGAAAAGAGGCTGATTCCAGCAGAATTGCATGTCACCCAACTCCACTAGAATTAGGCCCTGATCCAGCCTGGAAGGTTGTTTTTAATATAAAGCAGATATCAGGCTGGATCAACCACAACCCTAACCACGGGGAGTTAAATGAACCAGCACTGTAAATAAATGATGGGCCAATTGGAAGAAATCTTAATAAATATACAATTTAAAAGGTATTAATTAGGTGTGTTTATTGAAACATTGACATGGTTCCAATATTAGCAGCCACGTGCCTAAGCGGAGTCGGGGTTAGGGTTGGGTTCGTTATTAAGGCTGTGGGCGTATGTCTTGACAACGTAGTAGAAGTGGAACTGCAATGTTAGTTATGAAATGAGAGCAAAGCTTACGAAGAAAATCAACTCGATGATGGTTGGGAATGTCTCAAGAATCACTTTACGTGCAATAGATGCCCCACAATTTATACCAGAATTGCTGGGACAAATCTGATCTCTTTTTGTGACAATGTAAACGATGACAAGGATGGCTCCAATGATCTTTATGATCGTGTGGATGATAAGGAACACGGAGAACATGCGCACAAGCTTGGCTTTGCGCTAAAAGGTCAGTCAAGTCAAACGAGTAGTTACCTTGATAGTTCCATAGAGAAACACAACACTGACAATGGCCAGCAAGATAGGAATGAGCATTGAGACGGTCTTGGTTGCAACTGTGCTGCCACTTAAGGTATCGGCCTTTGTACAGGCATCGTAAATAGACACGATAGTCAGCCATATAGCCAGGATGAGTGATCCCGTGCGAAGACTTAAGAAGCAGCAGCAATGAGTTGGTTTGGAAAACATGTCTCTTCTCCCTTCCCATCTCAGCTATTTAAGCTTTGCTAAAGGCTTGATCCAAAGTGGCTCTGATTTCACTTATCCTACTCGCGTCTTATTGGATGGTTGAGCCGTATTCCGATGCTATGTTTGGCCTAGAATTTATATGAATTCTGATCATTCATTGGCTTGATTTGAATAATGGATGGATGGCTATTCTTTCCATCTGCTTTTTTCCGTTTACTTAGCAAAGCGAGATTCTTTCCCATAAATAAATAAATACACGATGCTATTGAATGAAGCCAAACCCTAAATCCAAAGTCTCATGTTGCAACATCTATTGAGGGTAAAAGAATACACCACCTATACCCTTTAGATAACCAACTTTAATCATTCCAAACCATTAAACATATATTGGATGGGCAAACCTTTATTCACAGCAATAATCCGATTCCTGCCACTGGAATAGGGATGCTTCGGCTTTGGGCCGCTCCAGCCAAGACGGAAATACTAATGTTTAGACATTTTAACTATTTTTAAATCGGATGACTCAGAGCCAAAAATTGGCCGCGGCTGCCCAGGGCTTGGCCGAAGCAGCCCTACACTGGAACGATGTGGACAAATCCTAATCAAACTCGAGTTAGCCTTTTGGCCATTTAAACCTTTATTCTCTACAAATCAAACCCCATATAAAAACACATTGCATAATAAATCGATTTAAAATCCACAATACACTTCGTCCCTAACCCATGTCCTAAACTTTTTTGGCCCAGGGATCCCAGGTTTGATTCCTGGGACTTTAGCTTAGCCCTGCCTTTATGTTGCTGTTATTTGTTGGACTGTACCTGTAGTTGGGATTTCCAGCATGGACCAGCCAGGCAATCTAATGACAACAAAAATCATTAAATTGACCCTCTATCCTCAATTCTCTTTAGCTGCAGTTCTTTTCTATTGTCGTTCTTCCTTTAATTAGTAATTTTAAAAAACATGTTCGTAATCCCATAGAAATTATTTATTATGCCATGCCAATCACATGAGGCCTTCTCACTATCACATTTCAATATCAAGGTGCCACCATCCTGTATTTGAAACAAGGTTCATCTAACACCAAAAACATTATACTAAGCTTTTAAAGTTAGAAACCAGTATTGCAGTAGAAAAATGCTGAATGGGGCTTCATCTGATGACTAATTCTGTGGGTCATAGATCCACAGGCTATTTTTTTGAAAAAAAATAACTTTATTAAAGCCGTAAATGACAGTAGAAAAAACACATATAAAGGAAATTGGGGATGGGGGTCAATTCGATCATTTTTGTTGACATTGGATTGTCTGGCCGGTCCAGGCTAGAAATCCCAACTGCAGGTAAAGTCCAACAAATAACAGCAACATAAAGGCAGGGCTAAGCTACAGTCCCTGGAATCAAACCTGGGACCTCTGGGGCCAAGTTGGAATGCCTCAACCAACTAGGGCACACCCAGGTCATAGATTTACAGGATAATCTAAGCAAAATACAGTGACCCAAAAAATACCCGACCAGCAACATTTTAAAGAAAAAAGTAAATCTCAATAAATTAAATTTTCTATAAAAAGCTCAGCAGATGCACCACGGGTTTTTACACAAGTATGGTATATAAAAATGCAGAAATAAATAAATATGAAGAAAAAATAAAAATAATTCAAAAATATTTAATAATAAGAGCTGCACCTTCAAGTATATTAAAGCACATAAAATGAATATGAGACAGCATCTCTTATTCAAACTTACCTAGATTATTTATTGGGGTTAGAGAATCTTTTGCACAGAAAATATGGTTAAAACAAGAGAATTACCTGATTTTATTTGTGGTCAAGTGGTTAAAGCTAAGGAAATGGGTTTATCTTGTAGAAAGATAGCCAAGGAACTCAAGATTGGCAAAGAAACTGCTTGAGAAATTTACCTCAAGTTCCAGGAAACCAACTCAGTGGGAAATTGCCCAAGATCAGGTTTTCCTAAAAAACTACTTCTCAAGATGATTGTTCTATTGTTAGAATATTTAATCAAAATTGGTTTATAACTGCCAGTCAAATTAAAGAAACTATTAAAAGTACCTTGGAAATTGATATCTCCAAGGCCACTGTTTGCAATTAAACTCCATGAACTGGGGTACTATGGCTGTGTTGCAAGAAAAAACCCTCTTATAAGTCCAAAGAATTAGCCAAAAGATTGGCCTTTGCTCATAAGTATGTTAACCATTCCATATCCTTTTGGGAAAAGGTGATTTGGTCTGATGAGACTAAAGTTCATCTCTGTGGATCTCAGAGACGCCAAAATATCTATTGTAAAGCTGATGAAGCTTACAAAATTGAGTGCTTAAAACCCACTGTTAAAAATAGATGACATGGTTTCATGTTTTGGGGCTGTTTCACAGCCAACACAAGAGGGGCAATCCAGCCAATCAGTGAGAAAGTGAATGCTGATGTTTACAGAAGAATCATTGATTGGAATCTTCATCTATTTATAAAGGATCTGCAGAACCAGCTAGTTATATCTTCATGCAAGATAATACTCCTATCCACAAATCCAAGAAAGCCTTAAAATACTTGGATGATAAACAGATTGTTGTTTGGATTGGCCTCCTCAAAGCCCAGATTTGAATCCCATTGAACATCTTTGGGATATTGTCAAATCCAATTTTCCAAAAACCTCTAAACAATCCATTATAGACCTTAAATTTGGAGCAGCAAAAGCATGGGAAGAAATTCCTATGGAAACTTAGAAGAACCTAGTCCATTCTATGCCCAGAAGACTTGCTGCTGTGATTGAAGCCAAAGGTTGGTCTACAAAGTACCAAGTCCATAATATATTCAGCTTTAAAATCTATTATCAATTTATATTAAATCTTCAAATTTTTGAAATCTCTTTATTTTTTCTTCCTATTTATTTATTTTTGCGTTTTTATTTACCATACTTGTGTAAAATCTGCAGTGCATCTGCTCATGCTTTTTATGGCAAACTTCATTTATTGAAATTTACTTTTTCTCTCTAAAATACTTCTGGCTGGGTAATTTTTTGGGCCACTGCATGTGAAGCTCTACAAATTTGCAGCAATCAGTGATAAATGATCATATGATACCAATGGTTATATCAATACAGTAGTTTTCATGGCTACAGCGCCCATGTTGACAGTGGTCATGTTGACACTTTCTTGATACAGCTACAGTAGTTTTCAAACCTGATGAGATAAAAGTATATTAGTCAATTTAGAACACATAGGTTCAGTCATAAAACAAATTTCAACTGAAACCAGTTAAAGGTCAATTTACTCAATAAAGCTTCCATTTATCTATGGCCATAAAATAAAAATAGTCAATCATACAACAAAAATAAAGTCAAATACCAAAAATGAGACAGCAAACACGCAGAACTCATTATCAAAATGCACACAATTCAGTCACTTGCTGAAGCATTCTACAGCAAATTTGGTTATGAGTGTGTGGTGAATATGATGCAAACAGAGAACACACAAGGTTCAGTCACAAAAGTGATGAGCTCAAACACAAAACAGTTCATTTTTTAACAATCTTGATTATTTTTGAGACTCAAAACAGAAATAGTGAGTTTCAGGAGTGAATCCACCAAAATTTATCCAGGGAACCACAGCATTATTTTCAATGTATGTGCTTCTAAATTTGGGCATTTATGTATGAGAGAATTTCTCAAATAGGACTAAACACTTAAATAAAATTAATACTCTGGAAATACTTTGCCTTTCTGTTTTTAAATGAAAATTATTGTGTTTTTTTACAATGATTTCCCAAGTGAAGATAACTTTGATATTGTAGAGGAGCAATATCAGGAGCTATTTAAGCCCAGGTTTCCAAGAAAAATAGTACAATTGTCATGGCCCCCATCTTGTGACAGAAATCAACAGATAGTAAGAAGAGGTCTCTGTGTGATGGGGAATAACCACCCAAATCCATAAGGAGTCAATGACTAGCCATCACTGAAGCTTCAGATACTGTTTAGTAAAATTTCCAAAATAAACACTGGGGTTTAACAAAATGATTAAACCCAACCAAATGAGTCCCAGATAAATAGCATATGAAAGAATCAAAGTATCTTCAGCATAGAACTCTGGACATTGGGAATTAACAACTGTCTCAGGTTTGGATTCTGCAGGAAAGACACCAAGATTTGAAGGCATTGGAGTAACATTAGGAGGCGCCAACAACAAAGTACCCAGGGAAGGTCCCCATCTTCCCGTAATAATTTGACTTAAGATCAAGTTATATGGAATGTAGAGGAGTAGACTGACTACTGGATGCATTTTTTAAAATAAAGTTAGACCAGGAGATAATTTGGTTTATTAAGTAATTTAGGGAGGACTCAACTCTTAGAGCTGAACAGTGAATTTTTTTCCAGTATGTACCAAATTCATTGACTAAGCAATACCACCTGGATCTATGGCTCCCATTCTGCTTACTTTATCCAAAGAGTACCTCATCCAGCATGCAAAAAACCCTTGAGTGACTAATTTCTGTCAACCATTCTGATAAACAAGGTTGTATCAAGTGACTCTCAGATTACATCTATTTATTAGTGTCAAATTGGTTAACTGTTTACCCAACTCCAGGCTTTGCAATTAGGACAGCCTATACCAGGCATTATGGAAACTACTGTGAAACATCTATACCCAATTCAACTTAAGTTATGAGGAGGCCAAGCTGTATGTGTCACCAGGCCCATCCATGGGTGGCTTTCCCAACAGCTAATATGGTGCTCCCCAAGACCAGGCCCAACCTGCGCCTTTGCCACATTCTGGAGACTGGGAAACTATGGCCCCTCCAATACAATCCAGCCATCACTTGAGAGTTTGGGCCAATCAGAGAAAGCGCCTCCTAATCTGGGTCCCCTTATTTCCAAAGCACCCCAAAGACATTGAATCATAATCAATGAGGTGATAGAGGAGATTGCAGCCTCAGGCAGAGTGCCATAAACTTTTCCAAAATAGCCACTTGGCTTTAATTTACCAAGGCAGTGATTAAGCAGGAGTCTGGGCCCTTTTGGAGAGAGGTGGAACCAAGATGGCCACAAAGCCAAAGAAGCCAAAGAAGCAGGCTGGCTCCCAGATTAATGATGTCTATCCTCTAATGCTTGTCATCCTCCAGCAGGACCTGTTCCTCTGATTGACTGAGTTCTGTTGCTTACTTGGGCTCCAGGGCATATTAATTGCCAGCCGCACTGCACATATCTGGATGCATGGGCTTGCTGTTAGTGTTCTGGTTATGACCAATTGGCCAGCTGATGAGTTGGATAGTGGCTCTGATTTTCCCAATGACCCTGTGATTGGTGCCACCATCACCTGCTGCCTTTCCTTTATTTCAGATAATGTCATATTTATAGCCTAATATAAATTTCCATTGAAAGTCCATGATTATGGCACTTTGAGTGAAAAGAACACCCCCAAGGGCAAAAAGAAGGAATCAGAGGGGAGTGTTATTGGTGCATTCCTAGCAGCTTCCCCCAAAGGGACTGTTTTCTACCAAACCACAACCATCTACACTGATGGGTACTGGTATGGGAAATTCCTCTCTGACCTTCTTGCCACATGGAGCTTAGCCAATTCAAAATTCTGAATATTTCTGAGCCACCAAATGGAGCGCTATGAAGTGGCCTCCAAGAAAATACAATCAGGTGGCCATGAAGTCTCAATTTTCCCTGCCAGACATGCCAATATTCACCTGGGGGATGCACTGTTCTTTAACATTGTGGACACAATCTGTGAGTGTATGTTGTGTTCTGAGGTGCAGCACAGACACACAATGGGGAATCCTAACCTTAGGATTAGATTTGTACTAAGTCTCAGTTAGATGGCAGGGAAGGCTATGCAATTACCTTGTGGCTCTGGATGAATAATATCTGCTAGTTGTGGCTAGAGAGAGGCTCTGAAGTACTTGGAGACAAAGACACAAACGTGAATAGAACTTATTTTTATTGGTGAATACAAAATGTAATATATAGTAGTTAACAATACCAAAAAACAATACCAAGACAGTAGGATTACTCACCACAAGCATGAGTGGGGCAAGTGAGTTGCACAGAATCAGGAAACTGAACAATTGAATTTCCTAGTTTGGAAACAGACCCATTTCAAAGGACAAAAGCAAAAGAGAGTAATTGTCTTCAAAATAATCATGTGAAGGCAAAATTGAAACAGTGTGAATAGCGGCATTCACAGCATTGCCCCTATTGTAATTTCAGGCTTATACAAGGCCTATGAGACAGGAACCCCTGAAATGGTAGAGCCTAACCCTGTTGTCCTAGGACTGGTTGACTATTAAATGAAGACTTAAAATAGATATATGGATAAAGATTATTTATTAAGAAAAGCAATGAGGGGATTATATAGTCACTCATTCCATCTTCAGGATGAACAGAGGGCAACCTGAACAGTCATGTGAACATTCAGGAAAGGTTCTATTGATACTAGTATATCATGTGAGGGATTTACAGAGATCAGATGATACCAGATAAGTCTCAGAATAAGGTTTGAGTCCCTAGTTTCAGAGATATGAGCTCAAAAAGGCAGGCACTGGTTTGGAGCTTGATAAGAGGAATAATGCATTATTATCCAGTAATAGAATCACAAACACTGCTGTATCTCTGGAAGTACTGAAGATTGGATCAAAGTGAAATTAGTATTTTTAGGTAGTTTTGCATGGAGAGTGTGATGGTGCAATAATATTGATAGTCTAAATATAGGCTAAACCTGAATTGATGGCATCAATGATATTGTATATATGGATCAAATTAGTACTAAGAATATCATAGTGAGATATCTTAATACCAAAATTCACAACAGCCCCCTTCTAGATTGGCCTTAGGGGGGTAGTACTTGTGGAGAAACTTGGCATGCACCTGGGCAAACAGACAACCACTAGAGAGGATTTTTGCGGTGTACTCTGACCCTTGTTTGAAGGTGACTTTCAAAGGCCCAATCCACAATGTATCTAGCTTGTGAGCTCGTCCTCCTACTCTATGCTGGTAGTAGAGAACTTGATTCCCAATGTTGAACTCAGGCAAGGGAGAGCGTCCAGCATTGTCAGGGGAGAGCTCAAGCATATTGGTCTTATACACAGAAGTATATGCAGTAGCTTGTATATCAATAATGCAGTTGACTAAGTCTTTGATGTGGGAGTCAGGGTCCACAGCCTTATCAGAGGAGAGTAGGGGGGGCCCCCAAGAGAGACGGAGTAGTGGCCTTGCGCCCATACAGCATTGCAAAGGGGGAATACCCAGTGACACAGTGTTTGCTGATGCAATAGGTAAAAAGAGCAGTGGGTAAGTATATATCCCAGTTAGCAGCATTGGAATAAGTGATCTTCCTCATGATGGAAACCAAGGTCAAATTAGCACTCTTAACAGCCCCATTGGTGGAAGGATTATAGGGAGCAGAGAAGGACTGATGGGACCCAAGAGCTTCAACAACAGAAGTCACCAGCTTGGCATTAAAGTTAGATCCATTGTCTGACAACAGCACTTGAGGGCATCCATGGCGGTAGAATACATCTTGCAAAAGGAAAGCTGCAGTTGTCTTAGCAGTGATATCCTTGGTGAGGCAAGCTTCTAACCATTTGCTGAAATGATCAACTGCAATCAGGATGAAGCAGCAGCCTGAGAGAGAGCAAGGTAGAGGTACTACAGCATTGATGCTGACTGTGTGGAAGGCATGCTGTGGAAGGACTAATTTGAACTTTTGAGAGGCAGATTGAGATTGCTGGAGTTGACAGTCATGAAAACTGGCAATGACATCCAGGATCAGCAGGCAAAGGTTCTCCCAGAAGTAATTCTTCTGGAGCCATCCATAGGTTTTGGCAATGCCTCAATGTCCAGTCTCCTTATGAGCTTGGAATACCAACAAGAGGCATAGGCTAGGGCGTACACAAGGCAGGTATTGATCATGCACCTTTTTGAAGAGTTGATTGTCACAAATAAGAGTATTCTCAGATATCTTAGACAGGGAAGATTGAATCTCTTCAGTTTAGTTTCCCCAGGAAGAAGAATACCCTATTAGCTTGTATAACCAATTGACTTCAGCAGGGTGTAGAGCAAGGATAGTCATTCTGGATAGTCCATCAGCATTTTGGTGTTAGATCCCAGGACAATGGAGCACTGTGAAGTCATAGCCCTGCAAGCAAAGGGCCCATCTAGCTAGCTGTCCTTCTGGTTCTTTGAGCTTCTGTAGCCACTTGAGCGAGGCATGGTCAGTGACCACAGTGAAATGAGTACCATAAACATAATGACAAAATTGATTGACCGCATGCAATATGGTAAGGCATTTTTTCTCCGTGACACTATAGTTCTTCTCATGTTTGTTGAGGACACAAGAAGTATACACTACCAGGTGATCCACTCCTTCATCATCTAGTTGAGCCAGGATGGCCCCAATAGCTAGGTTGCTAGCGTCTGTGTAGAGGATGAATTCCTTATTGTAGTCTGGATACACCAAGATGGGAGCCTCCTTAAGTTTTTGCTTAAGAGTCTCAAAGGCCTGTTGTTGACTAGCTATCCATTCAAAGGGAACATTGCGTAACAGTTGAACCAGAGGTTCACTAGTATCAGCAAAATCAGGGATAAACTGTCTGTAATACCCCATCATACCCAGAAAGACTTGAACTTTGCACAGGTTGGTGGGTGGAAGCATCTTTTCAATATATTCAACCTTCTTGGTCATAGGACAAATCCTAGTCTGGATTACTTCATGGCCCAAGAATTCAAGATGCTCCTTGAAGAAGGCACACTTCAAAGATTTTAGTTTGAGGCCAGCTTCCCAGATCTTTAGGAACACTTCCTTAAGGTGGACCAGGTGATCTGTAAAGGTAGCACTGAAGATTGTTATATAATCTAAGTATACCAGGACACATGAGAGCTTCAGGTCACAAAGGATGGAGTCCATGGCCTGCTGAAAGGTAGCAGGGGCATTGCATAGCCCCTGAGGCATACAGGTAGACTTAAACAGCCCTTCAGAGGTGATCAGCGCAGCTTTTTGCCTATCTTCTGGAGAGAGGTCAACTTGCTAATAAACAGAGGCCAAGTCCATAGCCAAGAAGAACTTGCAGCCTCCAAGGCGGCAGAGTGCATTGTCAATACACAGCAAGGGGTAAGAATCATTCTTAGTTAAGGAGTTTAGCTGTCAATAGTCTATTACAATGTGGTGACATCTATCTTTCTTCTTTAAGATGAGCAAGGGGGAGGCCCAATGACTTTGGGAAGGATCTAGTAGTTCAGTGTCTAATAGTTGCTTGAGTTCTTTAGACACCTGGGCGTCTTCCACTTGACTATGGCAATAAGGTTTGACTTGGAAGGGGGGAGCATCTCCAGTATTGATTTGATGAATGACTCCTTTAGCTAGATCATAGTCAGTGCTATCCTTAGCAAAGATATCTGAAAACTGATCTAGAAAGTCAAGCACCTCTTTCTGTTGGACAGGGGATAGTTGCAGGAAGTCCCAAGCAGTAAACATAGATAGGACCTGTAGATTGTCTTCAGGTAAGTTGAAATCCTTAAAGGTGCCAAAGGGATGAAGGGACAGCACATCGGGAGCATTCAGCAACTTGCCATAGCCAACAACCTGGCCTCTAGACACATTTATGGAGAGAGTGGTTAAGTTGGCTACCAACATCTGGACAGGATCTTTGTGAGAGACATCCAAGATCCCTGGGAAGAGGTAGGGTTTGTTGCGGCCAAGTGAAGGAGGAGAGTACAGATCTAGGAATGTGCGCTCAGGCAATTTTTATGATATATGAGAGTCCATGATGGCTTGAGAGCCAGAGGTAATGGTCACAGCAGAAGTGGCAAGGAGAGGAATTCCTTCAGACGCAGGTCAGACCATAGGAGGACACTTCATATTGGATGAGTGGGCCTGGTACTTTAGTGTGAAGACAACTGTGAGGTACTCCAAGGCACACATCTTGAGGCGCTTCCCAGGAACCTTGGCAGGCTCCTCAAAGATTTGAGGGACTTAATACCCTAAAATGGAGAGGTAACCATCTTTTAAATTGATGATCCCATTGTATTCCCTAAGGAATTGGGTACCAACTAGAAGATTGTAGCTCTCATTCTCCAGGACCACAACAGGTGCTGCTAAGAGAGGCTTGCTAAACCACATAGGGAGGGTAGAGTATGCCCATATAGCACAAATCATGGACAACCCAGCTGTACCATAAGACTGGTGGTAATTGAGGTTGGGGGCGAGTTTAAGCTTTTTGACAAGCTTTGAGGAGACAAAATTAACAGGAGATCCCATATCCAAAACAGCCTTAATCTTCAACTTTTGGATGGATATCTCTACACAAGTAGTAGTACAACCAAAAGGCAAGAGGACAGCCAGGATATCTTGGGCTTCAGCTAGCTCCTTGTCCCACTTCTCAATCATGCATCTCAAGCCTGAAAACTACTTGTAGACAGTCTGGAGAGGGAGTGAGACTGAAAAATTCTTGAAAACAGCGTCAGCTACTTCTTCAGAGGATTCTACAAGTACAGGAGACCTCTTGGCTTGAGTAAGATAAGGGCAAGAGACAATCTCTTTAGCTTCATGTAGAGGCTTGGCAGTCATTGTAGCTTTCCCAGTGTGTATTTTATAGGGGACTGTGATGGTTTCAGGGACAGCTAGGACCAAATATCCATAGGTTTCAGGATCATCAGTGTCTGAGTTGTCCATATCCAAGTCATCAGAGATATTGTGGAATAATAGCAGAATGGGAGACGCTTTGGTGTCAACAGGCTCTGAGTCTGCTATAGACGGGGGGATTGGAGGAGACTGGGAAGAATTATCAACCAAGAGTGTCTCTGCCTCTAGGTTGACTGTTCTTTTCCCACCTGCTCCTTGGGGTTGGAACCCTCAACTTGAGGATTAGTACAGATTTGAGAGTGGTGACCTATCTGGCTGCAGTTATGGCAACCTTGCTGTCTATGAGAGTTCTGAGAGTTCATAGTGAGGATGCGTGGGCCACAGGAAGAGGAGTCATAGTTAGATTCAGCTTGATTCTTGTGTACAACAGCTCCAGAGTGGGTCAAGTGCATATATTTGAGCAATGTCTTTATGCTCTTCATCAAGGAGCTCATGGCCTTGTGGGCTTTGAAATGGAGGCACAGAAGCTGATTAACTTTGAGAGCCTGAGCACAAGCCATGCACAATTCATGGGCTATCAACTTTCTACTTGTTATCAACGGTTATCCTTCCATGTAGAATCTGTCAGTGAATTCAGCCAGCATCTCTTTGGGATTGAAGGCAATGTGCATAAATACATCCTTTTTTACTTCATAATTAAGGTCACCACCAAAATTGTCAATCAAAAGCTTTTTCATTTCTTCCCAAGTCTCAATTGTGGGCAACTCTGGCACCACCACTTCCAGGCAGGTTGGGTGCAAGCAGTTTAGAATTTGTTCTTTCTTGACCTCATCAGAGGCCTGTCTCATAGTTGTTTTTTAGATGGTCAAGAAGGCTGCAATAGTGGATGTTTTGGGGTCAAAGACTTCCTTAAAGGTAGGTTTGAAGTGTGCTTTGAGGGTAGGTCCACCATTGTTGCCATCAAGGACATTTATATGGGGGGAGAACTCAGCTTCAGATTCTGTAGGGGTCTGTCTTGCCCATAGCTGACAAACACTCTCCTTGAGCATAGTCAAAGTCTCAGAGGTGCAAGCACCCATATTGTTGGCCCAGTTGGCCTGCTGTTTGGTAGTATCTAAACGCTGACCATATGTGGTTATCACAGTGAAAAGCCCAGCTAATTGGGAGATTAGGGAAGGTCCCATCAAGAGGCAGGAAGAAAACCTGTCATTTACTGAATAAATTAACTCACTCATTTCCTAAACATCCCTGTCAAGACTAAAGCAATCTTGCTTCAGGTGGTCCACCACATTGGCTAGAGCAATAAGCTCTCTAGAACATTAGATGCTGGGATTACCTGGAAGTCCAGGGCAGCAGCCATCTCCTTTTACAACCTCAACTGGCCTAGCAACATTTGCCACAATCTCACACAGAGAAGCAACCTCCTGCTGAAGCTCAGCAACTTAGGAAGTTAACACAAGCACCTGAGAGTCTGGCTGTGGTGGGTCTGCTGGACGTCCTTGGCTGCAAGTGGATGCATGTAGTTCACAAATGACATCCCATATTTTCTGCTCTCTGCCTATCAAATCATCTAATGGGGAGAAGGAGGAGCCTTGGGCTTGGGTGTAGACAACTCATTCACTTGAGTTTGAAGTTTGGCTATAGTGGCAGCTGTGGCAGTCCTTTCTTGATCAAACTCTTCATTGAGGTCATGTAGACCCCTAGTGGCGTGATTTGATAATTGTTGCAGTTGGTCAAAGGAATAGGTAATAAACACATTGAGTTGTTGCACAAGACATTCAAAGTTGGTGAGGTAGCTGCTTAAAGTGGAATCTACTTGGGTTCTCCAGGGCTGTTCTAGCTGGTGAAACTCATGTAGACGCTCCCTGGCACATTTGGGGATGAACTGGTGCATTTTTTCAATGGAATTAACCAAGCAGGTTTGGGAAGTAACAGAGTCTTGCTAATTATTGGACACCAAGGGAAAAAAGGGAGTGGATCCATTGTTGGTATACAGCAAATTGATCCTAGTGGTTAGTGACAGATGCTTGTAGGGACATAATCTACTGAATATGGAGTCCTAGCATCATTTGATGATGGGCTAAGGCGGGTTTTACAAAGGAAGACAATAGGTGTTCAGGAGAGCCAGCTGCAGCAAGGAGATGCTGTGGAAATTGCGGAGCCATAATCAATTCATAGTATTCTGCTTGACTGAATTGTAATTGGAGGCAAGGAATGGCCCCATCACGGGCTATCCCAAGAGCTATTACCACAACTTGTTCTAAGTCAGGGGTACCCAGGGGGTAGGTCACTAGGCAGGGACCATTCCCAAGGTTCAGTACAGTAGGGACAATAGGCGGGTTGGCAATGTCTTTCTCAATATGAGGACTGGTAATTTCAGGCAAAGTTGGCTCTTGTATTGCAGAGGCAAAGGACCTGAAAACGTGGATGCAAAAGGGATAACTGAGGGGCTTACAGCTCCTGTAGTGAGCACCATTTTTGTTGTGTTCTGAGGTGCAGCACAGACACACAACAGGGAATCCTAATCATAGGATTGGATTTGTACTAAGTCTTGGTTATAATGACAGGGAAGGCTGTGTAATTACCTTGTGGCCCTGAATGAATAATATCTACTAGACATGGCTAGAGAGGTGCCAAAGTATGTGAAGACACAAAGACAAAAATGTGAATAGAACTTAAATTTTATTAGTGAATATGAGAAGGAATATATACTGTGTAGCTTTACCACAAAACAGTACATGAGCGGTAGGATCACTCACCACAAGCATGAGTGAGGCAAGTGAGTTGTGCAGAGTCAGGAAACCAAACAATTGTATTTCCCAGTTTGGATATAGACTCATTTCAAAGGGCAAAAGCAAAAGAGAGATATTTGTCCTTGAAATAACCCAAAAAAGGCAAAATCAAAACATGGTAAATTGCGGCATTCACAACACACGTAGTCAGAGCTCTTTGTAAGTGTGGGTTAGCTCCTTCACTGCACCAGTTTGGGTTAGGGTTTTCACTTGGAGTCTGATCATAAGTGCAGTGTCCTTTAACACAAATCTTACCAATAAGTCTTGTTTGAAGGTATCCCAATCCTTCTTGGTGTGTTCTTCATGCCACTTGTTGCACCAGGTACCAGCATCATGAGTCAGTCAGATGGAGATTTCTGCAATCCAAAATTGTTGTGGGCATTCCATTTGGGTCAGCTTTCTTTGGGCAGATTGGATCCATGCTGCAGTGTTGTTATTGTTGGCTCCTGCTGAAGGTTCCAAGGCAGTGCTCCAAAGTCTCTGCGCTACTTAGGCGGGAATGATACTTTTGTTAGTTGCCTGTGGCATGGCAGTGGGTGCTTGGAAGAATCCTTGCGCTAAAAGGGCATTGAAGGCGGAAAGCGGGGTCACCATGTTTTGGTAGAGGACAAAGCCATCAGGTATCGCAGCACCAGGCGTGTACGGGGTCCAGTCTAGTGGAAGGCCAGACATGATTCTATCAAGGATTTGTTGGCTGCAGCAAGTACAGGCAACAGGCAGAATTTTACAAGATGCAGTAGGATGGAGAACCTACCTGTGCTACCAATGTTGTAATTGTGCTGTTTTAGCAGAGTTACAAGGGGAAAATATTTAGAAACTAGATAATATTCTTTATTGTGAGATAATTATTATATATTCATTGTGAATTGTGGATAGTAGGAACATAATAGTGTTGATCCTGCTGTTTTGACATATAAGAATTTTCGATCATGCCTTTTGGCCCTATGGGCTCATTGTAACAGTCAGAAATGCCTGGGCAACTTGAATAAATGATTTAGAGCATGAGCTGGGGGACAATTGTAGATCAGTGATGATTACCAAATTATCACAATTTGTGTTGTGACTGAGCTTCACCCAAAACAATATGTTTTGTGATTTTAATAGTTGGCCACAAATCATTATGTGGCCTTCAAGTCATGTCACAATTAATGCTGATTTGTTTTTTAACTTTAAATGACATGCAAAATTTTAACTGCCAAATTTTGTGACCCAATCCTAAAATCATAAAAAAATATACATGAATTGTGCTGTGACCAAGCACAATCTCATATGGCTTTGTGTTGTGATCAATCATAATCATGTAATCTCGTGTTGCAACATCTTCAATTACTCCCTCTCAGGGAGTTAACTCCCCAAGCAATTCACCAAACAAGTCACTGAATAGCTCACCAACTAACCATTAAGTTGGTGGCACTGTTATCATTCAGCCATCTATTACAGGGATCAAACAATCCAGATCCTAAGTAGAACACAACTTGAGTAAGCCTTGTGACTTAAGAGGAAAATTACTTGGATAAGCCCCATGACTCCCATGACCTACATGGACAGTATGTGGCTTTCCATGATACTATATATTATCCCATATTCATACCCAATAAAGTATTATTCTCTTTTTAATTTCCCCCTTTATCTTGTTTATTATACTTCCCAGAAGTATATACACGACACTCATGAAAGCTATTCTTTCTGGTTGATAATATATTTTTATAATTTTAAATAAAGAGTATTACATATAATTATCTAAGATAAACTTTGGTCCATTCAAAACTATCATTGTAAGATATTGTTGGATAAAGCTTTTAATAAATTGTACTTAGAAAGTAGAATTTTAGAGGCTGAAACTGCTCATATTTTTACATCATGTGTCTTGCACAAAATGATATAATATGTTTCATTCTTAATTTTTTTAATTTTATACCATGTGCCTTGCACAAAATAGAATATTCTGTTTCATCCTTGAAAACCACCTTTGTTTTATATTTTATAATCTATACAATAGAGTGAGGCACAAAGTGTGACCTGCTATGAAAGTTGTGGCACAAATCCACAGATTATTTGTGACCTAATCTAAAACCTGCTTAAAAATGGTTTTGTGACTCTAGGATCACACAATTGCTGTGACTGTCCCAACCCTAGCCAAGTATATTGTGGATTTTAAATCGATTTATTATGCAATGTGTTTTTATATGGGGTTTGATTTGTAGAGAATAAAGGTTTAAATGGCCAAAAGGCTAACTCGAGTTTGATTAGGATTTGTCCACATCGTTCCAGTGTAGGGCTGCTTCGGCCAAGCCCTGGGCAGCCGCGGCCAATTTTTGGCTCTGAGTCATCCGATTTAAAAATAGTTAAAATGTCTAAACATTAGTATTTCCGTCTTGGCTGGAGCGGCCCAAAGCCGAAGCATCCCTATTCCAGTGGCAGGAATCGGATTATTGCTGTGAATAAAGGTTTGCCCATCCAATATATGTTTAATGGTTTGGAATGATTAAAGTTGGTTATCTAAAGGGTATAGGTGGTGTATTCTTTTACCCTCAATAGATGTTGCAACATGAGACTTTGGATTTAGGGTTTGGCTTCATTCAATAGCATCGTGTATTTATTTATTTATGGGAAAGAATCTCGCTTTGCTAAGTAAACGGAAAAAAGCAGATGGAAAGAATAGCCATCCATCCATTATTCAAATCAAGCCAATGAATGATCAGAATTCATATAAATTCTAGGCCAAACATAGCATCGGAATACGGCTCAACCATCCAATAAGACGCGAGTAGGATAAGTGAAATCAGAGCCACTTTGGATCAAGCCTTTAGCAAAGCTTAAATAGCTGAGATGGGAAGGGAGAAGAGACATGTTTTCCAAACCAACTCATTGCTGCTGCTTCTTAAGTCTTCGCACGGGATCACTCATCCTGGCTATATGGCTGACTATCGTGTCTATTTACGATGCCTGTACAAAGGCCGATACCTTAAGTGGCAGCACAGTTGCAACCAAGACCGTCTCAATGCTCATTCCTATCTTGCTGGCCATTGTCAGTGTTGTGTTTCTCTATGGAACTATCAAGGTAACTACTCGTTTGACTTGACTGACCTTTTAGCGCAAAGCCAAGCTTGTGCGCATGTTCTCCGTGTTCCTTATCATCCACACGATCATAAAGATCATTGGAGCCATCCTTGTCATCGTTTACATTGTCACAAAAAGAGATCAGATTTGTCCCAGCAATTCTGGTATAAATTGTGGGGCATCTATTGCACGTAAAGTGATTCTTGAGACATTCCCAACCATCATCGAGTTGATTTTCTTCGTAAGCTTTGCTCTCATTTCATAACTAACATTGCAGTTCCACTTCTACTACGTTGTCAAGACATACGCCCACAGCCTTAATAACGAACCCAACCCTAACCCCGACTCCGCTTAGGCACGTGGCTGCTAATATTGGAACCATGTCAATGTTTCAATAAACACACCTAATTAATACCTTTTAAATTGTATATTTATTAAGATTTCTTCCAATTGGCCCATCATTTATTTACAGTGCTGGTTCATTTAACTCCCCGTGGTTAGGGTTGTGGTTGATCCAGCCTGATATCTGCTTTATATTAAAAACAACCTTCCAGGCTGGATCAGGGCCTAATTCTAGTGGAGTTGGGTGACATGCAATTCTGCTGGAATCAGCCTCTTTTCAGTCACCAGTGGCAGATACATTTCAGATCTGATCCTACCTATTCATGGGTAGGATCAGATCAATTTAAATTTTTAAAACATAGTTTCTAAAAAATGTAAAGTAAAATAAGACTAAAAAGTTATTTTAATTTGATCAAATATATGTTTTATTTATTGTTTCCTTTTGTTTAAACCACATTTCTATGGTTTCAGCCCTGAATTAACACCAGATTCCAATCAAGTCGATCTAAATTCCAGAAAAATGGGATGCCATCCCCACCCAGACTTATGGGGCAGCAAGATGTTCTATTGACTGATTTTCTGTCAATCAACATTAAACACACTTGTTTCTGTCACTCTAATTAAATAAAAATAAACCAATTTTCCATCAAAATATTAAATCCAATCAATTGCTAACTTTAAGATTAATAAAACAAACTACATATTAAAACAAGCTCAAATTTTGACAAAAAATAAAAGCAACTAAAGCTATTAAATTCTAATAAAAAATTTAAAGCCCTAAACTATAGAAAATTAGTAGCAAATAAATAAAATAACTAATTGTTTTAAGAATAGATAAGGCAATATAAGAAAATAGATTACTATGTGAAATGCTAGCAATTATTCAAACCCAAAGTTCATAACATTTGAGACCCTCTTAAGGTATTCCAGCATCTCATCCCTTTTGTAGCCCCTATGTACCAGATTGTACCTTGTGTCCTTCTTGAGTTCATGCTGACCTTTCTTGGAGGGGAAGTACTCTATTTTCAATATCCCTAAAAATATTATACACTCTGTCTTTTGACCTCTTCAGGTCTATAATCAGCTTGTCAAAGGATGGCTTGCTAACTCTGACTGACATAGAAAAGTGGTTGTGCCATCTTTCCAGGGAGATATGGTCTTGGTGCCCTAAGTTAGGACAGAATCCACATAGTTCCAGCTGATATTATTCTTCCCTGGCCCATATCTCTTCTCAACTAACTTCTTGGTCTATTGGTTCTTGAAGTAGTCAATGAATCCCATCATTATATCCTTGTTAGCCAACTTTCATTCATCCACATACTTTAAATTCAGAACCTGAACGTAAAAATGTGGGATTGTCAAATCCTTGGTCCAAATTTTGAATCACTTTTGCGGGATGGCCTTTTTTAATTAAATTGAATTCTTTGTATTTTTATTTGAATATTTGAAAATGCGGGAACTCATAGACACTTTGCAAAGTTCAAGTCAAACTACATATTTACAATGGACAAAATGAATTAACTGGAATCAGATGTGAAGCGTTCAAATCCATCAACCATTTTCATTAAGTTTACTATGTTTTTTCAAATTGCGGGATTGTCAAATCCAAGAACCAAATTTTAAATCACTTTTGAATGCCACTAGTAAACTCAGATATTAATTGCAGGAACTGGAATCCAAATTTAGTGTACAGTAAGCACACTAGGAAACACCAACCCAAATCAAGAAGTTCCACTCTGGATAAAATCAAATGAAAAATCAACCTTGATAACCATATTTAGACATAAAAAGTTATTAAACTTTAAAATCACCCAAAACCAGAAAGTATACAATACTATTTGCTTCAAATCATGGATATAGAAATTCTGTTACTATTCAAGGCTAAATCAAGAGAAAACAACTACTCATAACTAAACCAATAAATCCAAATAAATACATATTTAATCTAAAATATATTTTTATTTTATTTTTATGGACCATCAATTGTATTCTCAACCCACTCCTGCACCAGCCTGCGGGGCAGCCCGTCCATGAGGGCATCCCAGAGGGTCCAAGAACAGACCAAGAACACAAATTGAAGGGAGTCATGTCAATACACAGGCCTCCTAAGGTGTCATTGCCAGTCAACCACCTCAAGCGTCCCAAGCCAGATCACACAGCCTTAATCCCAGACAGAAGCCGCTCTCAAGGCCTGCAACCAAAGTCTCTTACACAAAGGTCATTGGGAATGATGAGGTTACATACACCTCCACTGTATACCCAGTTGTCACCCGGCCCCGCACTCTCAATCCAAGAGTTGCTACTTACTGCCCCCCCGTTTTTGATACCTCCTATCAGTCATTGGCCACAACTGTTGAGCCATCTGTTCCTATTGTGTATTCAACCATTGACGGCGCTACTGCAAGCAAGTGTGATCCCATCTTCTACACAAAGGTCCCCATCCCCTGTATTGAGCCTGGTAGCCAGGATGCTGTGGTACCTGCCAAGGGCCGGCATCAGTTGACGGATAGTGAGCGTGAAGCTCTCCTCAACTGCTTGAACGGGGGAATGGTGGTTTGGGATATTGCATCCCAATTTGGTGTCACAGCCAGATACATTGCCAACATCAACAACAAGTATGGAAATACCAAGCAAATTGCTGAATTCACAAAGGGAAAAAGACAGCCCAAACTCTTTCAGCCTATTCACATTGACGCAATCAAGCAGTGGATAGCCAAGGATTGCCACCTGGACACACTTGCTGTCCAATCAATGCTCACCACAGAGTTTGGGCTTTCTGTTTCCAAAACCCTTTTATACAAAAAATGGTTGATTTGGGCTTCTCCTGGAAAGTTCTGGGAGTTTTGTTGTATAATAGGAACAGTGAAAAATACCATCAAGGATTGGCACATTTATGCCAAGACATATCTGGCACTAAAGGAGACTGGGAATGTCCAGCTCTTCTATATCAACAAATTGTCTTTTTCCTCCTCACTCAGGTCTAGGAATGGGTGGGTCAAGAAGGGGTCCAAGGACGGTGTAGTCCATTATGCAGCTGTCCATTCCCAGAACTATTCAATGGTTGCGCTTCTTGGTCCTCACAGGTTGGTCCAATATCAGATGATCAAGGGTTCCCATAATAGTGGGACCTTTCTCAATTTTCTCTAAGCCGTCAAAGAGTACCTTTGGATAAATTACAGCGGCACAACCAACATTGTTGTGCTTGATAATGTTGGGCTTCACAAAGTAGATCTGGTTGTGTCTGAGTTCCCCCCATTAACAAAAACAGCCATTCTGCCAGCCACTGTCTTGCAGACTGCCCAATGAAACTCCTCTTCCTTCTGCCCTATTTTCCATTTATGAACCCAATCAAGGAGGTGTTTAGTTGGATCAAGAATAAGGTGAAACAAGGCCTCCCTCAGGACACAGAGGATCTCTTCACCATTCTTGAGATCAGCCAATTTGTGATGCCACCCGATGTGGTGGCAACTTTCTATGAGCACTCAGAATCCTTCCTCCCTAAAGCCCTGGCCTCCAAGCCAATCAGATAAATGGGTGCTATGGGTTTTGTTTGTTTTTATTAGGACATAAAAATTATTACTTATATATAATGACATGATGTTTGATTGTATTATAGACATATAAGAGTATGTAGAAAAGGTAAATAAAATTAATTATAATAGGTAAGATGGATATTTTTTTATTATAATGCACTGAATATTATATTGGCTTTTGCACTAACAAATAAATAAATTAAAAAAGATAGAAATAAATTAGTTTATTTAAATAATTATGAATCCTTGATGGTACTTTGGCTTTTCTAAGCCACAAATTGGACCTTGCAGGTCATCATCTGATCCTTGTTATTTCAGTGCCACTATAGCCACACAACACGGAAACCAATGATTTTCATATATTGCTTACTGATTAGTACTTAGGACGCAGGTCAAGTATATTGAATATGTTTGTCAAATAATGTTACAAGGGAAAGGTAAGTCAAGTTATAAAAAGTCATTTGTTTATAATATAGGTGGAGGGGGCACATGATGAGGATAAATTCAATTCTTGTTGTTTGTTTATGTAATAAATGAACCCGTACTTGACGTGCTAGTAAATAAATTTTTTTATAAATCATATTTTATTATTACACATGTTCACTTTATTAAACTGTCCCTTTATTATTATCAACCTAATTATATATTACTATTATAATTTAAAAAAAATTAAAATATTAAAAGTAAAATTATAATTATAAATCTTAAAATTTAAATATATAAGTTTAAATATTCAAAATTTAACTATTTTTATTAAATCATGATTTATTCAATATTGAAATATTTGATATTAAAAATTTTAGTATTATAATATGTAGTATTAAAATTTTAATATTAACTTTTAGATACTAAAATATTAAGATTGAAATATGTAATATTAAAAAATTTATAGTACAATTTTAATATTACATAGTTCAATCTTAAAATTTTAGTATTAAAATATAAGAAGTTAAAAAAATAAAATTTAATTTGCAAGGGGAATATATTTATTGGGGGTATGCTAATTGCAAAGGGAATGTGATTATTCTGGGGAATTATACCCCAAAATTAAATTTTCAGCCTAAGCGTCTAATTGGATCCACATACTCTTCTGTACGTGGTGGACAACCCTGGATACAATTGCTAGAGGGGTGGCGCCCTGTACCCCGGTTGTTGTTGATTGTTTGATGAAAGGAAGACAGGTGAGTGAATCAATCAATAGGTTTTTTCAGGGGGCATATAGTACCCATGCAACGTTGCCAATGCAAAGGAGTCATACAGGACGTGCTTGACTACCCTATACCCCCGCAGTGTCTTCTGGCGTTTGAGTGCTAAGCAGCATATTTCCATTTGAATAGGTACATCCTCCATCTTTTTGATGTTGGTTTTTAATATGCAGTGTAGGAGGATTCCCAGGTATACCGTGATGTGAATTCTTTGCAAGGTATACTTTTCTGAGAACATGCATAATTTTTTGAATGTTTGAACTAACCTATTAATATAGGATGTTTGGTTGAACTTGAAGAGGGTTCTGGGGGGCGCCCCACTTGAATCAGCCCCCCAGGCCTCAGTGAACAAAATAAATAAAGGTTTAAAAGTATTCACAAGGACTGCATCCCTGACTTTATTTGACAGTGCCTTAAATACTTCATTAAAAAATTGCAGCTTTCAAATATTCAGTTCCTATTTGAAAGTTGGCTTTTATTAAGTTCTTTTCATATTTGTTGATGTTTGTGAATGGGAATCTTTGAATGCTTTTATATATATATTCATTGAAGTTTAGTTTGATATCCCCACAAATTTCATTCATTTCTTTGAAGTTGATACTTGATCCTATTTCATATTCTTCCCTCAACCACGGCAAGCACCTTGCGGGTGGTAAATATTCCCTAGCTTTAGCTTCAATACTTGAAAAACTATTCATATTCTGTTGTAGTATTTTATTTATTTGTTTTACAGGGGCTACCAGTGACTGGTAACCCCTGTAAAACCAACTTGGTGTATAAGCCGCCACCTCCACAACCTCATCCCCATTCCTGGGGATGACTAAAATAAATATAAGTAAAACATAAAAAGACTTACTAATTGTTTCAACTGTGGCCCCCTCAGCCACAGGCACCACTTTGGTGAACTTCATGAGTGTTGGCTGCTCTTCATTAATTTTCCTGGGCTTAATTTATCTTATTTTTCTTGCAACTTGTGCTTCCTCTTGATTTTCATTTGATAAAGTTTCTGTATTTTGTGAAGCGCTCCTGCTTCTTGCTTGTGTTTTGTTTTTGTCTGTTTCCATTTGATTATTTTCCTCTTAATTGGTGTTAATTTCCTTTGGAACTTCATTTCCTTCAATTAGTTTGATTTTATTATTTTCTTTGGCCCCCTTCCAGAACTCCCATAAATTGTAGGCCACATTGTTGAACTTCAGGCTTGATAGAATTGTTCCCTGGAGATTTAGTAATGCTTCTAAATTCTTTTTGTCTAAAATATTTCCTAGTTTATTCATAGCATCTTCTTTTGACTGGATTAGTGGCTGTCCCTTGTTACCCAGCTTTCCTGTCACTATTTCCATGATATTTTTTTCAATTTCAACAACCTTATGCAGGTGTACTTCTAATTTGTTAATCAAGTTATAGATAGTTGACATTTTGATTGAATTCTATCAAAAAACTGGTTTTTATAGTGCTATCTTCAACGCATACATATTTTTCATCATCATTAATAAATTAAAGACAATAAACATAAATATTGCATTAGAATATTGCAATTAGACATCAACTCTTGATATTTTGATATTATGTGATGAACTCAATGCATTTGTTTAATAAAATCCATTTTAAACGTGGATTTTTTTATTATAATTTAAAATAAATTGACTGTGTTTATATCAGAGAGCCATTGACGCTTAGTACAAATATTGTACACAGTGCATTTTACAGCCTGTATATTTATCTATTGGTAATAATTCTATAAACTTTTTAGTTGGATTTTGCGAGGTACTAAAAATGTAATGTGTTAATAAATTACATTATTAGTACCTCGCAAAATCCAACTAAAAAGTTTATAGAATTATTACCAATAGATAAATATACAGGCTGTAAAATGCACTGTGTACAATATTTGTACTAAGCGTTAATGGCTCTCTAATATAAAAACAGTCAATGTATTTTAAATTATAATAAAAAAATCCACGTTTAAAATGGATTTTATTAAACAAATGCATTGAGTTAATCACATAATATCAAAATATCAAGAGTTGATGTCTAATTGCAATATTCTAATGCAATATTTATGTTTATTGTCTTTAATTTATTAATGATGATGAAAAATATGTATGCTCATAATTATAAGCTATTTGTAAAAAGTACAACATTGTATTAATTATTGGAAATGTTGATAATGTAAAAGAAAATATTATTAATTATGAATTGAAAGAGAGATAAAGACTTCAGTAAGTTGTCACAGAGAAAAGATTTATTTATTAATCAAAGGACAGGAATGGGAGGGAATGGGCAGAATGAACATTGCCTTCATCTGCGCCTGTGAAAGGGACAGCATCAGAGATAGTGATGAGGGAATGGGTGGTGGTTTGGGAGTCAGGGTTGGAAGGCAGGTGGATTGATGGAGGGGTTGGGGAGGCAGGGTTTGTTGACTGGGAAGGGGCAGCAAGAGCTGATTGCTTTAATTGCTCAAATTCTTCTTCTGTCACATATACTGGCTTGACAAAACAGATGGACTGGTGTGGGGGAGGCAGGGGTTCTTTCTGGACTTATCACTATCACTTGCATAGAAGATGATGAGATCAAATAAGTCCTGGACAGATGCAGAAGGGAAAAGTTCATACCCCTTATCAATTTGGGTGCATAGTTTGTTGTAGGTGGCTGGCTTTAAGCGCCTGAGGGTAGAACCAAAATTGTAGAGACATACATCTGCAAAATGCATGTTGGCGTAGTTAATGGAGTAGGACCAACAAGTGGGTCATTATTTGTTAGATTAAGCCAAGGCGCCAGCTTAAGCATTTCAAAGCCTTTTAACTTCTTTGGTATCATTTAAGTCATAAACTTATGTTTTTTGAACATTAGTATAATGCTTATTTTACTGAAGAAAAGTTTAAGAGTGTAAAATATACAAATAATAGAAATAAATCTTATTTCTATTAGCTGTATTGTTTGCTAAAACCCTTTTTCTATTTTAATAAGCCAAGAATTAAATATATGAGTTGCATGGGAGAGTAATAGCAGCCCCAAAGCTATAATTGCTATTACCCTATCTTTGGCTCATATAATTAATTTCTTAGTTATTTTTAGAAAAAAAGTTGTTGTATTTAAAAGACTATTTACCCTATGTGAAATATAAGTTTTTGTTATGCATCCAACTTCATGAACATGTCCTACTAATCCTTTAGTAGTCTCAGCTCTCTTTGTTTCTCTGTCATCTGTACAGAACTTTGCATAATAATTTATTTTGGAGTACTCCTTAACATCCTCAAATTTCAAAGGTGAAACATACAGCTCACCATCTTTCATTAAATATGAAAGATTAACATAAAATGCTTTGACTTCAAGCCAGCTTTTTTTAGGCCTAGATTTTCTATCATAGATGTGAAAAAAGATTTTTGGGAAACATCTGAATTATTTACAAGTGTCTCATATAGACCCTTTCTTTCTTCCTCTCTCTCAAAAACCATTTTGAGA
This sequence comes from Entomophthora muscae, assembly GCA_014839935.2. Lineage (NCBI taxonomy): Eukaryota > Fungi > Entomophthoromycota > Entomophthoromycetes > Entomophthorales > Entomophthoraceae > Entomophthora > Entomophthora muscae. The sequence goes on along the minus strand of QTSX02003580.1, from coordinate 483,092 downwards.
TCATTTATATTTTTTATATACATCTCATTTTCATTTTGTTTAAATATTTTAGATAATACACCAAAATGACCATCAACAATACTTTTGCCATGACACTCAACAAATCTATTAAACTTAATTGTTCCTTTTATAATTTTAGGTACCTATTTAAAAAGATAATATAAGAATTCATAAGATCTGAAATGATTACCATTATCAGTCCAAACTTTAATATTTTTAATATTCTTAAATTTATTATTTTTAAGCAGACTTATCAAACACTGACCTGAAAACAAAGAGTCATGAGATAAAATTTCAGATAAAAAGTCATGATACTCATATTTAATTTTCTCATTTTCTTTAAAAGCAATTGCAAATCCTAATAAAGAAATAGGTATTTTCTCATAAAAACAATTATTTGTCTCTATAGGACCCCCACCTATTTTAAAGTTTTCTTTATAGTCTATTACTATAACACATGAATTATTATCAAGATTATTTATATCACTAATATATTCTTTATTTTGATGCTTTTAAAACTTTTCATGTAGGTCAATAGATTTCAAATTTTCTTTAATAGATTTAGGCAATGGCAACTTCTTTATACTCAAATCCTTTTTCTTCATTTCTAATGACTTTTTTAAGTTGCAAATGTTATACATATCAGTTTGCTTTTTGCTTTTAATTATATTATTAGTAATAAGCTTATAAAAAGTGGAAAGTGAAATAGAAATATTGTTTTTTATTTGCCATATCTTCATAAGTTTCTTTTTTGTTTTCAATAATGAGTATTTTATTTTAGTTGAGTATTCACTCAATTCTTTTTGTAATTCTTCATAAAACAATCCAGGGGATTTTTTAGTGAATTGGCTAGTTGGAAATGAATTTTTTAATATATGTTTTAAAATAATTTTTATGTTTTCTTTTTTTACTGAATCATTTTTTTCCTTTTTTATTTTTTGAATTTAATGATGCTTTTTTAGCATTTTTTATTTTTTTAGAATATGAATACTCATTTTTTGTCATTTTAAATCCACGATCCCAAAGCTCTTTCAGACTGTAGCTTGATGTAACCAATGCTCTTAGGGAAGGAAGGTGCTTGGCAGGGGACTCTGACATCAATTCCTTTAGGTTGTTAAGGAAATCATCTGTCTTAGAGTTTTGTATGACAAGTAAGAAGGTACTTTTTCCAAACTCTGTTTTTAATAAGAAATGCTCAACAAAGCTGTTAAGATCACTGCCAGCAGTAAAAAGGAATGCTTGTTTAAGCATAGAGATTCTTTCTCTCTTAGTAGAAGCCCCCAGTGAGAAGAAGGGTGTCATCTGAGGTGCAAACTTGATAGGTTTCATAATGATAGTGGTTGGGTTCCTTGGCTTGGTTCATGCAGTTCTTGCTTGGAAATAGATGTGCAGTTATCAGAGAGGAGTAAAGGTGTGGATTGTTAAGTAAATTTCTGTAAAGTTGAGCTGTTTAAATACCATGTTAGCTGAGCTTTTGCACTACAGGCATAAATCCCCAACTGACCCCCAACTGATCTCCTTAATTTATCAATATCACCCCTGAAGTCTGATATCATTGTTTATTTACCCCTTTTTAGATTCTGGTTAACTGTTGATATCTCGACAAATAATACTTCAATCTCGCTTAAACTAGTATCATTAGAAAGCCCTTAATCTCAGCTTTCGGAATTGTACTGCAACTTTATATTTCAATACCGATTTAGTATCTTGAAGTGGCTTTGAATGTAAGCTTATAAAATTATTATTTGAAATAAAATATGCTAATTAACTCCTAAAGTATGATATTTTAATCAGTAAACTAAATTTAAAGTATAAATCATTATTTAGCTTACTTTTAGTAACCAACTCAAAAACCTTTTTTTAAATAAACTTAAGTTTATTATAACCTTTAACAGTTCTTAAAAAATGAACTTTATATATCTTAAATCTATCAAAACAAAAATGTTATTTTTAATCACATATAAATATTTGCTTGTATAATTAAATTTGTATCTTATTTTTATAGATACAATGACTAAGATCATTTTCCATTTAGTTCAAATAAATTTTAACCTTTATAAAATTTAATTAAATAAAGCAAGATTTTGATACATTCTTTTTTATGTTTGAATTTTTTATACATATTATCTCTAGCATACAGTATAAAAATATAATTTTATTAAATAGTTGTATAAAGCTATTTTATTAATATTAAATACTTAAAATTTTGAAAAGAAAAACTTTCACTCTCTTAAAAGTTCTTATTATATATTTTTTATAAAATCTAACTTAAGAATAAATTACTTATGCTAAATGAGATCACTGAAATTTCAATAAAAGTTCAGTTTTAATTTTAGTTTTAGTTTTTTTTAACTTTTTACTAGATTTTTTTAAAAAATCCTAAATTATTTAATATTTATTAAATTTGCAAAAAAGCTATCTGCCCTCTTTTTAAAAAGAGGGATTCAAAAAGTATTATATTTTAAATTGAATATTTTAAAAAAGCTAAGATTTTAGGCAACAATTTAATTTCCAACAAAAAGCATCATATCAGTTTTTATTGTATTTTTATGTTGCTCTTTTTAGAGTGATGTCATTTTGTACTAATCAGCTTTCAAGAAATAATGGTATATGAAATAAGATTGTTACTAGCTTTTAATACAGTTTAATTTAGCTGTAAGCAGAAAATGGTTAATTTAATATAGATTTTTATATTATAAGGATTAAATAAGATTTATTTTGACAAAATTGTTGTAATTATTTAAATTTATTGATAAGAAAATTAAAACAAAATTCTAAAGTTTTAAGTAGCACAGTTAATAGAAAACAGATTAATCTAACAAATAATGACCCAAGTATGCCCTGCAGCCCTGATTTCTTGGGTAACTCATTCCCACTGCTCCATTTCCACACTCATTACAACTTTGTGAACGGCGTTTTGTGTAGCCCACTCCTCCAGCATGGCCTTGAGCTCTTTCTGGTAGGCATACCCATCTGCAGTGTTTGATATTGCCAAGTAGAAATTGACACCCAATGGGGAAACTGCCAATAAAACCCCAACAAAACAATACAATATTGGGCTGCACTTTTACACATCAGATGGGATACACTTTTCTTCATAGTCTTGAATACTTGCAGATATCTTAGCATATAGCAGAAAAATGACGTCATTACGGGCCCTCATTACCCTTTCTTTGATAAAATTAATAATAGTTGAATTGTAGGGGTCAGTATCCACCAAAATGGGGCCACTGAGAACTTGATTGAACAAGATTCTAGCAGCAACCACAACTCTGTACATCCACAAAGTGACAGTTCTTTTATTTGATGAAAATGCCATAGAGTCCTGGTTAGAGACAAACCTGGACCAGGGGCATCCACAGGTCACGTTCCATAATGGCCATCATAAGGGGATGGGCTGTGTCACCTTCAGTCAAAGTACAGGCACCAGTTGAGGTCTTCTTGGTAGGGGGGCCACAGTTGGCGTGGGCTCGTAGGGTTGCAGCCACAGTGGACTTTGAAAAACCCATTGCAGCCGCAATTTCCCCAAGGGACATAAGCATCCCATGCTTTTCAACCATTTTGAGAACAATCTCAGGAGTGATTAATTTTCTTCTGCATCTCATAAGCTGATTGGCTGGGGGAGGGATGTGTCTATCTTGGGAACTGGTTAATGTCATCTGATTGGCTGTTTTGGGGTTCTGGGCTCACTGGGTGACCCCATAGCTCAAATGGCTGGTTCCAGATGCCATTGCTGATAAGAGAATTTGGGTTGACAGCTGCCTGTGCATGGTGGGCAAACAGGGTCACGCTGGAAGTTGCAGGAGAAGGAACACACTCCTGGGTGGTGCTTGCAGAGAGGCCTGCAGGTTGGAAGTTGCCATAGAGGGAGGCTTCACTTTTAGAAGACCCAGAGTAGCCCTGCATGATTTTGTCAAGGCCAGGGAACAGCTTGTTGACTTGGTTGGTGTTGGAAGAAGACATAATAAAATTTTTATTATAATTTTAAGCTCAAGATGAGGAATGTATATTTTAGTCAATTTTATTGTTATATATGGTAAGTCAGTGATCATTATGATCTAAATTTTAGCTGTCCTAAATTGGAATAGGGTGATTTTTGAGAATGCCTATGATTCCTAAAAGAATTAGCACAAATCCACTCTAGATCCTTTGGCATCCTTTTTGAGATGCTCATAAATTATATTTATTTCAAATTCATTGCAATTATGATTTGAAATTTGGTTCTTGGATTTGACAATCCTGCAATTTCAGATTCTTTAAGTTTTCCATGATGTCTATGATTTGTTTGAAATACAAGAAGTCTCAAATTGTACATTAGAATCCCGCATTTCTGATTCATGTATCCCACATTTGTTTGTTGTGTTTTGTCATTTGTTAGTTGAGTTATCTGCTCAAGAGATTTGAAATTTGCCAATTTAAATAAACCAAAAAAAGTCAAATTAAATGGTTGCTTTTATTAAATATTTTAATTTTCACTCAACTGAGTTGCCTGCAAAAGTGATTCAAAATTTGGACCAAGGATTTGAAAATCCCATATTTTTACGTTCAGGTTCTGAATCTACAGTACAGCATCTTTACTGACCTTCAAGATATCATCCTTCTTCAGAAATCACATACCAGGGTCCCTTTTAACCATCTGCTTGATTGTCCCTGAGGTATCTGGGGTTTAATTTTTGTAAAGTCCCTTGAAGGTCTTCATCTTCCTAAGGAAGGCTTGGCAAAAATAAAATTAGCATTCTTGGGTCAAAAGGCCAAAGACTTCCTTAAATGCTATTGATTTGGAAGAAATTTAAGCAGGACTAGCTTTGGGTTATTGAGCCTGATTAAGCCAATGTGAGCCTTGGGTGGCCTCCCTGCTGAAGTGAGCTTGGTCTCTTTCTCTTCCAGGACTATATTATGTATCTCCTTCTTGATGATCTTCAGAGTGTGTACATAGTTTTCCTGTTTGGGTTTAATCATGAGGCAGTGGATGAGAGGCACCACTCTCTCCTCTACTTCTGCATTAATGTTTTATAGCTGGTTAAAGATCTTGGGTTAGCTGTCAAAGATTGTATCAGATAGACAAACCTCCTGATCCTTAAGCACTGTAAGATGACTCTTGGCCAAATATTTGTGCATTCTCTCCTCAACCTCATTGGGATATTCATGCAGAAGGAATAGGGACTCATTGTTAGCATAATTGACTTGATTATCAATGAATAAGCCCTTTAACACTTCTGGACTGTTGACAATAATCATCTTGTTGGGATGCTGCTATTTACACTGGTTTGATTTTGCCTTTATTGGGTTATTTTGAAGACAAATTGCTCTCTTTTGCTTTTGCCTTTCAAAATGGGTCTGTTTCTATAACTGGGAAATTCATTTGTTCAGTTTCCTGATTCTGAGCAACTCACTTTCCCCACTCATGCTTGTAGCAAGTGATCCTACCGTCCATGTACTGTTTTGTGGTAAAGCTACACAGTATTTAATCCTAATCTTTATACCCAATAAAATTTAAGTTTTATTCACATTTTTGTATTTGTGTCTTCAATTACTTTAGCACCTCTCTAGTCATAACTAGTAGAGATTTATCATTCAGGGCCACAAGGTAATCCAATAACCTTTCCTGCTAACTAATCAAGACTTAGTACAAATCCAATCCTAAGGTTAGGATTCCTTGTTGTGTCCTGTGCTGCGCCTCAGAACACAACACATCTCTTCTTTTGTTGGTTATGAACCTGATAAGTTGATAATGGATATGGAAATGGATTTATGGGGATCATTTAGATTTTACAGGACATGGGTAGCTATTTCAGAGGAGGTAAGGTATGAATTCAGTGTGATGTCAACAGTCAGGCTTCACTCTATTAGGCGCTTAAACCAATCTTTAGCATGAGGGTGCTCATGCTCATCAGGTGAAGTTTTAAGGAATTAAAACCTGTTGTTCATAACCATTGAGATAATTATTTATGCTTACACTTGAAGTGATTTATTTACCAGATCTGAATACTTTGTTGCTATATTTCAGGGCCCATAATGAGCTTGACAAAGAATAAAAAATACCCAATCAAAGAAATGTGAATTTACAATTGCACAATTTCCTGATTGGGCTAACTAATCAGGTTTCATTAATTGACACCATTATTCCACAGAATTTATAATTGATGCCTGGGGGACGCCTGCACCAGGAGGCACCCAGAAAAGTGGTGCTAACCATTGAAAATGTTTTTAAATGGCCAAAAATCTCAGAAGCTGGAAATTTTGGTCCCCAAAAGTCACCAAAAAGACCACAAGGTTTGGACCAAGTGACATGGCTTAAAATATAGTGCTGGTTATCATAAGCAACCAATAAGATGATGCCAGTATCAGGAAAACAGTAGCAGATGACCAAACAGCAAATCAGGATACCTTATCTAGTTAAAATCCAATTCTCCATCAGTATATAGCTGGAGAAGTTGGAAATTTTCTCCTTGTTGACATCTCTAAATAAACAACTTCTAGTTAATGCAATCTGAGAATTTGACCTTTGCAGGAGTTTTTAATACCATTAAAACTCATATAATGTTAAAGCTGTCAAACAGAGAGTACTTGCAGCTCTAACACCAGTGCTGGAAGACTAAACAACTTATTGCTGCTTCAGTCCAACCAATGTTTGCCCTTTTTCTTCCTCCAGAGCACTGAATCAGGAAATATATCCTGCTTCTTGGCCCCTTATCCCTCTGAGATATTACTCAACTCATTTAAATTGTCCCATCAAGCCAGCCCATGAGCACTACCGCAGGAGAACTTCCCCTTGTCACCACTAATCCATCATATGACTATAGCAAGCTTGGGGTTGCCTATCTCACCATGTCAGGGATTGCTGAACAAGTGATTCCCCACATGGAATTATGGTGCCATTGAGCTACTGCTGCTATTTATGTGATGAGAATGGCCCCTGCCATCTACAGTAGTTTTAAAAGCTATGGCAACAACCAAAATTACCTCAGATTTAAACAAAATGATTTCAGACTTAAACAAAATCCAACTATCAGTTTAAAATATACACTCTGTTAACAGGGATTTTGGTGTTGATGGGCAAAATGGGTCAACACAGCAAAGAAGTGCTTACATGCAAAGTAAAACTATTTAAAATAAAATCAAAAAATCCATTGATTCACAAAAAAATAGGTGTGAGTTGGCTTTCAGTGTACATATGTTTCCTATGTGAATTGGTGACATAATACACCAAGCACAGTGAGTCAAAACTCAACCCAAAACCGAAACATAATAGCAGCTCACTATGTAAGCAAAATCACTCAAATGTTATGTGCAATGAACTGTACTCAAGAATGATACCAGTGTTGCAACTGAACCAATGAGGATTTAGTATTTGGAATTGGGGAAGACAACAGTCCAATAGGAAAGGACAGAATAATAAGAATAAGGTATTGCTTATTGTAGGATATTGTGATTAATATACCATATGGGGAAAGCCACAAGGCCACACAGGGGTGGCATGGTGGGAAGTTCCATGTAAGGTTTGAAGCCAAGGAATAACTTGTGCAGGGATCAGCAAGTCAAATTGGTAGCGCTCCTAATTAGGATGAAGTACCCACCATTCAATATTGCCATCAGATTAGTTCATGTTGTTAGATATGTCAAGGGGCAACTCATTGAGCGCCCCCTGTGTATTGTAAGATACATTGGCAGGCAAGTCTGGAAACTTGGTTGCAACACCCCCCTTGCCCCCTGCTTGTTGTCAGACACCAAGGCCAGAGTCTGCAGAAGGTCTGAGAAGTTCTGCACAAACAGCTTTTGTGTGGGGATGGTGCAGCAGGGGCGCAAGCAATCATGGTGAAGCTTCTTGGTGTTTCCTTGGGCATCTTCAAGTTGATAAGTGTGATTGTCATAGACTGCAGCTATCTTGAAGGGCCCTAGGTGGTTGGGCTCCAACTATGCAGAATTTGGATTGAGGGTGTAGACAGGGTCACCTGCAGCATATCTAGCTTTGAGGTGCTTTGTCCCTCCTGCAATCTGCTTGTGTTCAATTTCCCAGGCTTTGGCACGCCATTGGTTTAGGGATGTGAGTTGCCAGAAGGGGGGCTTTCCTGGGAACTTGTGGACTGTAGCTTCCCCAGTTCAAACTCCTGTCAGACTGTCAGGCGTCCCAAAGGCCAGGGTGCTGGGACTGAACCCTGTGCCCCTGTTGATTCTTGCTTTCAAGATAAGTAGAGCAGTGGGTAGGTGTTCAGTCCATGCAGTGTTAGGGTGCTCTTGTGAGAGCTTGGCAATCAATTGAACCAGTGAGCCATTTAACTGTTCCACGCGCCCATTGGCTTGAGGATGGTAGGGGGTTGTAACTAAACATTGGAGTGTGTTCTTGGGGCAGTATGCCTTCATGACATGCCCAACAAGTTTGGGGCCGCCATCTGTGATGAGACGTTTGGGTTGCCCAAAGCAGGCCACAATTTCCTTGCCAATGAAGCAGGTGATGGTGGTGGCGGTGTGGTTGGTTGTTGCCCAGGCCACTGGCCAGCAGAGTTAAATAATTGATGGCAGTGATAATGTACTTCTTTCTCAGTCTGTATTTGGGAAGTGGCCTCACAATGTCAAGGGCCCACTGCTTGAAGGGTTACATGGCCTTGATGGGCAGGACAGAATTGGGGGTGTAGACTTGGACGTGTTCTTTTTGCACAACACACACGTTTTGAGGAGGTCCAAGATGTCTTGACGCATGCGCGGTCACCAAACCTTCTATTCCATGATCTTGAAGAGGTTACACCCTCTGATGTGACCCAGAGTTTGGTGGTAGTGCAGTATTGTGTTCCCTTGTTGCGTGGTGGGAATGTAAGGCGTCTTTTCACCAGTCTCTGCCCAACAGCAGACGTTACCAGCATTGGTGGTGATCTGGCTTTTGTTGTCCTTCAACTTGGAGATGGTTACTGAGTTAAGGCCTTTGTAGCAAGTTGCCTCAGGGCAGAGGTAAAGGATAAGCCAATCTGGATCCAAATCATTGTCCCAGTGATGGACGCTATGTAGAGTTGCAAAAGAGCTTCAGCTGTGACAAGTTCCTTTCCAGGCTTGTACTCAATGCACAACTGGTAAGGGGATAGACGCTAAACCCATCCTGCTTGTCAGTGTGTCAAGTGGGATTGTGTGTTGAAGTACTGAAATGACTTGTGGTCCGTTAGAATGTGGGGTGGGAAGGTAGCACCTTCCAGGTAACAGCGCCACTTCTTGATGCAGTGTAAAATGGCTGCCAATTCTTTATCATGGATGGGGTAGCGTTGTTTCAAGTCAGTAAGTTTCCTGGACTCATGCGCCACAGGGAGGAAGACACCATTGTCAGTTTATACCCTTAGCACACCCCCTATGGCCCTGTCAGAGGCATCAGTCTCAAGTTTGTACTGACAGGTTTGATTGGGGAACTGCAGTACTGGTGCTGTTGTGAGCCTTTGCTTCAACGTCTTGAAGGCTTGATCTCTGACAGGGGTCCAATGGAAGCGCTGTTTTGATATTGAGGAGCTCAGTGAGAGGTGCAATTAGTTCCCTGCAATTGGGAATGAACTTGTGCACGTAGGCAACCATGCCTAAGAATGTCTGAACCTGGCCCACATCAGTGGGGGGCGGCATGCTAGTGATTGCCTTGATTTTGGCAGGGTTGGGCTTTATCCCTTGGGCAGAGATGGTGTGCCCAAGTATAACAGCTCTGACTTGAGAAACTCACATTTGGAGGGTTTAGCTTTTAGCTAGTTTTTCCAAAGGGTGTCAAGGACAGCACAGAGATGTTAGAAGTATGTGGTTTGATCTTGACTGAAGACAATAATGTTGTCAGGGTACACAACCACACATTTTCTAATCAGGTCCTCAAATGCTTTGTTCATCAATATGGCAAAGGTGGAAGGAGCATTGGTCATTCCAAAGTTCATAACACGACACTCAAACAAAGCGTAGCACGTGCAGAAGGCAGTTTTTGCCTCATTCCCTGGTGCAATGCGGACCTGGTTATACCCTGCAGTGAGATCAATATTGCTAAAGACCTTTTCACCTGCAAGTGTATCCAACAGGTCGTCAATCAGCGGCAGGGGGTACTTGTTCTTAACCGTCACCTCATTTAGGGTGTGGTAGTCTGTGACCAGGCAAAGGGACCTGTTCTTCTTAGCTATGAAGAAGACAGCCGCCCTGTATGGAGAGAGTGAGGGGAAAATGAAGCCCTTGTCAAGCGCGTCTACAAGGTGCTGGCGGAGGGTCTCATCTTCCTTTAGTGTAAGACAGTATAATGGTTGTGCTTTAGGTAATAATCCTTGAAGTTGTACAGCGTGCTGGATCTCCTGGGGAGGTGGTAGTTGTTCAAGTGTCTCACTGAATACATCCTTGTACTCCTCAAGGAGTGCAGCAAGCGCTGGTGGTGGTGATAGGTACAAGGGAGGAACCACAGATAGTTCAGCACAGATAACTTCAACTGAGCATTGGTTAAAGTCTAGTTTCCCCCCTTGAAAATGTACAAGCCTGTCTCCATTATTCTGACAAACACAGTATCATGGAGTAACTTGCTCATTTCCACAGGGTAAATTTGGAACCCCACCCCATTTCTGTTGAGGGTGATGACAGAGGTATCCCAATCAATATAGGGACGGTTGTGACAAAGCCAGTTGAGACCAGCAATTACGTTGTGGCTGAGCCCTGCCATGATTGGCCCAGAGAGCTTAACCTGGACGTTCCCCATTCTCACAGAGAAGGGTACCGTCTCATAGGTGATTGCAACTCTGCAGGAGTCAGCTACTTGTACTGCTTTGAACCTGCTGGGCACTCAGTCCAATTGTTGAGAGTTGGTGAACGCCTGTTCCACTTAATGTGGTTGGCCCTGGTATCTATTAGTAATTTGTGGGTGTTCCCACAGAAACAGAAGAAATAGGACAAGTGTGTTTGTGACAGTCCACATGTTTGGTGGTTTGCAGGCGGTGCTAATGTTAGTCGAGCAAAAGTTTGGTTGTTTGTTGCAGGAAGAGGCCTAGTAGGTAACATAGGACTACTAGGGGTAAGTAAGGTGAGCCTAGTAGGTAGCAAAGGACTAACAGAGGCAGATGTTGCCTCCACCCAGCAGAAGATATTGGCTTCTTTGGGCTATAGTTCTTCACCTAGCAGGAAACTGTGGCTGCGGAAGGATGAAGACTGAGATAGCAAGAGGGGAACTTTGTCTGTCTGGGGGGAGTAGGTTTTGGACCCCTGGCAGGTAACACAGGCTGCCAGGGAGGGGAAGAGCTCTGAGGGCTCTATGTACCCTAATATGCTTACAAGAGGTCTGTGAGCAAGCATCCTACCTAACAGACTGGTAGTGTGTCCTTGTTTATGCCCCTATGGGAGCTTTGGGGGAAACCCAAAGTGTTCATGGGAGAGCATAGATTTTCTCAGAGGTGTCACCAAGGCAGTTTGCTCAGGGAAGCAAGCTGCAGAACTTGGTGTGATCAGGCCTCTGGGAAGTAGAGCTGATTACTCTGTGAATGAAAGCTCAGACTTAATCACCTGGGTGAGTATAGACAACACATATACATTGATCTATGGTTGAATGGCCTAAGTGGAGTGCCACTTGCAAGGGCCCAGTCAAAAGCCAGTTAAATGTAGACTCATGCCTGGGTCTACAAGTTCTGGCAATGGGGACTGAGATAAAGAACCAATGTGGTTCACAGAATTAACAGATAAGACTAGCAAGAGGGACTGTTTGATCACAGTGAAGGCTAGTTGACGGACTGTTAATTAATATTGAATTGTGGAAACCAATATGGTTCAGTATGCAGAGGGAACTAAGGAGGTTCCTAATGAGGATTTGTTGAGGAACTAGTTGAGAATAAGCTGAAGGACCAGAAGATTATGATGCAAGACTAGCTGATCATGATGCAGATTGGCCAAAGGACCAGAAGATTGTGGTGCAGGAGTAGCCAGAGGACTGATGAAGTTAATGTACTGATTGCTGGTTAAGCTAAAGAGCTGGAATATGAGCTGGCTGAAAGATCCAAAGATGATGGTGAAGAACTGGTGGTCTGGAGAAATGAGCCAAGATCTTGCCAAATTGATTTGCCAAAGTGGGAGGATGTGGGATATTTTGCCTTAGTTTAGTACTAAAATCAGGAAGGAATGTGGATAGAAGTGTGGGTAAGATATTTATTTATTAAGTTCCTAGGATAGAAAAAGGTATGTTGCTATGAGAGCAGGATACAAGGTTGTTTTGGTGGGACGTTTGCTTGGATTTTACTTTATTTGTAAATATATGGGGAAAACGTTGAAGAGGTCCAGAAAGAACAATTTAAATATTATTCTACTATCTAAATTGGTTCAGGTTGAATGCAGGGAGAAATGGTGCCAGAATAATGGACCAGTTAACGTTTTGGTGCGCAAAGAGTAGTCAATTTGAGCGGTTTGAGCTGTGGAAATTATTTTCATAGTTGGATCCCAGTGGAACTTCAGGAATGGTCTATTTATGCGCTCTGCGTTCATTGGTTGAGTTCTGGCAGGTTTCCTGATGAAAATGATTGGTTGGAAGCCAAAAGCTTAAAGTATAAGCAAGGAAATAGTGATTTAATACTTTAATCTTTTGAGAAAGTAAGTATGTAAGCTTAAGTTATTATAGGAAAAAGTGAGCGGCAAAGGTTTAAGCTTATGAAGAAAGCCATTTTGAAGGCAGAACCGTTGGGAAAAAGACACTATAAGAAGGGGACTGACCAGAAAGTTACTGGGTCTTTTTAAGGTCTTTTAGAAGGCTTTTAGAGGTCTTTCCCAGGTCTTCTGAGTTTCTGTCAAGAGGTTTTGGAAGCCTTTTGATCACCAGCAGGAGTTTGGTTGGACTGATACAACCCAAGATAACAGAGCAGGAGCCCAAGAATAAGAAGCTGGATCCTAAGCGCAGCGCCAAAAGTCCAAGTTTAAGGAGCAGACATCCAAGACTAAGGAGAAGAAGTCCAAGACCAAGTACAAGGAGTCCAAGATATTATTGGAGGACTCCAAGTATTGGCAAATTTATATTGTTTCCTTGACCCCCTGGGCCATATACCAGAAGGTTTCTAAGGGGATCTTCCTTCTGAGAGTGAATAAAAGCCCATTTTGACCCCTATACATATTTCTGAGATACATTTCCCCTTACTAGAGAATGACAACCCCTTCCAGCCGGTCCCTGGCTATAATCCAGGACACACTTGGGGACTGGTGGACAGGAACCCCACAGTGTTACTTTATTTGAGGAGTGGCTTACTTGCAATACGAGGTCGTCACTGTGGACTTGAAAGATGTCCAGGGTTTTGACTTCATGAATGTTGTAGTTGCAGGGATTTTTTGCAAGCAGGGGTTGAGAAGATGGGTCAGGTGGGGTTGCAAGGCCTCTTGTTGCTACAACCCCCCAGGCTTTTTCCTGATCCTCAATTTGCGCTAGCTGAAGCTCCCCCTTGTGGGGGCGTTTAGTCCCATTATCCTGCTGATGGGGCTGGCGGCGGCCTACTTGATTGTGGCCACTGCCAGGTGTGGTACATGGTTGGAATGGAGTGTCAGTGGTACAGCGGAAGCCCATTAAGACCTAGTTGTTAGCCTCCACAATAGCCTTGTAGCAGTCATCAATGGAGGTGCAGCAACCTACGGGGACCCACTTAGGATATGGGGTTTTAACCCATTGACAATGAGAGTGAGTAGCATTGCATTTCTGTTGGTCACGGCTTCAGAGGCAGCAGCAAGAGCTTGTTGCCAGACGGCAAGGTACTAAGGAACGGAACCAGTTTTTTTGATTGCTAGAAGAGGAGTTCCCACAACAATGGGGGAGAAGGTTTTGCTGTAGCAGGACTTAGCGGCATCTCAGAATGCCGCCCAGGTAATGTCAAGTTCTTGAATGGCCCAGTTAGTGAACCACACAGCGGCAGGCCCTGTGAGGCATCCAGACGCAGTCGCAACCCACATGGGCTCAGGAAACTGACAGATGCAGAGGCTGGTTTCAGTAGATTGGAGCCAACTGACAATATTGGCCCCTTTGACGCCACCAGTGAAGGATTCTAGCTGAAGGTTGAGCTTGCACTGAGACAGGTCTGACTGGGGCAGGGTGACGCTGGCATCACGCTGCACAAGGCAGAGCCAATTGTACACGCTGGTGAGAACTAACAGGTCTTGATAGATGACGTACCTGTTGGGGATGTCCCCTTTGGGGATTGGCAGGAAGGTCTTTTGTTGGGGAGTAGTCATACAGCCCGTATTCTGTCCTTTCTTGGGGGAATTTTGTTTTAGGTAGGTTGGCAACCTACCGCTGCTACCAGTGTTGCAACTGAACCAATGAGGATTCAGTATTTGGATTTGGGGAACACAACAGTCCAATAGGAAAGGACAGAATACTAAGAATGAGATATTGTTTATTGTAGGATATTGTGATTAATATACTATATGGGGAAAGCCACAAGGCCACACAAGGGTGGCATGGTGGGAAGTTCCATGTAAGGTTTGAAGCTGAGGAATAACTTGTGCAGAGATCAGCAAGTCAAATTGGTAGCGCTCCTAATTAGGATGAAGTACCTACCATTTGATATTGCCATCAGATTAGTTCATGTTGTTAGATACATCAAGGGGCAACTCATTGAGCGCCCCCTGTGTATTGTAAGATACATTGGCAGGCAAGTCTGGAAACTTGGTTGCAACACCAGGGTATTTAAAATAGGGCACACAATCCAAGACATAAATTTTAAAATAATTCTGTTGGGTGCTTAATTTGGCGTAAAATCTTGGAAAAAGGGTGGAAATTATTTTGGGTGTTCTAAAATGGGTGTTACAAAACCAAAAACAACTAATTAAGAGATAAAAATCTATAATTGGGATATGGGGAGAAACAATCTTAATCAAATATTCACATTCAGATAAAAGCAAAAATATAAACTAAAATGTGACTTAATTAAGTTTTATTTAGTATTTTCTTAAATTTTAAATTGTAAGGTACAGTGTTTTAAAAGCTATGGCAACAATCAAAAATATCTCAGATTTAAACAAAATGGTTTCAGATTTAAACAAAATCCAACCATCAGGTTAAAATATTGTGACAGATCCAGGTCCAACCAGTCAAACTTGCCATTATCTTGCCCTTGACTTTTATTACCGTTACCTTCCTGTGACAAAGCTTCAAGGAGCTTTGCCTCCAGGGAGGCAATTTTGTGAGACAACACTTTATTGTCATCTCACCAAAAAAGCCATAATTTTGACACTCTTTTCCTCCCTATTTCTTAATGCCTCAACTTCACAATTGGCTCTGTCCTTCACCTATTGTAAAATCTCATTAAACCCTAACTGTCAGGAATGCCTTTTCAGACATTCTTGACATCAATTTACTCTTATTTAAAGAGGGAGATTTGTGTTCTCCTTCATCTGCTTTTGAACCTCCTAAAGGGAATGAGTTAGTAAGTAGTATCTGCTCTTCATTACCTTTTAGATCAGGCCCAGAAACAGCTTCCAAGCTATTGTTTTAATCAACATCTTTTTGAACCTGGGTCATATTTTGATTCAGTTGCAACAGATCTAATCAAAAATGGTTCATGGTTAGCTTCTAATCAATCATTACCTTTTGATCCTGCCTCTGGCCAATCAGAGGTTTACAACCATTGTTGGAACCCCTCAGTTTTCACTTCTAGTGACGTTGGCAATGCTGGCAACTTTCCTGGCCTGGTTTAGGTAGCTGTTCCCCAGTTTCTTACTGTTCTAAGCCAACTCCTGGTCCCCATCTTGTGGAGTTAACTGCCATGTCTGACAGCTACAATTATGTAAGAAATTGTATAAATTATTTTGAGGAGATTCAGTTATAAGGAACTAATTTATTTTTCCCAGTTTCAAGATCCTAACTGCCCTTTCTCCAGAATCATCTCCAAATTTTCTCATCTCCTTTTCCTATGTTCACTTTATTACTTTCTTGCTACCAGCTATAAAAAGCTGGTAACCTATCTTTCTTTATTTGTTCAATCAATAAAGTCTACATTAACCCAATGTAAATCATTTTGCTTATTCTTTTACAACTTGACCTTAAGCCTTAACATTTAAAACCATGAGATTACCCAAGAATCCTCATATGAAGTCTCTTGGATATAAATAGTTGTTTTGGATAATCTTGCTGCCGGCTGCAATGGCCAGCATTTTGATGGGTTTGCACGCAAATTCAGACACCTCTCCAGAAGCACAATTACTTGACAGTTCTTGGACCAGGTTATACCAGGAGTATGGTATACTGCTACACCCTTATCTCATAACTCACCTCTCAGATAAGAGACCAAGAACTATCAATCCACATCCAATTTCCCCAAACCCAAGTCTTCTGTCCCTTGGCTTCTGCCTTCCTCCTGTGTTACTTGGGGGCATACTTCTTTTTGGGACGTTTCAAACTGCTGTTGGGCAGATATTGAGTTTTAGAGAATTATTCCATCTAGGTATGGTGTCCTTGCCTGTAGGATTCTTGGTAACCAGATTAAATCCCTCTGCCATCATTCATCACCTAGGAATATTACTTCCTAATGGGTGGGTGGGTGCCTGACACTAACAGCAAGTTCCAGGAATCCCATGCATAAACCCAATTTCCTTGTGCAGGGGTCCCTCTTTGGCAAAAAGGTTGGAATATAGTTCTTCAAATGCTGCTTTTACTTCTACCAAAGATTCTTCAGGTGCTGTCTTAGAAACCTCCAGACTCGCCCAAGCCTCCTCAAGTGAACTGGTAGGAACTTCATTCCTAGAAATAGCAGTTTCTACACAAAGCACCCCAAATTTTGCTCTTTCAAATAAAAGTAAAGAAGACATGATAGAAAAAATAGTTGAGGGGAAAGTTTCAAAATTGACAATATATCTTTGTTTAAAATTTAGCTGTTTTAGCTTATATACCATTCAGGGCATATTTGGCTGAAAACCCCTCCAGTTCCTGAATCAACCTATGATTCATCTCACATGGTCTATGAAATTTGAGTCATTCAAACCTAGATCTTTACCTAAAAGATCACCAATAATTCTCAACCTATGAGAAATAACCTACAATGGAAAAAAGTCACCTGACTCCATTTATCCCAATGTACCAATTCAGCATGGAGCTTTCCCAGCTCCCGGCACCAAAACCCTGTGGATTACACATCCCAAAACTCAGCTATTGATGTTCCTACTGGGAACCAGATGATTAAACCTGAATTCCTAGGAATCATTACCTTTATTAAGTTATTGTTCCATTTAATGGTTTTCTTGCGTTTTAAAAACCCTGTTAAAATGCTTTGAACCTCAAACAAAACACCACCACACTGTTTTTAAACCCAAATTTGGGGGGTTACCTATGGTTAACCTTAACCAAACTTCTTGACTCCATCAAGGAAATTAACCAATATAATTAATCCTCTATAATTATATTGTTGTGTATTTATTAACCAACCTTCCCAACCAATTAACTTGTTTTTGAGATGCCTAGTCTCCAAGATTGATTCAGCCAATCTTGCCTTCTGTTCTTTTATTAAATATAGATACTCAGTTTCCAGGAATATTTATATGAAGAATTCTGGCAAAACCTATCTACATAAAATAAATAGGAAAAACAGACCAACTTTATACTTTGTAGTATTTATTTGGCTAAATACTCAACAGTGACTGTTGTACGGTCACAAGGCCCCTTCCTTTTTTCTTTTGGGGGAATTGGCCTCATCTTTCTGGACCTTTATTAGCTCTAATTCCCCATGGAACAGCTTAAGGGATTGAGGATGAACACAGGACCATTCTTCTTCTAGGGCAGCTCCAACTCCTCAAACTAGGTAGTTTGGCCCTGGACTAACTGAGATAATCTTCATAGGATCCACCCATTGCTGAAGTCCTCTTCTTGGGTGTTTTTCTTGGCACCTTTGATCAAAACACACCAGATCTCCAACCTGGAAATGATCACAGGGAAGTACTCCAGGATTAAAGTTCCACTTGGCAGCACATCTCTCTCAAACTTGTTCTTCTTTACTCCTAGCCTTGGCAAATAACTTCTGCATCTTGACTTCATGTTCTTATACGGCGTCTTCATAGGAATTTTTTCCACACACTCCCATTGACCAACATCAGTGCTTGTTGTAGTTTCCCGGCCATACAGCGTCCAAAAAGGAGAAACCAAGTAGCACCATGGGGTATTGTACAGTATTCCATGACACTCATTGCCAAGTGATCTTTCCAATGGGTTGTGGCTCTGTCAGCCAATTTATCCATGATGCACTTTAGTGTTCCAATAGTTCTTTTGGCTAACCCATTTGTCTCAGTGTAATATGGGGCTGAGGTTAACTTAGAAATGCCCCATTTCAAGAATTCCTTAGTTAAAACTGTTCCTACATAAGGCAGTCTGTTATTGGTGAGAACTTTCTCAGGACATCCATGCCATGCTATGATTTCTTCTTGGAGAAACTTAGCAATTGCAATGCTTGTTTCCTTAGTCAGTGCTCAAACTTCTACCCATTTTGCAAAAGAATCAACAGCCACCAAAAAGTATTTTTTAGACCACTTGCTAACTTAATATGACCTGTATCCATTGAGACCAACTCAAAATGATAATGTGACCTCACTGATTTGAGCTGCACCTTGGATTTTGCTGCTGAGAACTTGGAGCGAATATCACATTCTTGCAAAATCTGAAGGACTGTAGCTCTCATCTCTGACCACCAGTACCAAGATTTCACCGCTTGGCATAACTTCTCATATTAAAGGTGACCTCCCCACTGCATATGAAGATCTCTGACCACTTGTTGATGTTTGGATTTTTCTACATAAATCCTATTCCTTGATAAAGCTTCCCAGGCTTCTTGCGTCTCAATTTCTCCACAAGCCAACAGTGCTTGGGACAATAGGTCAGAAATCTGGTTTTCCAACCCTAGAAATTAAATGATATCATAGTCATATCCAGAAAGTTTCTCTGCATACAATTGCATTTGGTCTTTTAAGTCTTCCTTTGTCCAAATTGCTCTCAACACTGCGTGGTCAGTGACAATAATAAATGGCATTTCTAGGATACACGTCCTAAAATGTTCCACTACCCATACTATCACCAATCCTTCACACTCAGTAGCTGAGTATTTCCTTTGAGTTGTCCCCAATGTCTTAGAACCATACACAATAGGATGTTGGGATAACTTTGACTCTCCTTCTTGAGTAAGAACGGCACCAAGACCAGTTGAACTTACATCTGTTTCAATGTAGAACAACTTTGACTAATTGGGGAATCTTAGTATGGGGGCTTTGGAGAGTTTCTTCTTTAGCTTTAGGAAACTTGACTCCTGCTCTTGTCCCCAGAAAAACTGGATGTTCTTCCTTGTTAATGTAAACAATGGCTCTCTAAGTGCAGAGCAATTAGGTATATGTCCCCAGTAGAAATTCACTGACCCCATAAAGCCCCAAACCTCTTGGACTGACTGCAGCAACCTCGTGCTTAACAACAGAATAACTCTCTCAGGACTTGGTTTAATCCCTTGAGAATTCACAATATGCACTAACACCTTAACCTCTTAACAGGCAAGCTTAGTCTTAGATACACTAATCTTCAACTTTGCTTTCTCAATCTGGCAAAATACTTCATCAGGATCCTCTAGATGTTGTTCCCAGGAAGAGCTATATACAGTAATATCATCTATATATACCAAAACACATCTAGGCTGAATTCCTGTCATAATCTGGTCCATTACCTGCTGAAACACAGCACCTGCTGTCTTCATTCCCAATGGCAAAACTTTCAATTGATACAGACCGTCAGATGTAGAGAACACTGTAACCTCCTTAGACTTCTCATCAATTAATAATTGTTGATAACCCTTAGTCAGATCCAAAGTGGTAAACCAGGAAGATCCAGCCATATTGTCCAGCTGGCTTTTAATCCTGTACATTGGGTAGGCATCATTTACAATATCCTTATTGACCATTTGGAAATCAATACAAACACGTAAATTCCCATCTGGATTAGGAGCACAAACCATTGGAGCAGAGTAAGGACTGATACTTTCCTCAATCAGGTTGGCCCTTCAAGTTTTCTCCACCTCTTTTCTAATTGCCACAACTGCAGCAGGACTACAACGTGGTACATACCCTTTATATGGCTTTCCAGTCAGCGTTTTTATGACATAGGGTGGACCAGTTCTTCCCACATCATATTTGTCCAACAAGAAACAACTACTTTATTTTCAAACCAGAGTATACAACAGGGTACCTGGTGCTTCACTTGGACATAGTATATGGGTTAAATTGTTGAAGGGCACACAAAAATAAGAGACAGTAGGTTTATTTGTTGGGACTTCTCTAACCATGGGCATCCAAACTCCAATATGCTGACCTTGCTGAATATTCACAGGAACTGTGCAAGTATTAAGCACCTTACAGGACTTGAGAAGTTTGCATTTGACCCATTCTCAAATATTGCAACATTTGAAGATATATGATAGTGTAAATCTGGGATAATTTGTCCTCCCTGTGTTCCACAATAAAAACTACCAGCTTTGACTAAACAATTCCCTTTGGTGGAATGGAGCAATATTCCTTGGCGTAGATGACCACTGACTGAACATCTTCTGTGCTGGCGGAATTGTCAGCTGTTGATAAGCGTACTAAACTCCTTCATGAACCAAGACATTCTTGACAGCATCCAGGCTCACCTTGGCCTCAACAATCCAAGTCATATCAAGCAGAACATCAAATTCTGCTCCTGGTAAAACTACAGCAGAAGTCTTGACCATGGCATTTTTCCATATTACCACCTCAGCAAACACATTTTGTTCAATAGTGGTACCCCCATCCACAGAAGATAAAGTCAAAGTGACCAATCTTGATGGGTCCATATCATGTTTACGTACAAAATTATTTTATAATGCTACCCCAGCACACCCTGAATTGTATACTGCCTTTGCTGAGATATCATCAAGCAAAATATCCAGGAGAATAACCCCTTTTAATGCCCACACAAAAGGGTTTGCAATAAAAAATGCTGGCATACTTTGGGCTACCTTTTTCTGTCATTCCACTTCTTTGAGCCAATCCACGCTCAACTGGACCCGCGCAAGCTTTCAAGTAATTTCCCCATCTTCCCTCATACCCAAGTGCACATCCAATATCCATTCATCTGGAGAGGCATCTGGACTTCCCTCAGGCAGAGTTGGACAAGAGACATCAATTTCTTGTACAGGTGGCTTCACTGGTTCACTGGCGCTTTTCCTGTACTCCTTCAAGGCCTTACCAGATTGAAGTCTCATTATCCCATTATTATTCTCAAAATTAAAAAATCAGGTTGGGAGACAACTAAGCCCGCCTTCTTTTTCCCAAATCCTTAAACATCAGGTCTGAGTGTTCCTTGTCAAAGTCTGCATAATCAGGACATTTTCCAGCAAAATGGCCATCTTTGCCACAGATCTAGCATCCCTTTGCCATGGGAAACTTACATGTCCACTTAAATCTAGACAAGTGATCCTTATCTGAGGGACTTCTAGGACGTCTGGTTCTCTTTGAAGACCCTTCTCCCGCAGCCACATGCACTCCTACTCTTGGGCAAGGAGCACTGTGTGGGGGATCACCAAGATCCCATTCCATTTGAATGACCTTTTGAATAATTTTTGACCATGACAACTTCTCACAACGTAGCATAGAATCCTGAGTTCTCAACCTGGGACACATTTCAGTGAAGAAAGCATCCTCCACCAGATCCTGATTGTATTCCATATCCACAAAAGCTAGTACTCTTCTATTATTGAAAGAAAAAACAACACAGTTTCATGGACAACTTGAGTGATGTCTTGAGCTTTCTGCAGAGCATCACCAGGTCTGAGGGTTGCCATGTAGCTGGCTAAAAATTCCTCCAACAACATGGTCCAATTGTCACCTTTACGTCTTTTGAACCACTTAAAGCAGGCAGGGCCTGCAAGGACTTCCAACCAATGATGTTTCTCTGCATCCTCCAGACCAGAGGCTCAAATAAGAAAACCCTCCAGGAAAGTATTTCCTTCCTTTGTATTTCCAGAGAATGGTGACATTTTGGCAAGCATAGACTGAACTCCTTTCACCTTGGGGTTTTTCTACCCCCGTGTTGGGCTCTGTAACAGATCCAGGTCCAACCTGTCAAATTGCTGTTATCTTGCCCTTGACTCTTATTAATGTTACCTTCCTGTGACAAAGCTTTGAGGAGCTTTGCCTCCAGGGAGGCAATTTTGTGAGACAACACTTTATTGTCATCTCACCAAAAAAGCCATAATTTTGACACTCTTTTCCTCCCTATTTCTTAATGCCTCAACTTCACAATTTGCTCTGTCCTTCACCTAATGTAAAATTTCATTGAAACCTAACAGAAAGTTCCAGGAATCCCATGCATAAACCCAATTTTCTTGTGCAGGGGCTCCCTCTTTGGCAAAAAATTTGGAATATAGTTCTTCAAATGCCGCTTTCACTTCTACCAAAGATTCTTCAGGTGCTGCCTTAGAAGCCTCCAGACTTGCCCAAGTCTCCTTAAGTGGACTGGTAGGAACTTCTTTCCTAGCAGCAGAAGTTTCTACTCAAAGCACCCTGAATTTTGCTCTTTCAAATAATAGTAAAGAAGACGTGATAGAAAAAATAGTTGAGGGGAAAGCGTCAAAATTGACAATATATCTTTATTTAAAATTTAGCCGTTTTAGCTTATATACCATTCAGGGCATATTTTGCTGAAAACCCCTCCAGTTCCTAAATCAACCTATGATTTATCTCACATGGTCTATGAAATTTGAGTCATCCAAATCTAGATCTTTACCTAAAAGATCACCAATAATTCTCAACCTATGAGAACTAACCTACAATGGGAAAAAGTCACCTGACTCCATTCATCCCAATGTACCAATTCAGCATGGAGCTTTCCCAGCTCCCGGCACCAAAACCCTGTGGATTACACATCCCAAAACTCAGCTATTGATGTTCCTACTAGGAACCAGCTGATCAAACCTGAATTCTTAGGCATCATTAACTTTATTCAGTTATTGTTCCATTTAATGGTTTTCTTGCGTTCAAAAAACCCTGTTAAAATGCTTTGAACCTCAAAAAAAACACCACCACACTGTTTCTAAACCTAAATTTGGGGGGGTTACCTATGGTTAACCTTAACCAAACTTCTTGATTCCATCAAGGAAATTAACCAATATAATTAATCCTCTATAATTATATTGCTGTGTATTATTAATTAATCTTCCCAGTCAATTAACTTGTTTTTGAGATGCCTAGTCTCCAAGATTGATTCAGCCAATCTTGCCTTCTGTTCTTTTATTAAATATAGATACTCAGTTTCCAGGAATCTTTATCTGAAGAATTCTGGCAAAACCTATCTACATAAAATAAACAGCAAAAACAGAGCAACTTTCTACTTTGGAGTATTTATCTGGCTAAATACACAACAGTGACTGTTATACGGTCACAAATATACACTCTGTTAACAGGTCAACACAGCAATGAAGTTATCAAACACATACAAACCCATTCAAAATACAATTAAAAATACATTGATTCATAAACAAAATGGTGCAAATTGGCTTTTGGTGTACAGATGTTTACTATGTGAATTGGTGACAAAATACGCTAAAGCGTGGTGTGTCAAAACTCAATCTGAAAATATAAACACAAATATAACTAACTATGTAAACAAAATCACTCAAATGTTATGTTAAATGGATTTTAATCAATAATGACATCAAAGTATCTAAAATAGGGCACACAATCTGAAGCACAAATTTTAAAAATAATGTGTTAGGTGTTTGAATTTGGCAGTGAAATCTGGGAAAATGAGTGGACTTTTTGAGTATTCTGAAGTTGTCAGGATTGAAAATTCTTCCTCTCTGGAAACCTGGGCCTGGGAGCAAGGATCAACCCCTGACCCTAGATCCCCTCAGGCCACCAGGCCTGTGGACCAAAGGACCGCCCACCTGCGTTTTTTTGGGATTGAGCCCCTGCAAGCTGATGCCAAGAATGTTGACCCATGCAGTGAAACAGGCCAAACCAAGGAAATTATTGCACCAAATGGAAAACCAATCACAGCACCTAATAGAGGCACTGAAGCAGAAACTATTAGCTTCATGAATTTGAAGTCTACACCAGTGGCCAATCAAGAGACGTCCCCAGAAAGAGGCATGGGCCTGCAACCCAACCCCATGACCACAACTCTAAAGCAAGTTAATCAAGTAGCCAATTTGAGATTCTTGACCAATGAAAGAACTCCTGGGCCAAGTGCCATTTTGCTGCCTTTGGGCCCAAGCACCTTGTTCTCCTGGGCCTTCCTTTCCCAATGCCCTGATGTACCTCCCATGGAAAATATTAAGTTTGGAGGTGGGGTGCTATATAGACCAAAGGACCCTGCGCTCCAAACTTATTGCTATTTTTGAATAAAGGTTATGTTATTTTGACTTATACAGCTACCACCCCATTTTTTATTTGCTTTCTACCAAATCAGTACAAGATCTCACAGCCCTCCTGCCCCACCACCTGCTTTTTTCTGTCCACCAGGTATACCCTTTGGTTCTGTTCACTTCACTAAATACCCCTTGAAGACTGAATATAAGGACAATACCCCAGAATAGATTCTTGAACTCAATCCTTTGGCCTGCATACAATCTGCTGTTAGATACAATTATCAAGTCCTGTGTATATTCTCAACACCCAAATTGTTTAGAGGAAAATTCAATTATCTCCAGCCTACAATATCCATATGGCTCCCCTGTGATACCCAAAATGTATGCCCGCTTCCTTACCTGACTTCCCAACTGACCATACTGGCAAGCTCTTTGGAATTGTGTACATCACCCTCACAGGGGTGATTGACATTATCATATCAGCCACCCTCCCATGGTCTTGGGTGGGGAAGTCCATTTACTACCTTTTTAAGTTAGCTCCTCTCTTGTGGCGGGCCCTGTCTGCTAAAACATTGGCCCAAGTTACCCCTGACAACAAAAAAACTAGCCGCCTGAGACTGGATACCTGACATTATGGCAATCTTTTTAAAACCTGGTACCCTGAGCCCCAAGATGTTGTTTTTCTTGGGGCATCTTGTATTCTTTTGTTATTGATAATCACTTATTACATATATAAGATGACCATAACCCAATCTCTTCCATGTGGAAGAATGCAAACCCAAACAACTCAAAAAGAACCAATATTGCTACCACCAATCCCAACAAGACTCCCTCCTCCCAAGTGCAAAATGTAATTGTAAACTAATCCCTCACAAAGGTTGAGATGCCCCAGATGATGAAGCTTACACTCAAGGAAGCCCAACACGCCATGCTGGTCCTCTGCCTGCACTTCCAAACTAATACCCCCTCCTACGCCAGCAACACCAAGAAGGTACTTGGGGTTGCTTCCATGATCTCAGGAGACGCTCTAGACTGGTTTAGTAAGGCTACAGCAGAAGATGTAGAATTCTTCTTGGACTATTCCAAGTTTTAGGCTTAGTTAATGGCTACTGGGGAGGATTGCAACACTAGATACTACACCATGAACTCCTTGCTAGAAATCTGACAAGGCTCCTGACCCATTCAAGTGTATATTGACAAATTCCTCAAACTGAAGGCCTGTATCCAACTTGGGGACAAATTGGCAGCCATCATATTCTGGAAAGGAGTGAACTAGTCATGAAGGACATAATGAAGCACCGCCCTCCCACCCTTGGCTTAGAAGACCTGGTCCCCTTGTGTAAGGGCCTCAGTATGAATCAAGAAAGCACTGGTACTACTCAACACCGCCAGAGCTGAGCCCCCACACCCAACAGAGAGGGAATGGCCTGTGAGGAACTTCAAAGACACTACAGAGAAGGACTCTGCTTCTACTGCCACAAAGTAGAGCACTTGCCCAGAGCCTTTCCTGAGAAAAACCCTGCTCCTATCTCTTTGGCCCAAATAAACATGTCTTCTCAGTCTTACAAGTTCATCCTAGTATTGGTTAATGTCAAAGGAACAATTGAAAAACTGAAGGCGTTCATTGACACTGGAGCAGATGAGAGTTTCATTGATACTGACCTAGCCCAAGAACTGGGCCTGTCAGCATCTGAGAACTTACTTTAGATCATCATGGGAAATAGCACAAAGAATATAGGGTACAAATGCAAACAAGAACTACCCCTGGTTATAGGAAACAACACATACCCATTGTCTCTCATCCTGTTGAAAAGCCTACCACACCCCCTCATATTTGGGGATTTCTGGTCTGACAGGCATGGCCTCATCCTCAGCTACCGGGAACAGAATGTCACCTTGGGTGATAAGGGAATCCACAACACTGTACCCTTTTGCACCAACCCAGAGGAATTTACCCAAAGGCTCATGACCATACAGATTGAACCTAGCGTGGGAGTCCTACCTGCTTTTCTAGGAAAGTGGACCCACGTTTTTAGCAAAGAAGCGGCCACCTGTCTCCCCAAACACACAAAGTATGATCACGTTATTGACCTCTTGCCCAGCACTGAACCCAAATATGGGCCCATCTATAGCTGCAACCACAAGGAGCAGCTGGCTCTCAAGGCATATATCAAAGACATGGCCAAGAAAGGTTTCATATGTGTGTCCAAGAGCCCTTGCTTTTCACCAATGCTTTTTGTGGGCAAGAAGGATGGTGGTATGTGCTTGTGTGTTAACTAACAGAAGTTGAACAAGATAACTGTAAAGAGTTGCTACCCCATACCTAACGCCAACAACTTGTGTGATGTGCTGATAGGCACTCAAGTGTGCTCCAAGATTGACCTTTGAGACGTGTTCAACCAAATCCAAATCAAAGAAGGCAACAAGTAAAAAATGGCGTTAAAGACCAGGTATGGACTCTATGAATACCTGGTGATGCCATTTGGACTATGCAACTCCCCCAGCACCTTCATGCGCATGATAAACATAGTACTGGGCAAATAACTCAACCAGTTTTGTGTGGCCTACCTCAGCAACATTCTCATCTAAAACAAGACCCACAAAGAGCACCTGCTCTACCTGGATTTAATCCTGAACAAACTCTCACAAGCCAACCTACACACAAAACTCAAGAAATGTGAGTTCTTCTAACCAGAGGTGGAATTCATGGGCTAAGTAGTGAAACCCAGAGGATTGGCAATGGCCCATGATAAGGTGGACGCTGTGACCTCTTGGTCTACCCCCACATGCCAGAAAGATGTCAGAAGTTTACTGGGGCTAGCAAACTATTGCAGGGACTTCATAAAAAATTTCTCTATCACACTGTCACTAACCAGGCTTTACTCAGACAAGGTCCAGTTTGTCTGGACCAATGATTGCACCTCTGCAATTGAGAGAATGAAGCAGGCCTTTACTTCCTCCCCTGTCCTTGCCATGCCTGACCCATTTAAACATTTTGTTCTTGACACAGACACGTCTGACTTTGCGGTGGGCAGGGTCCTTATTCAGGAAGGAGGGGATGGTATGCTACATCCTGTAGCATATTCATCCAAGAAGATGCTGCCTGCTGAAGGTAACTACCCAATTCACAACAAAAAATTGCTAGCCATTATGAAGACCCTAAAACACTGGCGCTGTTACCTCTGTGGTGCTGAATTTCCAGGAAAGGTCCTGACAGACCACAAGAACTTGGTCTAATTCTTCAACCACGCTAGCTTAACCAACAACAATCAAGATGGGCCTTAGAACTGGCCAAATACATCCTGATCATAGACTACAAGCCAGGAAAGGTGAATGTAGTACCCAACGCCCTAAGTAGAAGGACTGATATGGCACCCAACCACATAGAAACTTGCGACCACAACACCCAAGTTCTCTTGGAACCAGCAAGCCTAGGCATCCACCTGGGATTGATGAAGATTAGAGCCAGCAAACCAGAAGTACTGAAGGCCCAATCACTCAACAAATTCACTCAAACCATGATCTCCAACCTTTCAAAATCCTTGGATAGCACCCACTACCAAAAAGGCTACTCATTGAAAGGAAAAACACTAATTCTCCACAACAGAATCCTTGTACCAGAGGGAAGCATCAGGACCAACATTTTTAGAGACTATCACAATTCCAAGATAGCTGGACACCCAGGGAGACTCAAGACCCTCCAAAGCATCAAAATGAACTTTACTTGGCCAAAAATGGACCAAGAAGTAAGTGTGTACCTGAAGGGATGTGAGACCTGTGGACAGACCAAAACTTTCAGAAACAAACCTGAAGGACTCCTAAGACCCTTGGATATACCCCATGGACCCTGGAGATCTGTTTTCATGGACTATATTGTGAAACTTCCCCCATCCCTCTCCTTTAACGCAATCCTGGTCATAGTAGACCTCTTCACCAAGATGGCATATTTGTACCAACCATCACCCATTGCATGGCAGCAGAGACAGCCCAACACTTCCATGATTGCATCCTCATTCAACGCAGAACACCTGAGGAAATCATCACAGACAGAGGACTCCAATTCACTTCAAACTGCTGGACACAGGTAATGAAAGACTTGGGAATCAAGTGATGTGTATCTACCTCCTACCACCCACAGACAGACGGCCAAACCAAAAGAGTGAACCAGATTCTTGAACAATACCTTTGATGCTATGCCAATGTCAACCAGGACAATTGGGCCAACATGCTTCCCATGGCCCATTTGCCTACAATAGTAAAGACCACGCCTCCACTGGAATGTCCCTGTTCAAAGCCAACTATGGGTTTGATCCCACCTGGGACCCCAAGATTGGCAAGAAGAAAACCAACACCACTGGACGTTCCTGGGTCAAGCAGATCCACAAAACACAAAAAACATGCTTGAACAACCTGAACTGTGTAGTGCAAACCTACAAAGCCTTTGCTGACCGCAAACAAACACCAGGTCAAATCTTGCAAGTTGGGGATGAAGTATACCTGGACTCTCAGAATGTGCCCCTACATGTGCCCTGTAGGAAGCTAGATAACAGAAGAAGTGGCCCCCACAAGATCACCAAACTAGTTGGAGAGGTTGCTTACAAACTAGACCTACCCCCCTCCTGGAAGATTCACAATGTATTCCACCAATCCCTGTTGTTTAAAAAGGATGAGAACTTGCTCTCCCACCAATGGCTCAAAACAAACCCCCCACCCATTCAAACAGGCTGCACTGAAAAATAAAAAGTTGAATACATATACAGCAACAGAACTCACTACCAAAAGAACCAGTATTACATCAAGTGTAAAGGATACCTGCTAGAAGAAAGTACTTGTGAACTGTTGAGCAACCTGAAAAATGCCCAAGAAACCGTCTAACTCTACCTGAACAAGAAGAATCAGAAGGGAGGGCTCTCAGGGAAAGAAGGGGATGGTGTCAGGATTGACAATTCTTCCTCTATGGAAACCTGGTCCTGGGAGCAGGGATTAAACCCCAACCCTAGATCCCCTCAGGCCGCCGGGCCTATGGAACAAAGGACTGCCTGCCCGCATTTTTTTGGGATTGCGCCCCTGCAAGCTGATGCTGAGAATGTCTGCCCATGCAGTGAAACAGGCCAAACCAAGGTAATTATTTCACCAAATGGAAAACCAATCACAGCACCTAATAGAGGCACTGAAGCAGAAACTATTAGCTTCATGAATTTGAAGTCTACACCAGTGGCCAATCAAGAGACGTCCCCAGAAAGAGGCATGGGCCTGCAACCCAACCCCATGACCACAACTCTAAAGCAAGTTAATCAAGTAGCCAATTTGAGATTCTTGACCAATGAAAGAACTACTGGGCCAAGTGCCATTTTGCTGCCTTTAGACCCAAGCACCCAGTTCTCCTGGGCCTTCCTTTCCCAATGCTCTGATGTACCCCCCATGGAAAATATTGAGTTTGGAGGTGGGGTGCTATATAGACCTAAGGACCCTGCGTTCCAAACTTATTGCCATTTTTGAATAAAGATTATGTTATTTTGGCTTATATAACTACTACCCCATTTTGTATTTGCCTTTTACCAAATCAGTATAAGATCTCACAGCCCTCCTGCCCCACCACCTGCAGTTTTCTGTCCACCAGGTGTACCCTTTGGTTCTGTTCACTTCACTGAATACCCCTTGAAGCCTGAATATTAGGACTATACCACAGAAAAGATACTTGAACTCAATCCTTTGGCCTGCATACAATCTGATGTTAGACACATTGTCAAGTCCTGTGAATATTCTCAACACCCAAATTGTTTAGAGGAAAATTCAATTATCTCCAGCCTACAATATCCATATGGCTCCCCTGTGATACCCAAAACGTATGCCTGCTTCCTTACCTGACTTCCCAACTGACCATACTGGCAAGCTCTTTGGAATTGTGTACATCACCCTCACAGGGGTGATTGACATTATCATACCAGCTGCTAGCCTGTGGTCTTGGGTGAAGAAGTCTATTTCCTATCTTTTTAAGTTAGCTCCTCTCTTGTGGTGGGCCCTGCCTTCTAAAACACTGGCCCAAGTTACCCCTTGAAACAACATACTGGCCGCCCAAGACTGGATCCCTGACAAAAAGGGGCGTTGTAAAACCAAAACAACTAATTAAGAAACAAAAAATCTATAATTGGGATATTGGGGGGGGAACAATATTAATTAAATATTCATATCAGATAAAAGCAAAAAATAAAATTATGGAGTAACTTAATTGAAATTTATTTAATATTTTATTAAATTCTCAAAATAGAAGGAACCTAACAACAGAGTACCAATGCACCCTTTGTGCGCCACAGTTGTGGTTGCCCCCACAGGTCAAAGAACAGAGTTAGTGCAACCCAAATGCCTACTAAAGAAGGAGACAGGAGAGGAGAGGAGAGGTTGATAGTTAAGATGCACTGACACAGCTGGTTTGAGGAGCACAAGCTGCTAGGGTGCAGAGCATTGAACCTTGGGTCCCTAAGCTGACCCAGAAGCCCACCAAGGTTACCTTCACCAAGAAAATTAGAAACAAGGTGGTAGAACTTACTTTTTATGTGTTAAATGTTGTGTACCAGCAAGAGTTGGTCCTGTCAGCCATTATGGAGAAGGTGAAGCCTGTACTTGATACTAGCTACTGGCCCTATATCAGTGATGGCAATCAGGAAGAGGATGAGGAGCCTGATTTTTTCAGAACTTATGAGCAACAATTAGTGCTAAAGAAAGTTGCTGCATTCTACACCAAGGTACCCATGCCCTGTGTTGTGCCCATTGCCAACAAGTCAATCCCCACTGCCAAAACTCCCACACATAAGCGCAACCCCAATTCAAATGTATCATCCTGCTTAAGCTAATGCGGAAATCAGGTGATTACAAGGCGGTCACAGCTCTTGTTGGGGTGGATCCCAAGTACGTCTTGATGACCTTCAACAAGTTCATTGATACTGGCTGAGTCCTTGCCGCAGAGAAATCCTTGCACATGTCAACCATGCTCACCAAGGAGCACAAATAGGCAATCTGCTAGTAGATAACCCAGACTGTCATATTGAACTGGCAAATATACAGGCCATGGTCAAACATACTTTTGGGGTTGAGGGCTCAATTTTTTTACATCTATCTGGTCAAGGGAATGTGCTTTTCCTGGAAAAAGCTCAGGGTATCCCCATACAATTGTAATAGTCCAGCCAACATTGATGTCCAGAAAAAATACACAGAGGCGTACACTGCCCTCAAAAACAAGGGGACAGTCAAATTTTACTTTATTGATAAATCACATTTGCCTTGTCTATGTGGAATGAGTATTACTATGTCCCTAAAGGCTCATATGACAGGATGGCTTGGCGTGCTGAAGTTGTGCCACAGCCTATTCAATGGTGGCTCTTCTCAGTCCAAAGGGGGTCAAGCTGTATCAAATGATATTGGGCTCTTACAATAGCTGTACTGTGGGGTTCCTGGTCACCAGTCCCCAAAGTGTGTCCTGGGTCATAGCCAGGGACCAGCTTGGAGGAGTTGTCATTCTTTAACAGTGGGGAAGGGTTGGTTAGGAGCTTATACTTGTCCTGCATAAGAGCAAACTCTTCCAGTATCTTCTTAATCACTAGGCAAGCGTCTCCACCATACACTTTTACTTCAGCAGGCGCCAGCCCTTCTGTAGGCCAATACCAATCCTGTAATAGTCTAGCAAATTCTCACCCAATAAACTCCCTTCCTCTATCTGTCATTTCAAGATGCCTAGTCACCTTTTCCCACTCCTCCTGGGCAGACTTACTAGAGGCAAATTTTCTGCAACCTAGGCAATAGGATTCTTCCTCCCCTGGGCTAGGGTAGAAGATGTGGGGTAATTTACTCATAGAGCTTATATCCTTTTTTAATGCAGGAAATTTGGGTAGGGGTTGTATTAGGCATTTTATTCACAGTCAGAAGTAAGATCCCCTTAGAAACCTTCTGATGTATGACCTTGGGATAGGGAATAATGTGGGTTTTGTGCCAGTACTTGTAGTCCTTTTAACAAACTCTTGGACTCCTTATACTTGGTCTTTGCCTCCTACTCCTTGGTCTTGGGCTCCTGCACCTTGGTCTTGAGCTTCTGTGGTCTGATCTTGGACTCCTGTGGTCTGTTTTAGCTCTGGCTTCCTACCCTTGGTCTTTGGCTCCTTCTGTAGCTTTTTTGGCCTTTGTAATCCACTTGATCCAATCCCTGAAGAGTCTTAGATAGCTCTACCTTTTATAGACCCTTGTTTCAGACAAAACCACTCTTAGAACTCTGGTTTTTCAAAGCTTAAACTATCCAGTTTTTCTCCTTCTATATTATATTAAACTTTAAAACTTACTTCAGCCAATGAAAGCCCTGAATTTTCTGCTTCTGCTCCTCATTTTTTAGGCTTTAACTCTTAAGTTAAAGCCCTTAAAACACTGATCAAATAGACTCTGGCTTGCAGCCAATCACATGCCTCAATTCAACGGTTTTTCCAAAAAGGTTTCCCCAGATGACTTGCTCTTGACCCTGGTTCAAACCCGAGGCTGTCTTGCTCCAGGTAAACAACTGCTCTGTGCTTTGAACGGTTTTGCTATGATTCCTGTCACGTTTCCCCAGAAAATCTCAAGTGCTTCCACATATGTTTTACTTAGGAAAACTTTGACCCCTTGATTTTACAATGTTTCTCTGTGTTTCTCTGTTTTTCTCTCAAGGTTTTGCAACTTTGAACCCGCTTGCTTCTTGTCCTTTTACCTCTCCTAGTTGTTCTTGGCAAGAATTGCTCTTTTGTCCTCATAGTTTCTCTGTTCCATTTCTGGCCTTGTTCTGGCTCCCTTCTTTTTAAATTCTTCTTTTTAAATAAATTTACAGTTTCAAAAAACTATATACTATTTTTTCTCTTCTTTCTTTTTCATTATATGATATTAAATCCTTTTTTAATCATAATCAGGCAGTATTTGACTATTATTTAACTGCTTCTTTTTATCTATTTTCCTCTCAAAAGACACTAAAACAGTTCTTCCTGCCTCTGTATCCAGTCTGGCTAGTTCCTTCAAGTTTTCTCCTAGTCCTGTACTCACATCTTCTCAGCTCTTCAACACCAACTTCTGGTCCTTTGGCCATCCTACATTATGATCAGATAGTCCTGCATCATAATCTTCTTGTCCTTCAGCTTATCTTCAACCAGTTTCTCAACAAATCCTAACTAGGAACCTCCTCTGTTCCTTCTACACACTGAACCATATTGGTTCCCACAATTCAATATGAATTAACAGTCCATCAACTAGCCTTGCTGTGATCAAACAGTTCCTCTTGCTAGTCTTCACTGTTAATTCTGTGAACCACATTGGTTCTTTATCTCAGTCCCCATTGCCAGAACTTGTAGACCCAGGCATGAGTCTACATTCAACTGGCGTTTGACTGGGCCCTTGCAAGTGGTAATCCACTTAGGTCATTTAACCATAGATCAATATCTATGTGTTGTCTTTACTCACCTAGGTGATTAAGTCTGGGCTTTCAGTCACAGAGTAATCAGCTCTACTTCCCAGAGGCCTGATCACACCAAGTTCTGCAGCTTGCTTCCCCAAGTAAACCACCTTGGTGACACCTCTGAGCAAATCTATGCCCTCCAATGCTCACTCCGGGTTCCCCCAAAGCTCCCATAGGGTATAAACAAGGTCATTCTATCAGTCTGTTAGGTATGATGCTTTCTCACAGACCTCCTGTAAGTGTATTAGGGTACGTAGAGCTCTCAAAGCTCTTCCCCTCCCTGGCAGCCAGTGTTATCCACCAGGGGTCCAAAACCTACTCCCCACACAGAAAAAGTTTCCTGCTTGCTATTTCAGTCTTCACCCTTCTGCAGCCACAGTTTCCTGCAAGGTGAAGCACTATAGCCCAAAGCAGCCAATTTCTTCTGCTGGGTGGAGGCAACATCTGCTCCTGGTAGTCCTATGTCACCTACCAGCCAGGCCTTACTTACCCTAGTAGTTTATGTTACCTACTATGCTCACCCTACTTAACTTTAGTAGCCCTATGTTACCTACTAGCTTACAGTGTTACCAGCTAACCACACATTGTCACTCTTCAGCATATTGTCTTTATTTAAAGCCAAATCAACCCTTGCCTGCAAAACAACACACATGTGGATCACCACATGTACTTTTCTATCATTTCTCTGATTGGTCCAGGAGCACCTGAGGCGCACAAGCCCGGGCTTTATCAACGTAATTGTGCTGGACAACGTTGGTCTTCATAAGGAGGCTGATATTCTTGAGAAATTTTCAATGATTGACACTAGCATTGCAGTGGGCCTCAGCAATTGGCCACAGCAAATATGCGCCTTCTCTTCCTCCCCATGTATTTGCTCTTCTAAAATCCCATTGAGGAAGTCTTTGGGTGGCTCAAGAAAGTTGTAAAGCGTGGGACCCCAACTGGGACCAAGGACCTATTTGATTTGCTGCAGGCCATAATCTACACCCTCTCAGCTAAGCCTGTGACCAAATTCTACGGCCACGCTGATTTGTTCATCCCTGTGTGCCTTGCCAAACAGCCAATCAATTAAAGGCTTAGCTTGACCAACTTTTTTATATTCTCTAATTTACTATTTAAGATATATTAATTATCATTTTATATTTAGAAGCTTCTAAGCCCACAATTATGTTCAGCAGGACCATCAATGAAGGTAAGTAATTTATTTATTTTATATTAATTTTTTTATTCCATTTGAGGTTATCACAACACTTGATACTGGATTATGCAAATATATTTATATCACTATTGTCAAATAAATATGAGAATCAAATTAAAAAAGGTTAAATTTATAAGTTACAAAGTAGAACTGTATTTTATTAATGCTATTATATGCTTTTATGAAAACCTTCTCTGGGATTTATTTTGCAAATTTTGTTTGCTAAATTAAGAGTTATAAAAATTATCTATAATAAAAATAATCTAAAGTGTAAAGATATTTATTGGAAAAGAGAGTTTATAGGTACCTGTAATGGGTTTTGCGGTATGTACCCACCCCGTGATGGAGGTGGCACACAACCTCCACCGCCACACTGTGAACAGTGGATACACCCTGATTGATAAATTTCACCTTCTGGTGAAAGGCAATAGGGTCAGGTGGGAGTGAAGAAGCAGCTATTCTTGCAGGGCTGCAAAGTTGTAAATATCAGCCAGGACCAGGGCATCCTGGATAACCTGGTCCACCAAGTTGTATCCTGAGGGACCTTCTTCCTATCCAGGGAGAGCCTGGCCTTGTTGATCCCAAGAAGGACCCTGTCCAAGTCCTCTACAGACGCCCCCATCCCAAAGAATAAGATATATCTAAGGTGAACCACAAGGTGAAGCCTTTGCCCAGCAAAGGCTTCAGAAAAATTGCAAATTTTGTTGTATACTGTGCTGATCTTCTTCTCATGCTTTGTCTTTGCAAAGATCTTCTCCATGGCTGCAAATACCCCTGTCTTGTCAGCACCCCAGGCCGGCCTAAAGTTGGTAAGGAGGATTTTGGTTTTCTTGACAGCTGTTGCATCTGTAACAGTCAATTTTCCAACTGCACACCCAAAGTTCTCCAGCAGATAAGAGAGTGTGTGCTCCACCAGGAAACCAAGGCAAGCAGCCACATGAGCCCAGTCCATCTCTGGTATGTTCTTGAATGGGAGCGTTGCCAGGACGTCCCAAACAAGCTCAATGAAGTTTATACAGTAAACTCCACTGAGGAAAACCAGGTCCAGGCGGACCAATTGTGAATCCTTGTAGGCAGTAAATGCCCACTCATATACCCCTTCCCCATGTGTCAGCTCAGCCAATGCCTCCTACAACATTGGAAAAGACCAATGGATGCAGTCCTCCAGCTCCCGCAAGACAGAGGGGACAGAAACAGCTACTTTTCCACATGATTGGCATAGTTGGTGTAGAACAAAGCAGGGACAAAGAGGACCAGGACCTGGCAAATTTTGCTGTATATGTTCTCTAAAAAACCAGTAATAATTTGAATTTTTATTAATTTTTTTAGGTTACCTTCCTGTGTTTCCTCTTTGCCGGCGGCTTCATCAGGCTTGGCCATTCTTGGTACAAGAATTGCGCTGGCAATTCAGTATCCTCTTTCCTGAAGTACTTTGCTGGCTTTATATGTGCATACATCTTGGGGTTGTAAACCCAGATGGATGGCGCAGAAAGATTGTATGTCTTAAATTGCAGGCCCTCAACCACTATGTTCTGAATGTTTAGTAGGTGCTCAATTGTCTTCTCAGGGGTGTCTGGTATTTTGGTCATTAGGCCTTTGTAGACACCTTGTCTATTTTCCCCCCTTTGAGGACAGTAGACTTCACCTTTATTTTGACCTTGCGGTCAATTTCTTTGATCTCTGCAATTGCAGAGTCAGGGTCTTTGAGCAGTTTCTCCAACTCTCTCATTGATTTTTTTACTAACCTTTCCATAAATTTTTATATCTTTCATCCCAATAAAATCTGTATTATTCTGATACTATTGCCTCTTTTTTTCCCTGTTTGTTTTCACACTACTCCAATATCCTCTTTTTACCCATTGTGTATATGTTTTACGCTCAACTCAATATGTGTGGTTTGCTTTGTGTTGGCATTGCCCCTTAATTGCCATATTATTTTTAGCACTTTGCACAGCTCATTATGAAAATATTAACAACAAAAAGGTGATCAGCTAAATTTTAAAAAGAAAATTATAGCTTAACTGTTTTTTGAATAAGTTTTTACTGATCCAAATTCAAAACCTTAATGAAAAACTTAAGCCAATCAGGAGCCAAGTGATAAAGTGATTGTTGTGATATAAAGGGTCAAAAATAATTCTTTGATGCATGTGAGCTAATTAATATGATTGGCTTGTTGCTTTTCCATTGAGCGCTATTGCTGCTGTGGTAAGTTGTTAGTGGACTAGTGC
The DNA here is from genome assembly GCA_014839935.2 of Entomophthora muscae. Classification (NCBI taxonomy): domain Eukaryota; kingdom Fungi; phylum Entomophthoromycota; class Entomophthoromycetes; order Entomophthorales; family Entomophthoraceae; genus Entomophthora; species Entomophthora muscae. The sequence continues at coordinate 445,913 of QTSX02003580.1, read as the reverse complement.
CCAATCAGCTGCTGGGTTAGCACTAGTCCATCAACAACTTGCCACAGTGGCAATGGTGTACAATGGCAAAACATCCGGCCAATCATATTAATTAGTGCACATACACCAATGAATTATTTTTTACCCTTTATATCACAACAATCACTTAATCACTTGGCTCCTGATTGGCTTAAAGTTTATCATTAAGGTTTTGAATTCAGATCAGTAACAACTTTATCTAAACACAATTAACCTATAATTTTTTAATTCAAATTTTGACAACCACCAAATTTTTAATACTTTCACAAGGGGCTGTGTTTAAGTGCTAAAAATAACTGTGTTCTGGATCTAGATACATGGTACAGAGCATATGTGATTTTATAGAAATAAGCTGAACATAAAGAATAAAACCAACTATAAACAAAGAAAAAATGAACAATTGAAATTCAAAATAAAGATAGTATAAATAGAAAATGTTTGGTGACAGGGAGTTTATTGAGGACAGGGAAGAGAGATGCCTAGTAGGCAGAATAGTGTGGGAAGGAAGGTGTAGGGCCAGTGTTAGCAAGAATAGGTCTGTGATTGGGTGGGTGGGGCTGGTAGATGGGGGTAGTGATGGTGGGGGTAGGGGTAGGAGTATTTTGTGTGATGGCTACCATATGCTGCTCATCATATTCCTCATTGGTTATTGCCTTGATTGGCTGCTAGGTGGCTGTAGCACAGGGTTGGAGGTGCTTGTCTTTCAGTGATTGGTTGCCCATATTTACATGTAAAACCATCTGTGCAAACAAGTCAGCCACCATTTGGCAACCAAAGAGAGAATTATGGTTAAGGATCCCAAGATAGAGGTTGTTGAAAGCCTGAGGGCGGCACTCCTGGAGTGTATCTCCAATATTAAAGAACACAACATCAGCAAGATGGATATCTGTGTGGCAGGCTGGGTACACAAAGCCTGGTGCCCGCATTACTGGATTGCCTTAAGGGCAGTAGAGCTACCCTTCATCTGGTGGCTCAAGAAAACCTGGTGAGTGGAATTTGAGCTATCCCAGGAGTCAAGTAATTCACTGAGAATGTGGCTGTACTTGTAGCCATTGATGAAATCTGGGTTTGTTGAATAGTAGACAAAACCCTTGAATGAAACAGACAGAAATTCATCAATTAACGTCCCCTTCTTGACCTTCTTCCTTCTATTCCTGGCAGCAGCTTTTCCTTTCTCACCAAAATCATCAAAATCTATTGGTAACTTGTAGTAAGAGATGAATATGATGTCATCTGAAAGGCTTGTCAAGCATTGGACCAGGGTGAATTTTTTGACAGGATAATATGAGGAATCCTCACTACCATCACATTGGTTGCTGGCAACATTGGTCAGTACCCAGACTGAAGCCACTTTTCCATGTATCCAGAGCTGCATCATGCGCACATACACCCAAATGCCATGGTGCGCAAGTTGCTTTGAGACCTGGGCTAGGGGAAGCTTGGGGTCCCGCTGAAGGAGATCAAGCATGATTGGGTATGCCTTATTGATTTGGGACTCAGGGGCCTTCTTGGGCTTCTTGGCTGTCCCAATCAGATTCCTCTTATTCATTTAGTTATTGAATTACTGCATTATTGTGGCTCAAGTGAATTGCAATTGGGTTTCAATCCAATCCCAGGACAGACCCTGTAGATTCAGTGCCACAATTTCCTGAAGAATTTTGGCAGTGATGATTGTTGCTTGGGGCGCTGGGCCAGGGGAGCTAAAGCCTGATTGGCTGTAGGGGGCAGGTTGGCTAGCGGCAGAAAGTTGTTCCAAATCAAGGTTGCCATCCTGATTGGTTGGTTGGTGGGCAGCTTGTGTGGGGGTGGGTACAGGAGCAGGGGCAGAGCTAGATACTAAGTAACTACTGAACAAGTCAAAGCCATATGGGTTGGGGGTCAGGTACAGGTTAGCTTCCTTGTTACCTGCCTCAAAGGCTTGGGTGTAAACAGGTGCCTCCACGCCTTGAGCCTTGCCTCCATTGAAGCTGGCTTGGCTGCTGGCACCGTTAAAAATGTTGTTGCTAGTAAAAACAATCTTAGTAAAAACCTAAGATAAAATCACTAAAAGTAGAAGTTTAAAACTTTATGATTTATTTTTTATGGTAATCACCATTCCATATTTGGAAGGTTCTCAAAACCATTATACACAAATAAGGAGCCATGGAAATTAATAAAATGATTCTTTTCCTAAATTGGATTGCTTTTGATTAGCTGTTATACTGTTATAATTATATTTTAGGCTGCTCATACTACACATCTTGTGTGACTTCATTTTGTTTCTTGCTTGTGGAATCTCACTTCCAAATTACTCAAATTTGATTTCATTTTACTCCTTCTGTCAGTGCCTAATATAAATTCTTGATGGAATATAATATACTACAGAACGGCATCTATTCATCCATCTAACTTGCTGTGTCAGTTCATTTTGTATGTGGTTTAAACTTACCACTTGATATTTGATATAATTTTGTGTAATGGACCAGTAAAATTTTGTTTTTGGTTTAACAGTTCATTTATTAACCAAAAATATTTAAATTATTTGAATCCTGAATCTTTCAAAACCTGGATTTCATTTACATCTGAAATCATTTTGTTTAAATATGAGGTATTTTTGGTTATCGCCATAGCTTTTAAAACTACTGTACTAACTTTTTTCTGTAATAAAATAAGCTTAAATACTGACTTTATCAAAAGCGTAAAGTATTAATACACTGTTTTCTTCCTAATACTTCAAGCCTTTTGCTTCTAACTAATAATGCTAATCAGGAAACATGCCACAACTCAACCAATAATTGGAGAGCACAAAACTGAAATATTTCAAAGTTTTACCACAATATAACTAGGAAAGCATATTCCACTGCTAAAACTGCTCAAAGTGTCATCCCTTTGTGCACCAAAGTATTAACTAGTTCCCTTTTTCAGCACCAGTCTTCCCTGAATTCAACCTTAACTAATTTAAATAGTAGAATAATATTTAAATTCTTCTTATTGATCTTCTTCAATATTTTGCACATATCTTTACTCTTATAGTAAAATCCAGGGAAAATGTGCTACCAAAATGGCTTTGTATCCTGCTCTCATAGCTAAATACCTTTGTCTACCCTAGGAACTTAATAAGAAAAACTCTCTAACTGCAATTTTCTCAACATTCTTCCTTGATTTTACTACTGAAATAAAGCCTAAGAAAAATATTCTACCTTCTGCTACCTCTGCAAATTGATTTATCAAAGCACTGGACCATTTCTCCAGACCACTTTGCTGTGTTTCAACTCTTACCAAACAACTTCAGAGAAATGTTGAAGTATTTCCCAAACTTTTTCTCTTTGTGTATCATTTCATATAACTATTAAACCACTTCTGAAGCCTTTTTTGCAACTGAACTAATGAGGATTCAGTATTGGGAATTGGTAAAGACAACAGTCTAATAGAAAGAACAGAAATATTAAGTATAAGGTATTGTTTTTTGTAGAATATTGTGATTAATATACTATATGGGGAAAGCCACACAGCCACACAAGGGTGACATGGTGGCTTGTTCCATGTAAGGATTAGAGCCAAGGAATAACTTGTGTGGGGATCAGCAGGTTAAATTGGTAGAGCTCCTAATTTGGAGAAAGTGCCTACAATTTGATATTGCCATCAGATTGGTTCATGTTGTTAGATACATCAAGGGGCAACTCATTGAGTGCCCCCTGTGTATTCTAAGATATGTTGGCAGGCAAGTATGGGGACTTGGTTACAACACCTTTACAGATAGATTATATCTTAGTTTCTATAAAATTGTAGGATCCATCATTTAACACCTCAGACTCAGGCAATTAGTCTCCACAAGTGAATCAACTTATAATTGTCCCCCATCATTGACATACACTTTAGGCCATCAGCAGCAGACACTCTACATGTCACATCTCTGTTTTTACTCACTCAAGTAGTTAGCTTGAGCTTTTGGACGCAAATTAACCAACTTTATTTCCCAGAAACCTATAAACTGTTACATTAGTTTTAAAACCTATGGCAATAAGCAAAAACAGTTCAGATTTAAACAAAAATAACTAATCTTTAAACAAAATTAGAACTCAATGAATTTATACTAATTTACAATAGATTGGGGTTAAACTCAATTTTTTTTAAAGATTAGCTATTTTTGTTTAAATCTGAGTTCATTTAGTTTAAATCTGAACTATTTTCCCTTGTTGCCATAGGCTTTAAAACTGCTGTAAGTTTTGTAGCTGTTTCTCTGAACAACCACCTCAATAATGGTTCTGGGCATAACTATACTTGCCTAGCAACTTCAAGACCTCCTCAAAGTTACTAGGAAGATATAGAAAGATAAAATTTTCCCCAAGCCTAGTTAAAATTATCTAACTGTATTCTCACTGCAGTTGGTATTAGAAATTTAGTGCCACCTCAGCACATCCATCTTCAGCTACCACAACTTCTCTACCATCACACAGCACCAGCCAGGGGCCACCCCAGTCTCATAACCATACTCAGATCACTGCCTCATTCACAAGAGCTAGAAATATCAATAAACCAACAAATATTTACCTGTCTTAGGTTCATATTCTCTTCTTAGCCAACATCAGCCCTGCCTGCAAAATTGATCAACATGTGGATTATCACAATTTCTCTGCTGAAAAGCATAATCATAGCTATCAAAAGAGGTTGTTAAGCACCTGATTAAGTGGTTTGTCAAGGGTAAATATGTTGGAATTTTTCAGCTATCACCAACTTAGCTCCACATTCAATACATTAGTTTTCAAAGCTATGGCACTAAGAAAATCAGCTCAGATTCAAACAAAATCAAAGTGGATCCAAATCTATTGTTAATTGATATAAATAAATTGGTTTGTAATTTTGTTGAATCTGAGCTGATTTTTCTTAGTGCCACAGCTCTGAAAACTACTCTACTACTTCATAAGGATAAGCTGTCTAGTGTTACAACTAAACCAATGAGGATTCAGTATTTGGAATTGGGGAAGACAACAGTCCAATAGAAAGGACAGAATAATAAGAATAAGGTATTGTTTATTGTAGAATATTGTGATTAATATACTATATGGGGAGAGCCATAAGGCCTTAAGGGGGTGGCATAGTGGGAAGTTCCATGTAAGGATTAGAGCCAAGGAACAACTTGTGCGGGGATCAGTAAGTTAAATTGGTAGCGCTCCTAATTAGGATGAAGTACCCGCCATTTTATATTGCCATCAAATTAATCCATAACATTAGATACGTCAAGGGGCAGCTTATTGAGCGCCCCCTGTGTATTGTAAGATACGTTAGCAGGCAAGTCTGGAAACTTGGTTGCAACACTAGTAGCCTGGCTATATATGTAATACAACATAATCTGATGATTAGAAGACAATTATACCTGGCTGTCATAAATCTATGTACTGCAGGATTTTATCATCCACCCAGATGATATCCTAAGTATTATAACATTAGGAAAGTACAGAAGAGCCTGTGACTTTGGCGCAACCTGAATCCTGGAAAACTTTTGTAGTTCTTAGAAGTAACAATTCTGGCTGGGCCCGCTGACCAGAGGCAATGGGAAATTTTTTCTTATTTCTGGATTATTTTCATAGTTATTACTATATAATTTACTGTAAAGATTTATAATGCATGAAAAATTAATGTTTTTTATCTTCTATTTTAGTTTAATTGGGAGGAAGAAATTTAAAGATAAGATAGGCTACATTTCATTATAAAGACTAAAAGGAACATGATACAAAACATTAGTATTTATTCATAAAATGACATTGAGGTGGGCCTAGCTACATGTGTTATTTCCAATGTTAGCTTAAAACACTAAGATGGAGGCTGAAGTAACATAATTGTGACAAAGAAGGGATCCCAGCCTAGAGGGTAGATTTTGAAAGGAAGATTGCTTGAAAATTCCACAACATCAGTGTTTTTCTTGACACACCATACAACATAGTCCTTTAATCAAGTAGATTCAGTTATCTACCTGGGCCACTATCCAGGGCTAGCTAGCCAGTGGATGACTACTAGTTATTAGAGGTAATTTTTACTTAATCAGAGCTAATATAATTTAATAGGCTCAGGATTCTTTTATATTAGAGTGTTTGGCCTGACAACTCAGTCCATGGTGGATTCTTCTAGACATAATACAGGTGACAGTCTATATGATGGTCTTCCTGTTATAGGATATAATCAAAATTTAGAATAGTAATTATTGTGATTTTCATATATTCAGGTACCTGTTGAGGTGATCTAATTAATTATGCAATATCTGCATGTTCCATTCATTGGTTAAGAACAGTGAGTTTTTTGAGGCCAGGATGTGGTTTGATCATTGATCCAATCATTTCCTGGCCTGGCTGCCCACATTTCTTTGTTGAAACCATTATTAGGATGCATATCTGTGCCCTAAAATTAATGATTGAGTTCTTTAATCAGTCAATATCTCAAAATCTTGACACTTACCACGAGGCAGTGACTAGGCTATCAATGATAAGAGGGCAAGGATGAAGGGGACAGTCTACAGTCCAAAGAAGATTAGCACCATGGTGCTCACTAAAGAGCTAACCATAATAAACAAGGGGTAGAAGTTTCCTTATATGAAAGATGGCTTCATTATTTATAACCCCATAGTAATCTGTTTCACTGAGGCAATCTGAAGGAACTGGGTGATGCCAAGGTGTAGCTCTCTGACATAAAATTCCTCCCCTGCCCTGATATCTTCAAACATATTGGGGCTATAATGCAGTAGTTGATAGCAGAATATTCTCACTTGCCTACTTCCTTCTATCCAACGCCACCATCAAAGCTTGTGCTAAGGCTCTAAAAATCCTAAAAGCAGAAATTTAGAAGGCTGAGAATGAGCATTAAAGGAGGTGTTTTGGAAACCTCCCAAGGATGCCTCTTCTAATTCCACCAAGCCATCAACAGGAGAGACAGGACCTTCAAGACCCTATACAAGAGGATTATACAGATTGAATGGATTAGATATTAAAGTTGTCTTTTCTAGGAATTGAGAGACAGAACAGTTGCGCAATTGCGCTATTGCATCCTGATTTTACTAGGGATAAAGACGTTTAAAACGCCTCTAAAACAGGTGTTTGATTTGCCTTTCAAATACGCACAAGACATGGTCTTTACTTCCACAATTATAAATAGAACAACAATGTTATTTTTATCTGCCTCCTTAAGGAAAGCCGCGTAAAACCGGTTGTTCTCTTGCAGTGGACTTTTTGCTGTGCCAATCCACTCTCCTCCATTAGGGAAGTCCTTCTGGCTGTGCCTCCCTTCCCCTGGTGGCTATTCCCCCACCTCACACTATATAATTGTGATACTATCTAAATAAACACCAGTTTTGTCTTATTATCTTTTTATATTCTTAGGTCCTTACCCAGGCTGTCACTATACCATAACAGGTATAGTATTAAGATAAAGAAGTAGTAGAATAACTATTTGTAGAAATCAGCACTGAGGCTGCATATTTTACAACATTGGCGCTCATGGCTTCTTCAAACCACAGCTTCCTCTCTTCCTACCCCTACAGCCCTGTTTTTGTGGAGGGAGAGATGTCCTTGCCTATACCTGTGGCTCCTTCTGCCCAACCCACTCCAGGATCAACCTTCACTGCTTCTGGCTCTCTATCTGGTAGACTCCAAGGCTCTTCCTATGGTCAACCAGGACTAAGTCAGTGGTTGCCTAACTTCCAACAACTTTTGGAAATTGCCAGCTCCCAGTCAAGTATGATCTCCTGGATGAACTTCATTGAAAAGGCCCTTACCTCCTTGATACCAATCCAGCCTGTCCCCATGGCTGAAGCAGCTGGCATGAACCAAGTATCCTGCTCCTTGGAGCCTGCCTTGGTGAAGGAAGTATGCTTTCAATATTCTCCTCCTTCTTCTTCTGGTTGTTCTCCTGATAGAATCTCCCTTAATTCTGGCACCCTCCAAACTGTTAGCTGCTCTGGCCCCTGCTCTGCCCCCCCCCCAAACCTTACTCAAAATATATCAGAAGCTGTTCACTCCCACTCTGGAATGGCTCTATGAATGAGCAAGATAGAACATGTACTTTCTTCCTTGGTACCCACCCAGATGAATCAGCATGATGCCCTGGAGTTTTATGATCATCAACAGAAAACTCCTAAGCCGGAAGACAGCCATAAAAGCTGTACCATGGAATTCTCTGCTCTTCAGGATACTATAAAGGCTCAAGAGAGACAGATGGGATTTCATGAAGAGGAATTACTTCTGGCCTTTCAGGAAAAGAAAGAGTGGCTAGATGATTTGGATGCTCAATGTGCTCTCTTTGACTCCCTTCAGGACCAACTAAGCAAGCACCTTGAAGATGCCTCAGCAATTAGTACCCCTGATACTCTAATGGGATTGCATGGTAATGCTAAAGCTGATAGTTTCCACTCTCAGAAGATCCATACTACATTGCCCCTTCCTGACTACCACCACTGTCACAAAAGCAATGAATAGGATTTCTCCTTCATTGCACCTTCAGTAGGCACCCTGGAGTCTCCCTGGGAACCTGATAGCAATCCCTCTATCACTCCTGGTGGTTTTGAAGCAACTAAACCTCAGGCTAGTCAGAGCAAGGAATAATTTACTGATGATTCTGGCATTGAGGAGTACAATGAGGATCACTCAAAAAACTACTAAGCAGCCAGGACAAGGAGAAATCCTTGGCTGCATTTGTGATTTCACCTCCCTCCTCTCCCCCCATTCCTCTCCCCCCTAACAAGACTGTTCCTGACCATGGCACTTGTTGTTCCTTTATAACAGAGCCTTCTGATGCCCCTCCGCTGGTTGACTTTGCCTATCAATCAGAAACGTTGAATTCTTGCACTGTGAGAATGCAAGAAGATCTTGTCTACTGGGCCCCCACATCAAAGTTCTTCTTGGCCATGGACCTGATACCTGGCTACTGGCAGATTGATCTCCCTCCAGATGACCCATATAATTGTGTCATCCTTGCCAACCAAAAGCTGTTCCAACCTATCAGGATGCCTCAGGGTCTCTCTAATGCCCCAGCCACCTTCCAACAAGCTATGAACGCTGTGATGGGGGACCTCAAGCCCTCATGTGCCCTGGTCTATCTGGATGACATTAAAGTCTTCTCTTGCATCTATAAAAAACACCTGGAACCCCTGGAAAAAGTGTTCAAATGTCTGCACTACATCAATCTGGAGTATACTGATGGAGAGCTTCCAGTTGCTTATAAGCTGTGTAGTAAGAAGGTCAAGGTGCTACCTCTCTCAATTGGGGAAGCCAAGGGTATTCTAGTCTACACCTCCTGTAATGTGACTATCTCACCTGGCTCTCAGTTGATCCACAATACAGGCCTCTTGCTGGCTCTACCAGCTGGCACTCATGGAGAAATCTTTGGCACCCCTAATGCGTCCAGACTAGAACCATGGGTTGCACCAGGCATCCTCATGCCAAGTGAGAAGGAGGTACTCATACTCTTGGCCAACATGAGTTGTGAAGCTATGGTTGTCTCCAAACACCAACTTCTGGCTTATATACAACTGGAAGAGCATGATAACCTTCAGGAGACCGCCCCCTTTTCTGACTTCTCTGAGTTGGGTCTACCCTGTGAGCAACCACTAATGCTATTGATCATAAGCCGTGACTCCTGATCTGGCCTCTCCAAAGAGCAGAAGGATCAAGCTATGGATCTCTTTGTCCAGTATAAGGATGTGTTTGCCAAGGATGATTATGACCTGGTAAGGCTGCAGATGTTGCTCATCATATTGACACCCAAGGCAGTCCACCTATCTGCTCCAGACCTATACAGCGCAGTCAAGCCAATCATGCTGTGGCTAACAAGGAACTTCAGAGGCTATTGGGATCTGGCTTACTGGTCCCCAGTAAAAGCCCTTGGGCTTCCCCTCTCCTGATTGTCAAAAAGAAGGATGGCAGCAACTGTGTGGTGATTGACTACCATTGACTGAATGCTGTTACCAAGAAGGATTCATATCTCTCCCCGTATTGACAATACCTTGGACCAACTGGGTGGCGCCAAGTTCTTCAGCGCCATGGACCTTATCAGTGGGTACTGGCAGATCAATCTATCCCCCACTGATCAAGAAAAATGTGTAATCATCACTGACTAAGGGCTATTCCAACCCACAAGGATGCATCAAGGTCTGTCTAATGCCCCAGCTACCTTCCAGTGGGCCATGGATGCAGTGATGGGCGACCTCAAACTCACCAGTGTATTGGTCTACCTGGATGACATTAATGTGTTCTCCCAAACCTTTAATAATCACCTACAACACTTGGAGGAAGTCTTCCAGAGGCTAATTTCAGCCAATCTCAAGATCAAACCATGCAAGTGCAACTTCTTCAAGGAGCACCTTGAGTTCTTGGGGTTTATCATTAGCCAAGATGGACTCTGCCCTGTACCTCTGAAGGTGGAAGCCATTGAGAAAATGCAGATCCTAGCCAATAAACGGGACGTACAGGTCTTCCTGGGGATGATTGGGTACTACTGCCACTTCATCCCCAGCTTTGCATCCCTGGGTGACCCTCTTTTTCAGCTTCTCCAAGATGATAAGGAATTCTTCTGGAGCCCAGCGTGCCAATCTGCCTTCAATGCTCTCAAGGGAACAATGACTGCAGCTCCTTTACTGTCCTACCTTGACTTTGCCAATCTGTTTGTGGTTCATACAGATACTAGTCTGGCTGCAATTGGTGGTGTTCTCTCCCAACTGGACTCCAACAGACTTAAACACCCTGTTGGATACTGCTTGCGTATGCTTAATGTTCACAAGAGGAACTAAACTGTCACCAAACACAAGTGTCTGGCTGTGATATACTCCTACCAACAGTTCAGAGTCTATTTCCATGGGGTACATTTCACAGTTGTAACAGACCATGCCTCCTTGCAATGGCTGAAGACCCTCAAGGACCCCAAAGGACGTCTGGCGTGTTGGGCCATTAAACTTCAGGCTTATGACTACAAAATCATTCATCAAGCCAGAGCAGCCCACCAGAATGCTGAATGTCTCTCCTGCCTTCCCACTGTTGCCTTAGTATCCCCATGGCTGACATTCTCTATGACAAGCTTATGGAGGATCCTTCTTTGTGGGGGGGCCGGTAGAGATACAGAGAGCTCTCAAGAAGCTAGCTGTTGATACCAAGGTCTCTGAGGGACAACTCCTGAAGTTTTGTGGAGACTCTTGGATACCCTACATACGCCCATCCCTATGCATGGACTCAGTGGTGGCCGCTCACAAGACTACTGCCCATGTTGGCATACAGAAGACGTTAGCTCTGCTACAGCAGCACTGCTTCTGGGAAGGAATGCACACTCATGTAGCAGATACGCTAGCCAACTGTCATGACTGCAAAATTGAGAGTCCTAAGGTTGCCAAGTTCCAACACAGACTTGTACACCCTGGGTTTGCCTTCCATACTGTAGCCATTGACGTAGTGGGCCCCCTGCCAGCTACCAACAGTTGCAAAAAGTTCATCATTATTACTGTTGATCATCTGACTAAATGGGTAGAGGCCAAGGAAATTCCCAACCAATCTACACTGGTGACAGTCACGTTCATCCTGGAAAATATCATATAAAAACATGGTTGCCCCCAGATTTCACTGACAGATAATGGTACCAACTTAACCAGTTATATCATCCCCTGCCTCAACCAACTGATGGGAATTCATGGGACACTATCCACTCATTATCACCTACATACAAATGGCATGGTAGAGCGCACTAATGGGAGCCTGGTCCAGATACTCTGGAAGTTCAGTCACCAACATGAGACTGAATGGGATACCCTTCTGCCTACTGCCACCTTTGCATACAAAATTTGGTACCATTGGGCCCCTGGCAAGCCGCCCTTCCAACTCTCTACAGCTGACAACCAGTACTTCCCCCTTTACTATATTCCTTGGTAAAGCCCAGCCTGGCTGTGTCCCCAGAGGCGTATCTCAACAAGCTGGTTCAAACTCTTATTTGCTTGCAATAAGAGGCCTGCACCGTAAACTTAAACCGTAAGTTGCAGGACCTAGAACAAGCTGCATTCAAACGCCCCACCTTTCCCACTTACCTGGTAGGAGACTCAGTCTACTTCTTTAGCAATAGAGGGTATGGTTGTGAATCCAAACTTGCCTCCTTTGGCAAGGCCCAGTTCAAGTTATCCAGAAGACTGGACCCAACTCCTAAACCCTTAAGGATCCCCATTATGGGAAATCAATCACTAGAGTACACGCTCAGTATATGTGTGCTGCTCCTAGTGACCAAGAGCAAGCCCCAATGAGGACAACAACCTGAAAAAACAAAAGCCTAATTAAGAAAACATGGGTTGTTGTCCTGTTTGCAATAGTGTTGCACCAAAGTATGATACATAAGAATAAAAGAGCAAGGTGTTTATTGGAGACTGACAAGACTCTTCCTGTACCACACCAACTGTTCTACCACCTGAATGACAGCCAGGAAACACAACTGGTTACCTACAGATCCGCAAAGCCAATGACCAAGGATTGGGCAACAAACCCCCATCTAACAAGACATGTGATTGACCACAACACCATAGCTTGCTACCTAGAGACGCCAAGTCATTCTTGACCCTGTTGTCTAATCCAGTGGAGGGAAATGTTGCAGATTGAATGGATTAGACATTAAGTCGTCCATCTAGGAATTGAGCAGCAGAACGGTTGCATGCAATTGCTTTATTGCGTCCTGATTTTACTAAGGATAAAAACATTTAAAACGCCTCTAAAACGGGTTTTCAAAGCACCTTTTGAATGCACATAAAGCATGATGCTTTACTTCTGATGCTGATAATAGAACAACAAAGTTATTTATATCTTCCTCCTTAAGGAAAGCCGCATGAAACCAGTTGTTCTCTTGTGGTGGCACTTTCTAGCTGTGCCAATCCACTCTCCTCCATTAGGAAAGTCCTTCTGGCTGTGCCTCCCTTCCCCTGGTGGCTATTTCCCTACCTCACACTATATAAGTGAAATGCTATCATAATAAACACCAGTTTTGTCTTATTATCTTCTTATATTCTTCTGTCCTTACCCAGGCTGTCACTATACCACAAAAGGTATAGTATTAAGATAAAGAAGTAGTAGACTAACTATTTGTAGAAATCAGCACCCAGGCTGCATATTTTATAACATCAGGTGTGTACCTTCTTGGGCATGGTTGCCTACATGCGCAAGTTTATCCCCAATTGCAGAGAACTAATTGCACCTCTTACCAAGCTCCTAAACACCAAACAACGCTTCTAATGGCCCCCTGTCAGAGATCAAGCCTTTGAGACATTGAAGCAAAGACTTACAACTGCACCTGTATTGCAGTTCCCCAATCAGAATTGCCAGTACAAACTCAAGGCTGATGCCTCTGACAGAGCCATGGGGGCGTGCTACGGGTGAAAAATGACAATTTTGTCTTCCTCCCTGTGGCCTACAAATCCAGGAGGCTCATCAACTAAAGAGCAACACTACCACATACATGATAAAGTGTTATTGGCAATTGTGCACTGTGATGAGAAATGGTGTTATTACCTGGAAGAGGCCATGTGGGGTTCCTGTCCACCAGTCCCCAGAGTGTGTCCTGGATCATAGCCAGAGACCAGCTGGAATGGTTTGTCATTCTATAGTGAGGGAAAATGTTTCTCAGAAATATGTATAGGGGTCAAATGGGCTTTTATTTACTCATAGAAGGAAGATCCCCTTAGAAACTTTCTGGTATATGGCCTGGTATGTCAGGGAAACAATATGAGTTTACCAATGCTTGGAGTCCTCCAAAAATATCTTGGACTCCTTGTAGTTGGTCTTGGACTCCTTAACCTTAGACTTGGACACCTGCTCCTTAAACTTGGACTACAGCATCTTAAACTTGGACTCCAGCGCTGCGCTTAGGATCCAGTTCTTTTCTTGGGCTCCTGCTCCGTTATCTTGGGCTTCAGCTCTCTTTATATCTTTGGTGGCCTTGGTATTCCACTTGTATCAGTACAATCAAGCTCCTTCTGGCAATCAAAAGGCTTCCAAAAACCTGTTGGCAGAAACTCAAAAGGCCCAGGAAAGACCCCGTCAAAGACCTGGAAAGACCTCCAAAAAGACCTTGAAAAGATCCTGTAACTTTCCAGCCAGCTACCTTCTTATAGTGTTCTTTTCCCAACGGTTCCGCCTTCAAATGGCTTTCTTCAGAAGCTTAAACCATTGCTGCTCGCTTTTTTCTATAATAACTTAAGCTTATATACTTACTTTCTCAAAAGCTTAAAGTATTAATTCACTATTTCCTCGCTTATACTTTAAGCTTTTGGCTTCCAACCAATCATTTTCATCAGGAAATCTGCCAGAACTCAACCAATGAATGCAGAGCTCAGAAATAGACCATTTCTGAAGTTCCTCCGGGATTCAACTAGGAAAATAATTTCCACAGCTCAAACCACTCAAAGCAACAACTCTTTGCGCACCAAAGCGTTAACCGGTCCATTATTCTGGCACCAGTCTTCCCTGCTTTCAACCCACACTTCTATCCACATTACTTCTTAATTTTACTACTAAATCAAGGCAAAACATTCTACATTTTCCCACTTTGGCAAATCAATTCAGCAAAATCTTGGCTCATTTCTCTGGATCCCTAGTTCTTCATCATCATTTTCTGGTCTTTTGGCCAGCTCATTTCAATCTCCAACAGCTCAGACCAGTCCTACAGCTACTTCTTCAACAAAAGTCACTAACCTTCCATTTGGCCAACATAAGCCTTTCTGCAAACCACCAAACAATTGGACTGTCACAGGCCACCTTTCTACCCACTCTATACAGACCACAAGTTGCTCCAGTACTTCAATATGCAGTCCCATCTGACACAACATCAGGCAGGCTGGGTCAAGCCCCTGTTCTCTTACCAACTACGCATTGAATACAAACAAGGAAAGGAACTTGTCACTGCTGACGCCCTCTCCAGGTTATATGTGGTGTCCATTACAGGGGACAACGGCTTAGACCTGGACTGGCCAATGCTCTACCTGCACCCTGAAGCAACCTGCTACAAAGGTCTCAACTCTGCAACTATCTCCAAATTAAAGAACAACAAAATTCAGTTCACCACTGATGCTGGTAACGCTTGTCACCAGGCAGAGACAGGTGAGATGACACTGTTCATTCCCACCACCCAGCAAGGAGACACCATGCTGCATTACCACCGCACCTTGGGTCATATCAGAGGGTGCAACCTCTTTGAAATCATGAAACAAAAGGTTTGGTGGCCTTGAATGCGCTAAGACATCTTGGACCTCCTCAAAACCATGTGTTCTGTGCAAGAAGAATATGTCAAAACCTGCACCCCCAAGTCTGTACTGCCCATCAAAGCCATGAAACCCTTTGAACAGTGGGCCTTCAACATGGTTGGTCCCCTCCCTGGGGATAGACTAGGCAAAAAGTACATTATTATATCTATCAACTACTTCACCTGTTGGCCAGTAGCATGTGTCAAGAACCAACCACACTGCCACCACAGTCACCTTCTTTATTGGTAAAGAGATTGTGGCCTGCTTTAGGCAACCCAAACCTCTCATCATGGATGGTGGGCCCAACCTTGTAGAGCATGTCATGAAGGCATACTGCACCAAAAATGCCCTCCAAAGAATAGTCATGACCCCCTACCACCCTCAAGCTAATGAGTGTATGGAGCGTCTAAATGGTTCACTGGTCCAACATATTGCCAAGCTCTCACAGGAGCATCCCAACACTGTATGGCCTAAACACCTGCCCACCACACTGCTTATCTTATAAGCAAGGATCAACAGAGGCACTGGGTTCAGCCCCAGCACCTTAGCCTTTGGAACACCTGACAGCTTGACAGGGGTGGAACAAGGGAAATTACAATCCACAGTTCCAGGAAACCCCCCTTGTTGCCTACTCCTTTACTGAGCCAGTGGCGCGCCAAAGCCTGGGAAACCAAACACAAACAAATTGAGGGAGGGAAAAAATACCTTGAGGCCAGATACACTGTAGGTGAACCTGTCTACACCCTCAACCCCAATTCAGCTAAGTTAGAACCCAACCACTTGGGGCCCTTCAGGATAGCCTGCAATCTATGACAATCACATCTACAAACTCAAAGATGCTCAAGGAAGCACCAAAAAACTCCACCACAATTGCTTGCACCCCTGCTGTGCCATCCCCACACAAAGGTTGTTTGTGCAGACCTTCCCAGATCTTCTGCAGACTCTGATCCTGGTGTCTGACAACAAGCAGGGGGAAAGGGGGTGTTGCAGCCAAGTTTCTAGACTTGCCTGCCAATGTATCTTACAATACACAAGGGGCGCTTGATTAGTTGCCCCTTGAAGTGTCTAATGACATGAACCAATCTGATGACAATATCAAGTTGTGGGCACTTTCTCCTAATTAGGATCACTATCAATTTGATCTGCTGATCCCACACAAGTTATTCCTTGGCTTCAACCCTTACATGGAACATGCTATATGCCACCCCATTGTGGCCTTGTGGCTTTCCCTGTATAGTATATTAATCACAATATTCTACAATAAACAATACTTTATTCTATTCATTTCTGTCCTTTCTATTGGACTTTTGTCTTCCCAATCAAATACTGAACTCTAATTGGTTCAGTTGCAACATGAGGAGACAAAGAGTTGATTTATTTTGAAAAATTCCGGTCTATTATAATTAGGAATACCGCTTAAAGTATGAAAGTGTACTTTTGGATACTTTAGAAGTGCAGTAAGCTTCATGTAAAGCTTCTTATGATTAGCTATACTCCTATGAGTATAACTGATATAAAATTAGGTTTTTTATTAGTGATTCCATGTCATTAATGTTATATGTTAAGGAAATAAAATTGCTCAAGTAAGGTGTATGTTGTGGGTTATGTGCATTGTATCCCAAAAGATTGTGTACCATATGCAATGTCCGATCAGCCTTACAAGCAGCTGGGATAGTATTTTCTTTGGGGTTCCAGCACCTTTGGTAATCCCAAAAATAAACTTGGTTGGTGGTGGGCTTGAGCCATTGATCTTCAAGAGGGACCAGATTTTGCATTGAGGTTTACCCCTGCTGAGTTGGTTTCGCCACCTCAGCAAGTTGGAAATTGGAAGAAAGCTAATGAATGTTTGTGTTTGGTAAAAGCAATCAAATCGATTTCAAATATAGAACACATGAGTGTGTTCTACATGTTTCTAGATTAAACAGGGAATTTCAGAACAGGTTGATACATGCTATGGCCCGGACAAGTTAACCGTTAGATTCTACCAAGCTATCTATCCAGAAAAGGTTCTGCAAATTAAACGAGGGGCCTTTTGGAGTGATTTCGTTAATAAATATACAATTTAAAAGGTATTGAATTTAGTTGGGTTTATTCAAACATCAAGTAGGGTTCCAACATTAGCAGCCAAGTGCCTAAGCGGAGCCTTGGTTGGTTCCATTTTTTAGGCTGTAGGCGTATTCCTTGACAACGTAGTAGAAGTGGAACTTTAATGTTAGTTGTGAAATGATGGAAGCTTACGGAGAATATCAAAGTGATGACAGTGGGAAATAACTCAAGAATCACTTTAAGTGCAATAGATAAACTACATTTTATACTAGACTTGTTGGCACAGATCTTATCCTTGTTTGAGACAATGTAAACGATGACAAGAATGGCTTCAATGATCTTTATGATCGTGATGATGATAATGAACATGGAGAATAGGTACACAAGCTTGGCTTTGCGCTAAAAGGTCAGTTAAGTTAAACGAGCAGTTACCTTGATAGTTCCATAGAGAAACACGATGCTGGCAATGGCCAGTAAAATAGGAATGAGCATAGAAATGATCCTGATTGCAACTGAGCCGCCACTTAAGGTATCAGTCTTTGTACAGGCATCGTAGATGCACACGATAGTTAGCCATGTGGCCAGGATGAGCGATCCTGCGCGAAGACTGAAGCAGCAGCAGCAATGGGTTGGTTTGGAAAACATATCTCCCTCTTTCCGCATCTCAAGTATTTAAACACTGCTAAAGATTTTATTATACTTTGTTCTTATTGGATGGTGAAACACCAGAAATCATTATTGGTTGGATTGCAAAGTAATCATATGATTGGCTGATAACAGTTATCCATTTCAGTCATACTTCAATCATACACCCCTTTAAGTTTCGTAGCACAGCTTGATTCTTTTCCCGTAAACTAAATAAATGATGTGATTGAATGGGCCAATCCCTAATTCCAAAGTCTCAGGTTGCAACACTTTTTGAGGATTAAAAGAATACAACGTCACCTAACTCCTTTAGATAACAACGTTGAAAATAATTTCCAAGCTATTAAATATTATTCAATCGATAAACTTTTTATTCTCAACAGCAATCATATCCTGCCGCTGGAGCAATGTGGACAAATCCGAATCAAACTCAAGTCAACCTTTTGGCCATTTTAAACCCTTATTTTATCAAAGCGAAACCCATATAAAAATACATTGTATAACAAATCAATTTAAAATCCCCAATACACTCAGTCCCCAGCCCATTTCCAGCTTCTATATCATCTCTTCTGTCATGTCACATGAGGCTCCTAAGCCAGTCTATTCTGAGGTCCAAGTGCTACAAATCCAGATTTGTGATAGAGACGATCCTGCAGCCAATAAACCAACGAGAAAAGCATAAAAGTAAATTGAACTAGGGATCGCAAAGTGCTGGGTTTAAGGGGTTCCTTGGGTACATTTTAATTTAAGGAAACCAGCGAAATCACCTGGAAGCTTCAACCAAGGTTTATTTTCAAGCCCTAACCCATCTTCTCCATAAAACTTCCCAGCTTAAACATACATTCGTTCTGAAATTGCACAAGCTGCACCTTCTCGTGCGATAATAATTTCCTACTTCACCGATCATAAGGCTGCAAACCGGAGAGAAGTTTAGAACTGATGCCAGCTTGTGCACACGCCTATTTAAGGTAAGTTCTGGGGGCAGCGGTGGTTACGTCATCGGAATGCTGGGACAAGCCACCCAACCCAATTGCCCCTCATTGACTCCCCTTTTGAGCTTACAAGGTTAATAGATTGGATTATCTTTTTTTGTCCTGCATCCTACTTGACAAAACCCCCAATAAAATTTTAGGAATGGTAAACATATAAACCTTAAGCTAAAATCAACCAATCCATTAAAAACCAAAGCTTTACAACAACCATGTGCTGGCACAAGCTTGGCCAAAAATACATTGGCCCAAGTTGCCCAGGCATCTCTGAATAGCACAACCTGCCCCAAGGGGCCAAAAACTATGATCAAAAAAGGAACCTGCAAAGCAAGTGAAAGCCCATGTCAAGGGAGAAGCTTGATCCATAGCATCTGGTCATATTGGAGGATCCAAGTTCAACCAATGTATCTACTGGTAGACACTAAAGGGCACTCAGCCATGTATTTGGGGCATCTTCTAAACAGGTATGAAATAACAGCATTATGGTGTTCTTGTCTGATAGAGAATTAGTGTAGTATAGGGTTTGGGTCAGGTTGGAGAGAGCCTCTTCAGTATCCAGGCAGGAAGATGCAAGCTTTATAGCATTGTCTTGGATTGGGAGGGCATCACAGCCTGTGATAAACCAAGATATCATAAAAGCCAGTCCTATGAGTCATTGTGCCATGTATGTACTTCTGAAAAGTATTTAATGAAAGGAAAGGTGAAGAATAAGAAAAGATTAATATATTTATTAAAATAATATGATATATTTATATGACTGAAAATATGCTACATAGTGTTCATGTAGAGCATGTAGTTTTAGAACAGTTAATCATCTGAAGAATTAAGGGGTTGATTCTAGTATGATATCTGATTGAGTCTCAGAATCACCCTACATTTGACCAATCAAGTCATTTCTCAAGAAAATGTTATTCTAAGCAGAGGTAGTTGATCATAGCATGTCAATTGTTTCATACAGGACATAGTTTCTTCAAGTGCACTCTGGATTACACCTAAAGATATTAAAGGAATAACTAAACACTTTATATACTCTGGGTAGTAACATTGAGCTCTACTTCACTTGGCCTGGCTTTTTTCAGGGGGAAATATTTGATCCTGGTGGCAATGGAACAGCCTTTTGAAATTGAGTTGGATAAAACATTGCTCTAAAGATACAGTTCTTTCAATAGACTCATTGCAACTCATCCTTTTGGGGTCAATACATCAATTCTCACTCATACCCATTTCTTTTATCTGGAAATATTTTCTACTCCAAATTTATTGAAGGCAACCACCTCACTTGGGGTAAAGCTTATGTTTTTCAGCTCAGCTACCCATACCTGTCATGGTAGGTTCCATCATGCTGGGAATTATCTGCCCAAGCAAGAAGGCTCAAAAAGCTGGAAAGCCAGTATCAAAATTGACCAAGTTAACAGATTTAAATCAAACAGCCAACCAAAAATGGGTTACAGCTGCTCCAGTCTGTCAGCTGAAACCAGTTCCTCCTTGCAAATTGACGTTGATAAATTGGCGTAATTTGAGGGTCACCCAATACAAGCTTGTTAATCAGCATGGTTGTCAGAAATTGGTCACACAAGGGTTCATTGCAACCTGGACCAGATACTTACTTGACAATGTGGAAGAAATAGGAGGCCAAGATTCAGGTGGTATTGTTTAGTCAATTTTCTGATATATATTGAATAATTTTCACTGTTTCAACTCTAAGAGTTGAGTCCTCCCAAAATTTTACTCAATAAAAATCATTTATCCCTAGTTCTAATTTACTTTTCAAAATGCATCCTGTGGTTGGGTTATTACAATATATTCTGTACAATCTGATTCTCAACCAAATCATTTCTGGAAGATGGGGCCCAGCAGTTGGAACTTTGTTGTTGGTGCCGCCCAATGCTAATTTTGCGCCAGCCAATCAAGAAGCCCCCTTTCATTCTGAAAACTGACAATTGTGTTGCTTCCAAACGTCCAGAATTTCATTCTAAAGATACGTTGATGCTTTCTCAGGCCATTTATCTTGGGCTACTATGGTTAGGATTAATTGTTCTACTTAATCCTGGTATTACAATTGGAAATTTTACAAAAAGATATCTGAAGCCATGTTGGTGGTTAATCATTAATTCTATGTGGATTTGGGTGGTAATTCCCCATCACTTAGAAACAGCTTCATACTATCCTGCAATTTATGTCACAATACCCACCATTGGCCAACCATAGAATCAAAGCCAATATCTAGAGTGGATACAACCTCATTGTATTTAGGGTCTGGCAGCCACTTGCATCAAATCTAAAGGTGGATATATCTCAGTCTCTATTTGAGAATTTTTCTGCCCTACCCTTGGGTTGCTTGATTTTCAGATAAAGTTACTACTGGCATCTTCTGAGCCCATTTATAAATTTTCTGGGCCCTGAAGCTGCATCTTGGATTCACTTTTGCTTGTCATCAAATCTGAAGCAACTGTGCTGTTCCCTTAACAATGTTCATATATCAGGCTGGCAAGGTGGTTTTAAGTAATCTATGGAGAGATGCACATTCAAGGAGCTCAAAAAAGGGGAGAATCAGCCAGGGGAGGGTATCTAGTGGTCAGGTTTGGTTAATAGACATTCTCTCTATAGTAGTCCAGCTCATTTCATTACAGGCAGGGCTTCCAGGCCACATCTAGTTATATCAAGAAAGAGATATTGGTCCCAGAGGCCACTCCCACCCTTTCAAGGATATCTAGGGAGTGAGTTGGGGCTATCAGTAACTTTATCTGCTGCACTATACCCTACTAAGTTTATGAGGCCTTCAGGGATATCAAAAGTTATTCCAACATTCTCATACATCAGAAGGCCAAAAATAAGCCTTTGCTTTAAGTTTGCAGCCAGCAGATGCATAGGAGGACCTGAGCTCCTCATCAAAACAGGGGATAATAGGGTTCCAGATACAGGTGGTTGGGAGGGGTATATTTATAGGATACATCAATTTGGGAGACCCAATCTACCTCTTTTGCAGCTAGGTATCCAATGCCAATCCACCCTTTGAACAAGAAAATACCTGAGGACCCAGAAGTACTAAGTCAAAGACCAGATGATGCACATAGCTCTTTTAATAGTGTGTAGGGTTGTGGAAAATCCTTCCTGAGGGTTGCTTGATAATAAATCGGCCCCATGGAACAATTTAGGCTGGATTACTGTGATATTAGGCGCTATCTAAATACCTGAATTTGGCCCCTTTTTACCCACTGTGGAAGGCCTGTTTTGGATCAGATATTTTTGAAATTCTTTAGAAAAATATCTACATGAAATATCAAATCATAGGGGCTTGAAGCGCCTCTTATTTTTTGACAGCAAGGCCACCTGCAGAGGGGGAGCAAGAAATCAACTGATGGAGAATATTTTTATTGACAGATAGATAAGGATTTTAGACCAAAGGTGATGTGGATTACTTTAGCTAAGGGAGAAGAATCAAGCATGAGTGTGAAAGATTGTGGTGTGGCTGATATTTATGTGACTGAACTATGATTACAGTAAAGGGGAGGAGGAAGTTCACCAGAACAGAAGGTTAGAGGTTCAAAATGCACTCCCTTGACACACTCCTCACTTTAGGAGGCAGTATGTTGTTGCAGCACCATCAGAAAGAAATCTGGCCTTGGTGGTAGATGCTTTATAATCCTTTAGTTAGTTTACTGCAGGTAGAAACCAACAAAGATGACTTTTTCCTGATAGCCTATGAATCACAGAAGCTTACTGGCACTGAACAGTGTTATCCCATTGATAATAAGGAGTTGTATGATATTGATCATTGTGTTGAGAATGGGGTAGGGACAGGAACAGCAATTGTGCAAACACATTGTCACAAAACAATTTTTTGGGTGTTTTGGATTGGGTCACAAAACAACTTGGGTGGATTTGTGCTGTAACTTTTAGAGTAGGTCACAATTTTTGCCTCACTTCATTGTGTAGATCACAAAACTATAAAAGGAAGGCGGTTTTCAAATATGAAACAGATGATTTCCTTTTGTGAAGGGGCACAGGATGTAAAAAAAGAGCAAGTTCAGTTGTGGGACTTTATTCTTTAAATTGAATTTATTAAAGCTTTACCTGCCATTACCTCACAATGATATATTTTATTGTATCACAGTTTGCTTTAGATAATTATATTAAAACACCAATCAAAATATTTATAAATATCTACTTCAATTGAAAGGAATAGCTTGCATAATTATGATTGGACACAGCACAAAACCACATGATGATTGTGTTTGGTCACATCACAATTCATGCAGATTTCTTTTGTGATTTTAGGAGCAGGGCACAAAATGTGGCAGTTGAAATTGTTTACTGCTCCCTAAAAACACAAAAAAATCTGCATGAATTGTGATGTGACATGAAGGTCACAAAATGAATTGTGCTCAACTGACAAAGTCACAAAATCAATTGTGCCAAGCAAAGCTTGGTTGCAAAACCAATTGTGTAGATTTTGGTGCCTGTTCCAGCCCTAGTTGAGAAGTGTTGTTGTTACCTGAAAGGCGCCACCTTCAAATCTCAGGTCCCCACAGACCATAATTCTCTTTATTACTTCAATAAACAGTCACATTTGACCCAGCGTTAAGAAGGATGGGTGAAATTTTTGTCCCTTTACCAACTCTGAATAGAGTACAAGCTTGGAAAGGAGTTAGTCACAGCTGATACCCTCTTCAGACTATATGGAGTGTATATCATGGGAGACAATGGCCTAGAACCAGACTGGCTCATGCTCTACCTTTACCCTGAGTCCACCTGGTATGAAGGACTTAACTCAGCAACCATATTAAATATGAAGGATAACAAAAGCCAGTTCACAACAGACGCTGAGAATGTATGCTGCCAAGCAGAGACAGGCAAAAAGACGCCTTAATCCTCATCATACAACAGGGAAACACTATGCTGTATTACCACTGTATTGTAGGCCATATCAGAGGATGCAACCTTTTTGAAATCATGAAGTGTAAGATTTGGTGTCCCTGAATGTGCCAGGAAATTCTGGACCTTCTCAAGATGTGTTTGTTATACAAAAAAACATGTCTAAGCCTGCTCTGCCTAAATCAGTTCTACCTATAAAGGCTGTGAAACCCTTTGAACAGTGGGCTATTGACATTGTAAGACTCTTACCTAAAGATAAGCTAGAAAAGGAGTATATCATTACAGCCATTGACTATTTTACACACTGGCCTGAGTTGTGGGCAACTACTAATCACACCACCATCCCCATGGCTTAATTTATTGGTAAGGAAATTGTGGCATACTTTGGCCACCCCAAGCAACTCATCACTGATGGTGGGTCTGAACTTGTGGGTAATATCATGAAGGTGTACTGTGTTAAGAACACCCTTGAACAGATGGGTACCACTTTATATCATTCACAAGACAATGGGCTTGGAGAGTGCTTAAATGTTTTTGCTGGTCCAACTAATTGTCAAATCATCCCAGAAGCACTCAAAAATTGCCTGTAAAGAACACCTTCCCATCACATCAATTATCCTATGAGCCAGAATCAACTGTGGCACAAGATTCAGTCCTAGTGTGTTGGACATTTGGGTCTCCTGATGATATAACAGGTATAGATGAGGGCAAGTTGAAGACAACTGTCCTAGGGAAACCACCTCTCAAAGCCATTCCCTCATTAGCCCAGTGGCAGGTCAAAGCCTGCAACCTCAAACAAGAGAAAATAAAGGGGCAACAGAACACCTCAAGGCAAGGTATGCCATAGGGGATCCTGTGTACACCCTCAATCATAATTTTCCAAAACTCCAACCAAATCATCCTGTGTTCTTTCAAGTGACTGCTGTCTACAGTAACCAAACTTGCCAGCTTAAAGATGCCCAAGGAAACACAGAAGCTCTATCACAACTCATTGCACCCCTTCTGCACTGCACCTACCCAGAAATGTTTTGTATGTAACTTACTGGGTCTTTAACAGACCCCAATTATGGTTGAGAACAATAAACAGGGGAGCAATGGGGTGTTGTGACCAAAATTGAGCCCTCATCTGCTAATTTATTTTAAAATACACAGGGGAGCTTGCAGAGCCATCCCACAACATATCTATTAATAAAGGACGTTATACCAACAGTTTCAAAATACAGACCATTGTTTCTAATTAGGAGTGTAACTGATTCCAAACAACAATTCCTTGATTAGATATTTACCACTCACACCATACTTGTTTCTGCCATAATTCCACCATCTTGTGAATTATTAGCTTCCTCTCTTATTATATTAACTACCTCTTCCCAAATAAAGCTATACATTATTCTTGTTATATGTTCTTTCTTTTTAGACTGTTGTCTTATCCAATTCAAAATAATAACTAAAATTGGTTCATTTGAAACATTGGCACTTTTTTGGAGGAGCATATGGGTTAAATCATTGAAAGACACACAAACATAAGGGTAGGTAGGTTTTATTGGTCAAGATTTCCCCACCATGGGTATCCAGAATCCAATTTACTGCTCTTCTTGGATAACTATGAGAACTGCACAGGTATTCAACAGCTTCAAAGATTTTAAAATTTTCCATCTGAGCCACTTTCAAAGATTGAACCATTTGAAAAGATATGAGGAGGTAGTTCAGGCTCCACTTAATCACTCTGAGTGTCAGGATACCAGGAGTACCGCAATGCTCCAGCAGGCAAGGGAGAAGTCAAAGCAGGTACTGGCATGGCCCACCAGATGATGGGACCTAACTTTACCAGGTAGGAAAGGGCCTTCCCAGCCACAGCCCAGGGTCCAGCTGCTGGCAAGGCAGAATTAATCAATCCTGTGAGCGCCAGGTATAGCACTCCCAGGAAATGACTCCTCTGACAAGTGGCATCAGAAGTGGGTGGGGTTGAGATGGTCTGTTTGGGCGTTGGGGGTGGCTCCATTGGGATCAAGTAGGCAGCAGGGTTGTTGTGTTTCCTGTTGAAGATCAAAGATTTATAGTGATTTCTCTGCTGTCATAGAAAACTTGGTATGGATCCTTGGGAGCGTCTGGGCAGGTGTACCACTGAAAGTCTTCCAAGGTCCAGGGTTTGTGATCAGGGTTGTGGGGATACTCAGTGAAGTTCACAGGGCCAAATGGAGCGTCAGGAGGGTGGTAGTAGTTGAAGGCTTTGGTTTTGTTAACTGATGCTTGGCTATCAATCCCTGAGAATGGGTACTGACGCTTTGGTGATTACAGATGGAAGAGTATCAAAAATATGTAAGGAATCAGATGGGTGAACCAAAGGTTCATAACAACTTTATTTGGTAAGGATGACAAAACAGAACTTTTTCAGGTGCTTCTGACTTATATACTTACTCACATGCAAGTGCCTCTGGGCATTTTTCTGGTGATATCTGTGTGGCAAGGCTTAGCATCTCAGGTTCTGCTGTTTGGCTGGCTGCTTCATGGTCATTTTTGGGGTCTTCAGGAACAGTTGTTTGGCTTGTTGGTGGCCCATCTTGGCCTGGCTGGTCATTGGTTCTGGAAGGTTTGGCTGCAGGAGTCATGGGGGTTTTCCCAATTTGATCACCATTCTGGGACTGTCTTGACAGTCATTTTTGGGGTGGAAGAAAATGATTAAAAAAGGGTTCCCAATTGGGAACCCTGAACTACTTAATGGAGGGTGAGCTTGAACTGGGTTTACTGGGCAGCTAAAATTAGCCTGCCCAGGCCCAGCCAAACCCACCAAGGCTTGGGCGTAGCTTTGAGGGCCCATAATGGGCCCTACAGCTGCCACCAGGGCAGGAATGGTTCCTGCGCCTGGATTTTTGCTTTTTGAAGCAAATCCAGGTGTGGGCAAATCTCCCACACCCACTCACCCTGCCTAGTGGCTAGGTGCAGGTTTGATTCCCACTTGGGGCTTCAAAACTATTACTATTGTAAAACTGATTACCATGGTTGAATATCATCAGTTTTAGCCAAGCAACTCCTTTCAGAAAGATTTTCTATATTCTTGGCGTAAATGACTACTGATTGCAACCCCTCTGAAACAGGAGGAATAGTCAACTGCTGATATACAAACTCAACACATTTATATGCCAGAACATTTTTCACAGCATAGAAACTAATATTTTTCCCAATGATCCAAGTCATCTCTAGAAAAACATTGAATCCAGTATCTGTTAACACTATGATATAATACTTCAACTTAGTGTTTTTCTATTTGATTGCAACTTCATCAAAAACATATTGTTCATTATTTGTCACTATATCTACAGAAGACAAGGTCAAGGTAACCATTATTGATGGATTGTGTTATGATTTCTTAAAATCTTAGAAATAGCCACTCCTGAGAGACCTAATCCATACACTGCCTTTGCTGGAGTGTTATTGAAAGAGATATCTAAGAGAATAACACCCTGTGACGCTTATATAAAAAGATTAACTACAGTAAATTCAGAATTTAAACGTAAAAATGGGGGATTGTCAAATCCTTGGTCTAAATTTTGAATCACTTTTGCAGGATGGCCTTTTTTAATTAAATTGAATTCTTTGAGTATTTATTTGAATATTTGAAAATGCGGGAACTCATAGGCACTTTGCAAAGTTCAAGTCAAACTGCATATTTCCAATGGATAAAATGAATTAACTGGAATCAATTTTGAAGTGTTTAAATCCATCAACCATTTTCATTAAGTTTACTATGTTTTTTGAAGTTGCAGGATTGTCAAATCCATGAACCAAATTTCAAATCACTTTTGAATGCCACTAGTAAACTCAGATATTAATTGCAGGAACTGGAATCCAAATTTAATGTACAGTAAGCACACTAGGAAACCCCAATCCCAATCAAGAAGCTGCACCACAACTAAAATCAAATAAAAAATTCAATCTTGATAACCATGTTTATACATAAAAAGTGATTAAACTTTAAAATCATCCAAAAACTGGAAAGAATACAATATTATTCACTTCAAATCACGGATATAGAAAATCTGCTACTATTCAAGGCTAAATCAAGAGAAAACAACTACTCACAACTAAACCAATAAATCCAAATAAATACATATTTAATTTAAAATATAATTTTTGATTTTTGATTTTTATGGACTGTCAATCACATTCCCAACCAGCTCCTGCACCAGCCTGCAGGGCAGCCTGTCCATGAGGGTGTCCCAGAGAGTTCAAGAACAGACCCAGAACCCAACTTGAGGGGAGTCATGCCAACACACAGGCCTCCCAAGGTGTCAGTGCCAGCCAAACACCTCCTGCATCTCAAGCCAGATCACACAGCCTTAATCCCAGACAGAAGCTGCTCTCAAGGCCTGTAATTAAAGTCTCCTATACAAAGGTCATTGGGAATAATGAGGTTACATACACCTCCACTGTGTACCTAGTTGTCACCTGGCTCCACACTCTTGATCCAAGAGTTGCTACTTCCTGCCCTCGCGTCTTTGACACCTCCTATGAGTCATTGGATACCACTGAAGAGCCATCTGCACCTTTATCATATGCCACTATTGACAGCACCAGCGCAACCAAGCGTGATCCCACCTTCTACACAAAGGTCCCCATCCCCTGTGCTGAGCCTGCTAGCCAGGATGCTGTGGTACCTGCCAAGGGCCAACGTTGGTTGACAGATAGTGAGTGTGAAGCTCTCCTCAACTTCTTGAACAGGGGAATGGTGGTTTGGGATATTGCGTCCTGATTTGGTGTCACAGCCAGATACATTGTCAACATCAACACCAAGTATGGCAACACCGGGTGAATTTCCAAATCCACAAAGGCTAAGTGACAGCCAAAACTCTTGCAGCCTGTGCATATTGACACAATAAAACAGTGGGTAGCCAAGGATTGTCACCTGGACTCACTTGCTGTCCAATCAATGCTTGTCACAGAGTTTCGGGCTTTCTGTTTCTAAAACCCTTGTTTACAAAGCAATGGTTGATTTGGGCTTCTCCTGGAAAGTACTGGGAGTTTTGCCGTATAATAGAAACAATTAGAAGACCATTGAGGATTGATGCATTTATGCCAAGACATATCTGGTAATAAAGGAGACTGGTTATGTCCAGTTCTTATACATCAACAAATTGTTGCTTTCCTCCTCACCCAGGTCTAGGCATGGGTGGGTCAAGAAGGGGTCTAAGGACAGTGTAGTCCATTGTGCAGCTGTCTGTTCCCAGAACTATTTGATGGTAGCGCTTCTGGGTTCTTGCGGGTTAGACCAATACCAAATGATCAAGGCTTCCCACAATAGCAGGACTTTTCTTAATTTTCTCCAAGCCATCAAGGAGTATCTCCGGACCAATTATTGCAGTACAACCAACATTGTTGTGTTGGATAATGTTGGGCTCCACAAAGTGGATCTGGTTGTGTCTGAGTTCCCGCCCATCAATAAAAATAGCCATTTGGCCAGCCACCACCTGGCTGACTGCCCAATGAGACTCCTCTTCCTCCCCCCATATTCTCCATTCCTTAACCTAATTGAGGAGGTCTTTGGGTGGATCAAGAATAAGGTCAAAGCAGGGCTTCCACAGGACACTGAAGATCTCTTCAATATCCTTGAGGTCAGTCAATTTGCAATGCCGCCTGATATGGTGGCGGCTTTTTACAAGCACTCAGAATCCTTCCTCCCCAAAGCCCTGGCCTCTGAGCCAATCAGATAAATGGGCAATCTGGGTTTTATTTGTTTTTATTTTTATTTATTTTTTTAGTAGGACTCAACAATTATTATTTATATATAATGATGTGATGTTTGATTGTTTTATAGACATATAAGAGTATGTAGAAAAGGTAAGTAAAATTAATTATACTAGGTATGAGGAATATATTTTTATTATAATGCACTGAATATTATATTGACTGTTGCGCTAACAAATAAATAAATTAAAAAAGATAGAAATAGATTAAATTTATTTAAATAATTGTGAATCCTTGTTGGTACTCTGGCTTTTTTAAGCCACAAATTGGACCTTGCAAGTCATCATCTGATCTGTATTATTTCAGTGCCACTATAGCCACACAACACAAAAGCCAATGATTTTATGTATTGCTTACTAATTAGTACTTAGGATGTGGGTCAAGCATATCAAATATATTTATCAAATCATATTACAAGGGAAAGGTAATTCAAGTTCTAAACAAGCACTTGTTTAGAATATAAGTGGAGCGGGCCACATGATGCGGATAAATTCAATTCTCGTTGTTTGTATATGTAATAAATGAACCCATACTCAACAAGCTAGTAAATAAAAACATTTTTAACTTATTTTTATTATTTGACATGGTTGCAACTATAAATAATGTCTTGTAATATATTTAGATATATTAATATTCTAATTTACCTACTAAAAGTCAAAATAAAATTAAAATATTAAAAGTAAAATTATAATTATAAATCTTAAAATTTATCTATTAAAGTAAAAATATTTGAAATTTAACTATTTTTATTTAATTGTGATTTATTCAATATTTAAATATTATATATTAAAAATTTTAATATTAATTTTTAGGTATTAAAATCTTAATATTTAAATATTTAAAATTAAAATTTTACTATTAAAATTTTAATATTACATATTTCAGTTAAATTATTTAATATTAAAATAAAATAAAAATTTTAAAAAAAGATAAATTTTAAGTTGCAAGGGAAAAATATTTATTAAGGAGATGACAATTGCAAAGGGGAATGCAATTATTCCGGGGAATTATACCCCAAAATTGAATTTTTGGTTAGAGCGTCCAATTGGATCCACGTACTCTTCTGTACGTGGTGGACAACCCTGGATGTGATTGCTAGAGGGGTGGCGCCCTGTACCCTGGTGGTTGTTGAACATTTGATAAAAGGAAGCCGGGTAAGCAAATCAATTAATAGGTTTTTTTCAGGGGGCACATAGTACCTATAAAACATTGCCAATGCAAAGGAGTCATACAGGACATGCTCAACTTTCCTATACCCTGCAGTGTCTTCTGGTGTTTGAGTGCTAAGTGGCATATATCAATTTGAATAGGTACATCCTCCAACTTTTTGATGTTAGTTTTTAATATGCAATGTAGAAGGATTCCTAGGTATACTGCAACGTGAATCTTTTGCAAGGAGTATTTTTCCAAGAACATGCATAATTTTTTGAAGACTTTAACTAATCTATTGATATAGGATGTTTGATTGAATTTGAAGAGGGTTCTGGGGGTGCCTGACTTGTATCAGCCCCCCATGCCTCCGCAAACAAAATAAATAAAGGTTTAAATGTGTTCCCAAGGACTGCATCCCTAACTTTATTTGACAATGCCTTGAATACTTCATTAAAAATTTCAGTTTTTAGATATTCATTTCCTATTTGAAAGTTGGTTTTTATTAAGTTTTTTTTCATATTTGTTTATGTTTGAAAATGGGAATCTTTGAATGCTTTCATAGGTATATTCATCAAAGTTTAGCTTGACATCCATGTGAATTTCATTCATCTCTTTGAAGTTGATATTTGATCCTATTTTGTATGCTTCCCCTAACCACAGTGTACACTCTGTGGGTGGTGAATATTCCCTATTTTTAGCTTCACTACTTGAAAAATTAAACATATTTTGTTGAATTATTTTATTTATTTGGTTTTTATTTATTTGTTTTACAGGGGCTACCAGTGACTGGTAACCCCTGTAGAACCAACTCGGCGTAAAAGCTGCCACTTCTGCAGCCTTGTCCCCATTCCTGGTGATGACTAAAAAAATATATTTAAAACATAAAAAGACTTACTAATTGTTTCCCCTGTGGCCCCCTTGGCCACAGGCGCCACCTCAGCAAATTTCATGAGTGTTAGCTGCTCTTCATTAATTTTTCTTAGGCTTAATTTTTCTTATATTTCTTGCAACTTGTGTTTCCTCTTGGTTTTCATTTGATAAAATTTCTGTATTTCTTGAAGCGCTCCTGCTTCTTGACTGAGTTTCATTTTTGTCTGTTTCCATTTGGTCAGTTTCCTCTTCATTTGTGTTGATTTCCTTTGAAATTTCATTTCCTTCAATTAGTTTGATTTTTTGGGTATTCTTTCTATTTGTTTTTGAAAATTCCCACAAGTTGTAACTTTCACTTTTGAAATCTAACCGCTTGAGTATTTCCTTTTGAATATTTAAAATTATTTCCTTGTTTTCTTCATTAATTATTGTTCCCAGGCTATTTTTTTGCAATTTCCTTTTGCTGGACCAAGGCTCTTCCCTCATTTCCCAGTTGATTTACCACAATTTACCTGATGTTGTATTTAAGCTAGCAACCTTTTGGAGGGGTGACTTTAATTTTTTGATTAAGTTATATATATTTGACATTTTGTTTAAATTACATCAAAAAAACTAGGTTTTTATAGTACTACCTTCAACGCGTGAATATTTTTCATCACCATTACTGAATTAGAGACAATAAATGTAAATATTGCATTAGAACTTTGCAATTAGATGTCAACTCTTGATATTTTGATATTATGTGCATAACTCAATGCATTTAGTTTAATAAAATCCATTGTAAACTTGGTCTTTTCTATTATAATTTAATGAAATGGACTGTGTTTATATTAGAGAGCCATTAATGCTTAGTAAAAATATTGATACATAGTGCATTTTACAGCCTGTATATTTACCTATTGTTAATAATTCTATAAACTTTTTAGTTGAATTTTGCAAGGTAATAATAATGTAATGTGTTAATAAATTACATTATTATTACCTTGCAAAATCCAACTAAAAATTTTATAGAATTATTACCAATATGTAAATATACAGGCTGTAAAATGCACTATGTATCAATATTTGTACTAAGCATTAATGGCTCTCTAATATAAACACAGTCCATTTCATTAAATTATAATGGAAAAGGCCAAGTTTACAATGGATTTTATTAAACTAAATGCATTGAGTTATGCACATAATATCAAAATATCAAGAGTTGACATCTAATTGCAATGTTCTAATGCAATATTTACATTTATTGTCTTTAATTTATTAATGATGATGAAAATATCCATGGAAATAATTATATGTTACCTCATCAAATTTACAACATTCTTTACAGGTGGGAAATGTTGATAATGTAAAAAGAAAATATTATTAATTATGAATTGAAAGAGAGATATTAATTTTAATAAGTTGTCACAAAGAAAAGATTTATTTACTCATCAAAGGACAAGTAGGGGAGGGAATGGGCAGAAAGAACATTGCCTTCATCTGCGCCTGTGAAAGGGGCGGCATCAGAGATAGTGGGGAGGGAATGGATGTTGGCTTGGGAGTCAGGGTTGGAAGGCAGGTGGCTTGATGGGGGGTTGGGGAGGCAGGGTTTTTTGACTGGGAAGGGCAGCAAGAGCTGATTGCTTCAATTGCTCAAATTTGTCTTCTGTCACATATGCGGGCTTGGTGAAACAGATGGATTGGTGTGGGGGGAGGCAGGAGTCCTTTCTGGACTTATCACTATCAATTGCATAGAAAATGACAAGATCTGATAGGTCCTGGATGAACATGGAAGGGAAAAGCTCATACCTCTTATCAATTTGGGTGCATAGTTTGTTGTAGGTGGCAAGCTTTAAGCGCCTGAGGGTGGAACCAAAATTGTAGAGATATACATCTTTAAGATGCATGTTGGCGTGGTTGATGGTATAGGACTAACAGGTATGCCCTTCAGCCCTGATTTCTTGGGCTGCCCATTCCTGCTGCTCCATCTCTGCACTCAGTACAACTGTGTGCACAGCGTTTTGTGTGACCCACTTCTCCAGCATGTCCTTGAGCTCCGTCTGATAGGCATAACCATCTGTGGTGTTTGATACTTCTGAGTAATAATTGACACCAAATGGGGAAACTGCCAATAAAACCCCAACAAAACAATACAAGATTGGGCTGCGCTTGTACACATCAGAATGGATATGCTTCTCTCCATAGTCTTGTATACTTGCCAAAATCTTGGCATATGACAGGAAGATTATGTCATTACAGGCCTGCATTGCCCTTGCTTTGATAAAATTGATGATTCTAGAATCATATGGGTCAGTTTCAATCAAAATGGGGCCACTTAGAACTTGATTGGACAAGATTCTATCAGCAACCACAACTCTGTACATTCACAAATTCACTGTTCTCTTATTGGTGAATATGCTGTGGAGTCCCAGCTGGAGACAGACCTGGACCAAGGGCATCTGGCGGGTCACACTCCATAATAGCCATCATGAGAGGGTGGGCTTTTTTACCTTTAGTTGAAGAACAGGCACCAGTTAGGGTCTTCTTGGTAGGGGGCCACAGTTGGCATGGGCTTGCAGGGTTGCAGCCACAGTGGACTTTGCAAACCCCATCACGGTTGCAATTTCCCCAAGGGACATAAGCATCCCTTGCTTTTCAACCATTTTGAGATCAATCTCTGGAGTGATTAATTTTCTTCTTTGTCTTGCAGGCTGATTGGCTGGGGGGATATGTCCATCTTGTTAACTGGTCAATGACATCTCATTGGCTGTTTTGGGATTCTGGCCTCTCTGGGTGACCCCATGGCTCAAATGGCTGGTTCCAGATGTCATTGTTGATACAGGATTTGGGTTGGCAGCTGCCTGTGCATGATGGGCAAACAGGGCCATGCTGGAAGTTGCAGGAGAAAGAACACACTCCTGGGTGGTGCTTGCAGAGGGGCCTGTGGGTTGGGAGTGGCCATAGACAGAGGCTTCACTGTTAAGAGACCCAGTTTAGCCCTGTATGATTTTGTCAAGGCCAGGGAACAGCTCATTGACTTGGTTGTTATTGAAAGAAGACATAATAAATTTCTATTAAAAATTTAAACTCAAAAAGAGGATAGTATATTTTAGTCAATTTTATTGTTAAGTATGTTAAGTTGGTGAATATTATGATTGAAATTTTAGCTGTCCTAAAATGGAATAGGGCGATTTTTGAGAATTCCTATGATTCCTAAAAGAATTAGCACAAATCCACTCTAGATTCTTTGACATCCTTTTTGAGACACCCATAAATTATATTTATTTCAAATTCCTTGCAATTATGATTTGAAACTTAGTTCTTGGATTTGACAATCCTACAATTTCAGATTTGTTAAGTTTTACATGATGTCCATGATTTGTTTGACATACAGGAAATCTCAAATTGTACATTAGAATCTCATATTTCTGATTCATGTATCCCACATTTTTTTGTTGTGTTTTGTCTTTTGTTAGTTGAGTTATCTGCTCAAGAGATTTGAAATCTGCCAATTTAAATAAACCAAAAAAAGTCAAATTAAATGGTTAATTTTATTTAATATTTTACTTTTCACTCAGCTGAGTTGCCCGCAAAAGTTATTCAAAATTTGGACCAAGGATTTGGCAATCCCGCATTTTTACGTTTAGGTTCTGAATTTAAAGTATCAATAGTGCTGACATATTTTTGGCAACCTTTTTTCACCATTCTGCTTTCTTGTATCAATTGACACTCATCTCAGCTGTAAAGACTGCCAAGTGATTTCTCTATATTCCCTCACCCCAAGTTGCACATCCACTCATATTGTGTGACCTCAGGACATTTTTCTTGCAAAATCAGAAAAGAAGCAGCAACTTCCTGAACAGATGGCTCTACAGGCTTACTAGGACTTTTTATACTCTTTAAGTTCCTTCTCATATCTTAATTCTATTATCTCATAATCCTTGCTTTCTTTATCACTGGGCTCAAGTTGGCAGACACCTAAGCCTTCCATCATTTTCTTAATTCCTTTAGGAACAAATCAGGATACTCCTTGTTGAACTCAGAATTGATAAGAAATTTTCCTGAAAAATGACATCCTTTACACAGATCCAGCTTCCTTTGTCCAATGGAACCTTACAGGCCCGCTTAAATCTGGACATACAATATCTATCCAAAGGGCTCTGGAATTCAATCCCTTTCCAATGATTCCAAAGCTTTTCTGCCTTCCACCACATTAACCCCTGCCCTTTCTTGGAGAGTGCTGTTTGGAGGACCACCATAATCCTATTTCATCTGGATAACTTTCTGGACAAGGCGTAACCATAATTGTTTTCCTCAGCCTAACATGCACACCTGTGTTCTCAATCCAGTTCATATACATGTGAAGAAATCATCTGTTACCAGATTTCAATTCCATGCAACATCCATAAATGCCAAGAGCTTATTTATCCTGGATAGAAGAATTGAAGCTGCTCTAATTCCAGCTTTGTTAATGTCTCTAGCTCTCTAAGAGAATTACCTGGTCTTAGGATCATAGTATAACTAGCCTGAAACTCCTCTAATAATGTAGGGCATTCATATTTTTTTCTACATTAAAAACCTGCTTAAAAAGGCAGGACCTGCTAACACCTCCAATCAATGGTGCTTCTCAAGATCCTTCAATCCCGAGGTGCAAATAAGAAATGGCCCCATAAAGGTGTCCCCCCTTTAGAGTTACCAGAAAACAATGTCATTTTTGCAAGTGTTGACTGGACTCCCTTCACCATGAGTTTTGGCTGCCCCTGTGTTAGGCTCTGTTGAGGATCCAGAAGGTTACAGCCCCACTTACTGTCATTGTTACCTAGTAGGCTCTTGCTGTTTGATGGTTCCTGCTGCAGACCTTTGGTAAGTTTTGTCTCTTATTCACTGTTTTCTGAGCCAGTCATTTATTTCATCTCTT
Organism: Entomophthora muscae; assembly: GCA_014839935.2. Classification (NCBI taxonomy): domain Eukaryota; kingdom Fungi; phylum Entomophthoromycota; class Entomophthoromycetes; order Entomophthorales; family Entomophthoraceae; genus Entomophthora; species Entomophthora muscae. The sequence continues at coordinate 409,459 of QTSX02003580.1, read as the reverse complement.
TTTTATGTGAGCACCTCTGTTGCAATGTGCTAAAATGTGATGGATTTGATGGGCATTAAGTTTGAAGTCAGATTCTGGAACACAATTACACATAGGTGATTGCTCACCCAATCAATTGAGAACTAGTGGATTCAAATGCATTCTGGATTTCATCCAAATCCTCTTGGTAATTTGACAACTCAGAGGTTAAACAAAGGGGCAACAAACAAGGCCTTCAATTCCAGAATCAAAGCGCCTATTTAGCACTTGAGTCCAGAAACCCAAATGGAAGTGATATCAACAATCCAATTGCTCAATCAATCCTTACTACTGGGTGCAAAATCAATAGTCCATATTGATATTGATATTTTGATTAATGTATTGATGCCAATCCTGGCCTAATTCCCCAGGCTCACATTCCAATAATTTCCCCTCTACCAATTTCCCACCCCCTTATATATACTTGGTTTCTATATGAAATAAAGATAAGGTTTTACCCCTACATATTGTTTACTCCACTTTGGTTTTACTACCCTACATTCAGGTATAGTGGTTGAACATTTATCAGGGCTAATTCTTGTTAGCTATATCCAACAGTCACAACATACAACATTTGGCGCTCATGGCAATTTTCAAACAAGCACCTAGTCCCTCCAACCCCCGTGATTCCTTCTTGGTGGAGGGAGAGATGCCCTGGCCTTTACCTTCGGCTCCTTCTGCTCAACTCACTCTAGGATCAATCTTCACTGCTTCTGGCTTGCTATCTGGTAGAATCCATGGCTCTTCCTATAGTTAACCATGACTAAGCCAGTGTTTGCCTAACTGCCAACAACTTTCAGAAGTTGCCATCTCCCAGTCAAGCATGATCTCCTGGATGAACTCCATTGAAGAAGTCCTCACCTTTATGATATCAATTCAGCTTGACCCCATGCCTGAAGCAAATGGCATGAGCCACGTTTACTGCTCCTTGGAGCCTGCCTTAGTGAAAAATGTATGCTGTCCATATTCTCCTCCTTCTCCTTCTGGTTGTCTTTCTTATGGAATCTCCTTTAATTCTGGCCCCCAAAACCTTGCTCAAAATATATCAGAAGCTGTTCAATCCCACTCTGGAATAGCTCTATGGATGAGCAAGATAGAACATGTCCTTTCTTCCTTGGTACCCACCCAGATGAATCAGCATGATTTCCTGGAGTTCTATGGTCATAAACAGAAAAATCCCAAGTTGGAAGACATCCATAACAGCTGCACCATGGAATTCTCTGCTCTTCAGGATAATATAAAGGCTCAAGAGAGACAGATGGGTTTCCTGGAAGAGGAATTAGTTATTGCCTTTCAGGAAAAGAAAGAGTGGCTAGATGAGAAGGATGATCAATGTTCTCTCCTTAACTCCCTTCAGTACCAACTAAGCAAGCACCTTAAAGATGCCTCAGCAATTAGTACCTCTGAGACTCTAATGGGATTGCATGGCAATGCTAAAGTTGATGGTTCCCCCTCTCAGAAGATCCATATTCTATTGGCCCTTCTGGACTCTCATCACTGTCACAGAAGCAATGAATAGGATGCCCCCTCCAGTGCACCTTCAGCAGATACCCTGGAGTCCCCCTGAAAACCTGATAGCAATCCTTCCATCACTTCTGGTGGTTCTGCAGCAACAAAAAATTGGGCTAGTCAAAGCAAGGAAGAATTCACTGATGATTCTGGTGCTGAGGAGGACAATGAGGATCCCTCAAAAAACTACTAAGCAGCCAGTACAAGGAGAAATCCTTGGCTGCATCTGTGGTTTCACCTCTCTCCCCCCTTCCTCTTCCCCCTGACAAGCCTGTGCCTGACCCTGGCACTTTTTGTTCATTTACAACAGATCCTTCTGATGAACCTCTGCTGATTGATTTTTCCTCTCAATCAGAACCTGTGGATTATTGTACTTTGAGAATGCAAGAAGATCAAGTCTACTGGGTCTCCACTGTCAATAACCAATCTTGCCGCATAAAGCCTTGCTCTGATATGAGCATCCCCCATAAGATCTAACATACGGCCTTGCTGCACTATACAAAGCAGCTGACTCAACTTGGGATCAAGATCACGCCTGAGAATGATGTTAGCCCAGCTGTTGAGGATGCAAGGATACCTTCTTGAAAATTTCAAAGAGCTGGGAGTACACCATGATTCTAAGGTTACGGTGATCAAGGAAGACCATCAATATTAAATGTATCTCAACTTGATGACAAACAAGCCCCATGGGCAAGCTATCCTTGACTTGGGAGCTCCAGGTATCATCAATCCTTACTACCTGGTTAAGAAGTTGAAGTTAGCACCAGACTTGACCTACCACAATAATTCTGATGCTGTGGACCCCCAGACTACCAAGTTCTTCTCAGCCATGGACCTGATATCTGGTTACTGACAGATTGACCTCCCTCCAGCTGACCAGGAGAAGTGTTCCATCATTGCCAACCAAAAGCTGTTTGAGCCTATCAGGATGCCTCAAGGCCTATCCAACGCGCCAGCCACCTTTAAGAAAGCATAGATGCAGTGATGGGAGATCTCAATCTCTCCTGCATCCTAGTACATGTTGATTACATCAAAGTCTTCTCTTGTATCTTTACCAAACACTTGGCTCATCTGGAGGAGGTTTTCAAGTGGCTCTTAGCTGCCAATCTAAAGCTGCATCCACATAAGTGCAACTTTTTCAAGAAGCACCAATAGTTCTTGGGTTTTATCATCAGCCGCAATGGACTCTGCCCTGTCCCTCTCAAGGTTGAGGCCATTGAAAAGATGCTGGTACCCTCTAGTAAAAGGGATGTCCAAGTCTTTCTGGGGATGATAGGTTACTATTGCCGCTTTATCCCCAATTTTGCCACACTGGGGGATGCACTCTTTCAACTCCTTTGCGCCAATGTAGACTTCTTCTGGAGCCTGGTGTGCCAGAATGCATTTGAGGCCCTAAAGAATACTCTCACTGCTACCCCTGTGCTGACCTACCCAGAATTTTCTAGACTCTTTGTAGTTCACACTGATGCCAGCTTGACAGTCATTGGTGGTGTGCTTTCTCATCTGGATGCTGATGGATTAGAACATCCAGTGGGTTACTGCTCTTGCACCCTTAACATCCATGAGAGGAAATACACAGTCACAGAATGTGGGTGCTTGGTAGTGATTTACTCCTACCAACAATTCATGGTGTACCTTCATGGAGTACACTTTAAAGTTATCACAGACCATGCTTCCTTGCAATGACTGAAGACACTGAAGGATCCCAAAGGTCAGCTAGCATGTTGGTCCATTAGACTTAAGTCTTATGACTACAAAATCATTCATCAAGCCAGAGCAGCCCACTGGAATGCCAACTGTCTCTCCCGCCTTCCCACTGTTGCCTTAGTATCTCCCATGGCTGACATTTTCTATGATAAACTTACAGAGGACCCTTTTTTGTGGGGGGAAGAACTGGTAGAAATACAGAAGGCCCTCAAGAAGCTAGCTGTTGACACCAAGGTCTCCAGAGGATAGCTCCTAAAGCCTTGTGGGGATTCCTGGCTTCTATATATACATACATCTTTGTGCATGGACTCAGTGGTAGCTGCACACAAGACTACTAGGCACAGTAGTATTCAGAAGACACTAGCAATGCTACAACAACATTGCTTCTGGGAAGGAATGAACACAGATGTGGTGGAGACTTTAGTCTCTTGCCACAACTTAACATTGAATGCCCTAAGATAGCCAAGTTCCAGCACATACTAGTCCAACTGGGGTTTGCCTTTCATACAGTGGCTATTGATGTAGTGGGTCCCTTGCCAGTCACCAACAGCAAGAACAAGTTCATTATTGTAACTGTGGGTCACCTGACCAAATGGGTAGAGGCTAAGGCTATCCCTAACCAGTCTTCCCTGACCACTTCTACGTTCATACTGGAGAACATAATATACAAGCACAGTTGTCCCCAAGTACTGTTGACAGACAATGGCACCAACTTTACCAGCTATATGATTCCCCGCCTGAATCAACTGATGGGGATAAATGGTACACTATCTACTCCTTACCACCCACAGACCAATGGTATGGTAGAACGCACAAATGGAAGTCTGGTACAGATACTACAGAAGCTTAGTCATCAACAAGAGACAGAATGTGATACCTTTCTGCCAGCCACAAGCTTTGCATACAATATTGGTTATCATCAGACCACAGAGAAGCCATCCTTCCAGCTACTCTACAGGCAACAACCAGGTCTACCACCCTTGCTATACTTGTTGGTAAACCCTAGCCTGGCATTATCCCTGGACGCCTATCTCAATAAGCTGGTACAGGCGTTGATATGGCTACAATCTGAAGCCTACACAGTTAACCTTAACCACAAACTCCAAGACCTTGATCAAGCCATGGCCAAGCGTCCCCCCTACAGTCCTATGTGGTTGGAGATGAGGTCTATTTCTTCAGCAACAGAGGTTACAGGCAAGAGTCTAAACTTGCCTCTCTCTGGCAAGGTCCTGTTCAAGTCATCCAAAAAACTGGCCCTGACTCATATACATTAAAGGAGCCAGTTTCTGGGCAATCAATTGCTAGAGTACATACATAATATATGTGTGCCACTTCTAGTAGTCAAGAGAAAGCCCCAATGAGGACAATAACCCAAAAAAAAAAGAAAGCCTAATGAAAAAATCCATGGGTTGTTGTCCAGTTTGCCAAAACCAAAGAATATATAAGAAAAAGAAATTGGAAGGCCTTTATTGTTGAGATACCAGGCCTTGCATATACCGGACCGATTGAACCAAGGCCTGAACTGCGGCCAAGTAACAAAGCTGGTTTCCAGAGGACCCACAAAGCCGATGCCCAAGGATGGGACATTGAAGTCCCATTAACCACCACACACAATTGATTCCCACAGCAACAGGGAATGACACGCCAAGGAAGAGATAATCCCACAGAAGGGATTACTGGAGCACATACTCATCTGGAGCCTGTTTCCTCTTAGGGATGACCACTTGAACTGTCTGTCTTTTGGGCTGTGGAGATCTTAAAGTGTAGTAATGAACCATACTGCTACCTGGGGTCCTGTAGGCACTTTTAAACCCTGTCATCTAATCCAGTGGTGGGAAATGTTGCAATGTACTAGAATGTGATGGATTTGATGGACATTAAGTTCAAAGTCAGATTCCAGAACACAATTACACATAGGCAATCATTTGACCAATCAAGAACTAGTAGATTTAAATGCATTCTGTATTCCATCCAAATCCTCTCAGTAATTTGGCAGCTCAGAGGTTAAACAAAGGGGCAATAAACAAGGCCTTCAATTCCAGAATCAAAGCGCCTATTTAGCACTTGAGTCCAGAAACCTAAATGGAAGTGATATCAACAATCCAATTGCTCAATCAATCCTTACTTCTGGGTGCAAAATCAATAGTCCATATTGATATTGATATTTTGATTATGGTATTGATGCCAATCCTGGCCTAATTCCCCAGGCTCCCATTCCAACAATTTCCCCTCTATCAATTTCCCACCCCCTTATATATACTTGGTTTCTATATGAAATAAAGATAAGTTTCTACCCCTATATATTGTTCACTCCACTTTGGTTTTACTACCCTGAATTCAGGTATAGTAATTGAACATTTACCAGGGCTAATTCTTGTTATCTATACCCAATAGTCACAACATACAACAACCCCCAAGTTCTTAGCTTTTTGCAACTTTAGTCCTTCCATCTCCTGGTTGATGGCTGGCTTCATCTGACCAAGAATTCTGTCAAGTCCCAGCAATAAGCTCAGCAAAGCCTGAGAAAAGACCTTGTTCCCTAAGTCAAGAGTTTCCTCCCTTGAGAAGAAGTTGGTGTATAGCCCATCAAAGACAGTTTCACCTCTGCCAAAGAGTCCCTGGGAGATGTTTCAGCTACTTCCAGGTTCTCTCAAGAGTCTCCTGTGGAACCTTGGAAATCTCCTTTTGTGGAGCAGCAGTATCCACCCTTGAGATTCCAGACTTGGCTGTCCCAAAAATAAATGGGCCAGGCATAAAAGGCGTTGAAAAGAAATGATGGGGGAGCAACAGCTGTTACCAAGATTATTTTGTCATTCTTTTCCGCTTCCATGTATATACTGTATGGGGTACACCTGGCTGAACCCCTGCCAGGTTTGAACACCTACCAGGATTTTTTAAGACTCTGTTGATAGCCTGGTCACAGAATCCTGGTCTTACTTTGGCAGGAAGCATTGATACTTGATCCTACAAGAGCATAGTTGGCCTTTGTTCTGGATCACCCTGACACATTACCTAGACATCTTTACTGTAGCTTGAAGTGCTCCCTACTTTCTCTGCTATAATAACCTGCTATTGTTTTATGATCCAATCCTTCCTAAGTCCCTAATGATAACTGGCTGATTGGCTCTAGAGATAACATTGTTGCAATTCTGCCAAGTCTAATTCATCACATCCTATGATGAACAGCTTTTCCTTAATATTTGAGGCCCAGCAACCTTGGATCTACGCCACATCTTGAAACTTTCAAGAGATTGTTATCCCTGGAATCAACTTCCTGCCAATTCCATTCCTGGGCCTTGATTGACCTTCCTGGCCAAATACCTGTTTTATGAGATGCCTGGTTTCTGAACCTGGTTTGGCCAGCCTTGCCTTGATCCTGCTGATCAGCTTGGCTTGATAAGTTCTGGGGATTCTTAACCTTATTCATACAGTTAAAGGTTTACCTAGAGCTCCTACTTGGCCAGCTCTTATACTGTATCTCTATGACTAACAAAATCTAGCCTATGCACTTTGCCGCTTGCAAGTGATTTTTTTGGGCCAATCACCCAAGGTGGCAGCTGCTGGTCCCAGAATTTGAACTGTGGTTCATGGTTGTGAACCATGTATGATGGATTTTGCACCCCATAATCTGCCCACCAGGATCAAATTCTTCATCATTCAACTTTTGAAGGGTTGGCTGATCTTACTTTCAAGCCTTGGGTAATTTCTAGGCTAGTTTAGGGTGTAGGTCTTTCCATTGTTTATGACTTTAGGGTCCCCTTTGGTAGTTCAGGGATACCTATGGTTCTGGGGGTGGGATTAGGATACTGTTCTGGCCCTTTATGGCATGCTCTTTATACTGGATATCATTTTGGTCCAAACCGTTTAACCAGCTGTTTTAAAGGGTACCTTGCAACTGGTTTTAGGTCCCTGGCTACCTTTGAAACCTATCATGCTGGATTTAGTGGATCTTCTGTCACCTAGATTATTTCCAACCCCCGCTTTTCTAGGATCCTGATCCCAACCTCATGACACCATTCTGGGTATCTAAAGGTATATATTACTTTAAGCATCTTAAAACAGTATCATGATATCAGCTAGCTTTCTGGGCATAAAGGGGTTGGGTGGACCAATTTCCTAGCTGTTATAAAAGGATTGATCTCCAGGCTGATTCCCATCCCTGTGGAAAAATCCTGGCTTGAGCCACTGTGTAACTGGGTGTTTGTGTGGATTTGGTTCATGCAGACCCTTATTTGATCTATGGCCCCTCTTTTAAGCTGGACCTGGCTGGCAGTGATTGATACCTTGTTGGGGGCAGATGGTTTTTGAGATCAGATCTTGGGGTGCTGCCCTGAACCCCTTTGTTTCTTTTTATGCTGTCAAGTGAATCCTGAATGTTAATGGGATTTTGGATTTATCATACAGGGGCTTGGTGGGGCTACCAAAAGCCTCCAAGGATGCATCACCTGGCTTATAAAGCCCCAGAAAATCCTAACACTATCAGGAAGTAATTAAGACTAGGTCCAGAAGGATTGATGTGAACATGCTCATCTCTGAAGAGGGCAATGGTTGAGAAAAAATGAGTTGAGCTATCTGCTTTCTTTTATGAAATGTGGAGCTAATACAGTAGTTTTCAAAGCTGTGGCAACAAGCGAAATGAACTCAACTGAAAACAAAATCAACTCAAAGTGTTATAAAAAAACCAATGAATTTATATTGATTGACAATAGATTTGGGTTTCCTTCTATTGCGTTTGGAGCTGAGTTGATTTCGTTTCCAGATGACTTGATTTCACTATTTGCCGCAGCTTTGAAAACTATTGTATGTGTGGTGGCCAAAAGAAGGGGTTTGGATTAGGGCTTTGTTTTGGGGGAACCCCTTTTAGGTTTAAAGTGTATTAGTTTAGATTCAAAACTAAATCGGTGTTAGACGTGCTTATCGCATCTGGAAATGCGCTGGGAACTTGATGTCGAATAAATAGTAGCAACCCAGTGTTTATTTATAGGATAGCCATAGGAAAAGCAGTGTGAGATAAACTTCCCTAGGGAATGTCCTTTGATTTTATGGCTTATGCTGATTGACCAGAAGATCTAGGAATTCCATCAAAGTCCTACGGCGGGCAACTTTGGCATGATACACAAGGGATTTGAAGAGAAGGTATTTTTTGGCTGTAGGGTATGCAGTGCTTACATTGCATTCAGTAATTTGTTGTATGGCTATATCCTCGTTGTAGACTAGCGGGTCAGCTATAAATAATGAATGCATTACCTTCATCTTTGCAAACGATCAAATTCTTCAATCTTGCCTTAAGCCCGGCCCAGTTTGTGATGGCTGCGGGATTAGGTGCGGCTTGCTCGCGGGGAGCAGTGGGAGGTGGAGGGGTTTCGAGAGGGGGTGTGGGAGCATTCCGTTGCACTGGCGCTGGAGGCATAGGGACAGGAGTAGAGTCGCGTAAAGCAATCGGAGTGCCCGGTAAGGAGCTAGGTTCTGGTGAAGAGGTCGGAGTAGAGGCCTGGCTAGGCGGGATGCGAGGTGCGGGAGGACGCCTTCTTGTCTGCTGATGAGGTTGGCTAGGAATGAAGTAATCATCTTCTGTGTCTGAAAGTGCAGGAATGGGCCGGAGACAAGGGATGCGTGCGTAGTTAAACGTGACTGGGCTGATGGAGCGGCGGCGCGGGCGTCGTTCTGCTTGGTGGTGGCCAATTCGAGCAGGTGCATTAGATACCGCCTGATCTTCAACGTATTGACCTTCGCTTCTGGGGAGATTGTCTTCCCGTTTCTAGTGAATGAGGAATTAGCCATTAAATAAGCAATGTACAAGATAAAGGTTCCCAAAGGCGATCCGTTCCTGATGCTTGACGTCCTCTTCACTATCTAAAGCATTACGAAGCCTTTGGCGTGAGCCTTCGCCGATGCGGTGATCGCTCATCACCTCGATAGGAAAGCTACGCCTGTTTGCGGGAAGCGCTTCCCTGATCTGGCTGATGTCGTCGACGCGACCGCATTCAAAAAAGTAGTGCTTCTGCTTATGGAGTGAAGACAGCAGGCTACATCTGGGGATTGATAACACGTCTCTTACTACGTTGCTAGAGAAATCTTTGGAGAACTACAAAGTAAATACGAGGGGGTTTAAAAATAAACCTTTGTTCTCTCGCTGGCAGGCTGAACCGAGATTAGTGATGGAAAAAAAACAATTTACCGCTGACAAAAAGTGATGATAACCGCGGGCACAGAAGCAATCGTGGGCATGAGCAGCAACCTGCTGGATATCGTACATGGCCTCGGTGTTGGTGTAAATAACATCCTTGAGGTCAAGTCCGGTAAGTCCAACTGATAGAAGAACATCATAAAAACTCTAAGGCTGTCAGATATTTCAATAAGAAACTACCTTGTGGTAATAGAAGGGCGTATGAGACAAGAAAGTCTTAATCTCATTGGCCACCGAGGGATCGGGGCGGTGTGAGATTGCTTGTGATTTTTCTGAGAGGTAAGCAAAGCTCTTGGTGGGACTTACGGATTATCTGCCAGATTAAAGGGAAGTTATAGCCCATGACAAGCAAGTTGACTCCTTGGCGGCTGGTATTGGCGGTCAATACGCCAAAGGGAAAGCCCTTGCCAGGCTCCGAGAAGCTATTGGGTGCATTGACCTGGACATGAGTGGCATGATTTTTAACTTACCAGCCAAAACTGAGGCTTGTCGCAGGCAAGGAATTCCTCCGTTAGCGGACAAGGCTGGAGTTTGTACTTGTCGTAGGGGTAGTTGGGTGGGATAACTACAGGCTTTTCGCCGCGCTCAAAAGCAACAATGGGGGCGGTCTCGCGTACAGGCTGGGGGTGAGTTGAGAAGTAGACAACTTACCAATCGTGCAATGTCAGCCTTTGCCCAATAGTTTTCAGGGAACGGGAAGAAAGGCATGCGGAGGCGGCTTGTGGTATTAGTGAGCAGCTTCAAACTATATCCTCGATCGCTGGGGCCTGTAATGTCAGCTAGGAGTGGTTTGAGACTTACGATTCATGTCCACCAAGTTAATAAAAAGCCCAAGGTCTAAAAAAGATATGTCTGGGCTGTAACGAGGGCTTTTGAAGGATACTTGTGTTTCCAGACGCGCCTTGATGTCGAAAAATGATTGCATTGGAAAGATATGCCCTATTGGTTTGTATAAAACACAAATTCAAAATGTACCTCCACGAGGGCGAGCATACTCCTCAAGATAAGGGGCTATCCCCCGTCTACCCTTGTGAGTGAAGTGGTATATATAGAGCCGCTGGTCCCAGCGGTAATCATTCTGGAAGTACTGCAGTCCAGGGATCTCCGCAGGCAAGGAGTCAAACTGAGGGTGAGACAGGCAGCAGTTAGATTACCTTATTAGCAATACCTTCCTTCCGTACAATGGCTTCACCATCTGTGAGCCAGCATATAAAGTTGGGTTTGTTGCACCAAGGCGTCCTGCCCTAAAAATTAGCCAAGAACACAAATCTGTTTACCCCACCAAGGGTGTCTAAATTGTTCTCCATGCGGAACAGATGCAGGTATTCATATGCTGCCTGAAGTGCTTTATCGCCATTGAAGGTATCGTAAGCTTTAACTTTGCTGAGAGTCTCGAGGAAGTTCATGAAATGCGGATCGGAAGATAGGCGAGACTGACTTGCTCAGTAAAAAAGGGTTATAAAACTTACTTGAAAGGCAAAGGGCTCTTTCCCATAGGTAAAAAGGACAGCTTGTAGGTTTCGGTCTCGCTGGAAATCTGGATTCTGAAGGTTCCATCAGCATAGAAAACAGGATAACTTACTTTAATAAGGCCGCGGATAAAAGCTTTGGCCGCGCACAAGTATGTTAGACGGTCCTCGAAGTTCTGGTTCATCGAAGTACTAGTATCTAGTACAAAGACTAAAACAGTACAGGGTCCGGCAGCAGCTTCCATAGTTTATCCAAAGCTATGGGTTATTGTAGATAATATTTATATCCTAAATATAAAAAAACAATCAGCTTTTTAAATCATCTCACCCTTCATTCTCCACTAAAAGGTTAAGTTTAAACTACCCTTTAGAACTTGGACTTTATGGTGGAAAACAGGACAATATTAAAAGTACTTATCAAAATATCTTTAAATAACGTATTTAATAATAAAATTTAGATAGAACTGTCCCGAGAACGATAAAAATATTGGCAAGCTCAAACAAATTACAATTGAGTTAAACATAAGAGCTCTAAAAATTCTAGCTGAGGTTATGAAGACGCCTTAATTTTTTACTGCAAGTGGTAGATATGATATACTATTTATGAAAAAATAAAGAGTGAATGGAGCTGTTCAAGAAAAGGTAGCCAAGTGATAAATACTGAGTCTAAAGAAGCACCCCAAAAAGGTCCAGGTTTTAGATATAACACAAGATAGATCTAAAAGGAAAAAGTGGTGTATTCATCAAAACCAGAATTCAACATTTTTCGCCTTTGGCTGCAAAACCCCTGGAGGGTAAAGTGATTTTTTGACAAACGAAGAAAGGGGTAAGTAGACAGGTACAATGATTCTAGATCAAGAAAAATCAGACCAAGTCTAAACCCTAAACTAACTATGGTTCAAAGTCAGTTTGGTTGTGCATTTTATTTCATTTCCAGGATGCAATATGACACCCTTTTTATTTGCCCAGACTCGCACTGTCCTCTTTCAAGCCACTTAATTTAAGTACAGAAAAGCTAAAGCACAGGTGCCATGCTTCCCTTAGTCAGATTAAAGGCTTATACAAATTATTGCATTTACTTAACCAACAAAAATATTAACCCCAAAACCTTTTTGGCAAACCTTTTTATCACCCATACAAAAAACCACCCAATCTTATCCCATATTTTCTCTACCGAACCATCTCTGCTCTCAAGAACCCGCTAGAAACAAAAATTACCTTGGAGTTAAAAGATAAGTTTGAGAACGTCTTTGACTCACCAAATTGATTTATATATATTGCCCTTTCACTTGGCCTGAAGCTGGGCTCCTGAAAAAATTGCATTCCATACACTAACCACAACCATGACTTACATGGCTGCCAGCACGGTCCACCGCTGAATCTGGGAATTCAAATCCCATCTACCCAATTTCACTCATTTGTTCTTATTTCACCCCAATGCAGCATCCATCTCTTTTCAATTATTTCTAATTAAATATCATTTAAATAATTTAAACATCTAATTCCAAAGTCCACCACAAAGAGTGAAACTTCAAAAGCTTAGAAACCTTTATGGCCAATCACATGGTGCCAAGTAACATCTCAAAGCTGACTAAAGGGGCAGGAGGATACTCCAACAATTGAATTATGCCAACTGATTAAAAGCTATTTTTATCCAACTAATAGCTCCTTGCATGTAAATGTTTTAGCTTACAACAATAAAAAGAAGAAAACCCCCTTCAATACCAATGCTATCCAAACCATTTAGAAAAAGTCTATTCCCTTAATAATAAACTTAACCAAACTAGCTTTTAAAAGCTAACCCTTTAAAATCAGGGCTGCTAAATATAAAGGCTATGGGAAAACCTAACTATCCATGTGCAAACATGGTTTAACCAAGGATTGCAGCGAGCCTCCCTGACCACAGACTGGTCCAGGACCCAGCTCAACCCATTATCTAGAATGTACACCAGCCAGCATCAGCCCCCCCAATCATGGCAGAGTCTCTTCAAACCCCAAAGGTGTTGGGAAAGTGAGGTACAAAGAACCAAATGCCAAAATCATGGTACCCAGCAATAATCTAAACATTGAAATCATACAGCGATAAGCTCCAAGCAGAGGCATTGTAAGTGTCAAGTATAAACATCTGAGAAGTACAATAAACAAAATAAAGGAGGAATTGAGAAGAGAATGATACTTTATTTGATATCAACATTGAGGATTATATAGTATCATGGAAAGCCACATACTATCCATGTACATCATGGTAGTCATTGGGCTTGCCCAGGTAGTGTTCCATTTAGGATTCAAAATGCTTGGTTCCCATATAAGATGAACATCTGATAAGAGTGCCACCGACTATTTGTTAATAAGGAAATTTCTCAGAGAACAGTTTTCCCAAGAGTGAGCAACTGTATATGTTAAAACATCTTCCCTGGGGTGCTGGAAAGCAGAGCTTCAGGAAATTCCTTGAGATCATCTGGGATTCTAGCTCAGTATTGCTCCTGCTTGGCATTTGGAACAAATATCCAGGAAGGGTGTTGGGCATTCCCTGCCTTACAGGGGCAGAGTTGGTCATATACATAAGTTTCAATCCTGTTCAAGAGCCAGTCCCCCTGACAGGGTAGGTGTTGTTTGGCTTGGCTTCCATGACAACCTTAGGCCCTCTTGATCCTGGTTTTAACTTGTGTAAGTCATGATTGACTACCCAGATCTCATCTCCTACTTGGAATCATTTCTCTTGGGGTGGTATCATTTCCCTCTCTACTCTTTTCTTTTCCTTGTCTTTTTTATCATGCCTGGCTTGTTGTACAGCAGAGTCATTTTTACCAGGCACCATTTTTGGTAAGGGTAGGGGTGGCCCCAGAGTGATACTAACAACAATTATTTTGTGCCTATAGACAACTTCATACCAGCTTTTGCCTGTATTGCAGTTGACACATGTTCAACATACCATTAACACTGTTGGTAGCACATCAGCCCAGAGGTGTGGGACATTGGTAGATAGTTTACTCAGTGCCTCTACAAGAGAACCGTCTAATTGTTCTACTCTTCCTTTTGCTTGCGGGTGATAGGGACTGGCTATGGTGAGTTTTATTTCATTCTTGGCAAGGTAGATATTGGTGGCAATGGCTTTAAGCCCTGTTCCTCCGTCTGTGATCAGGAGGCCAAGCTTCCCAGCTTTGGTGATGGTTTCTTGCCAATAAACTGTCTCGCATAATTTTATTTGTGTTCTTTGGTGGCTTTTGCCACGGGCCACCTTGTCGCATAGTTGACAGCTGTGATGATGCATTTTTTTGCTTTTGTTATCTCCTGGCATAGGTCCTACAATGTCTAGTTCCCTCTCCTTTAGTGGTTGGGTTACAAAGGCAGGCTTTATAAACTCACAGGGTGCCTTGGAGTGTGCATACTTTTCACACACTTCACATTGATTGTGCACCTATTCAATGTTGTCTAGCATGTTGGGCCATCAATAGTGTGTCTTAGGATACTCATGTAAGTTCCACCTATGGGTATCCCAAGTCTCTATGATAACAAAGGGCTGTGTAAATCTTTTGTGTTGACAAGACATATGATACTGTGCCTTCACTTAGCAGTATATGGGGGGGGATGAAAGGTACTATAGACGTTTTTGAACAGAGATTTGTCCTTGAAGACCTTATCTTTTATGTCTATTAGGTACCAGGAAGACAGCCCTCTTGAAGATCCCACACTATTAACATTTGTCAATTGGAGTCTTCATCATCTGTGCAGAGTAGATTTTACAGTACAACCTTGAGAGAGAGTCTGCTATAAGTAACTCTTTGCCTGGTTTGTATTCAATGATCATGTGCATTTCTGGATAAGGGTGATTAATTAAGCTTACCTTCATGAGAGGTTTTGTTGTGTTTTAAAGAATAATAGTGACTTGTGGTTGGTTAACACTTTGAAATTATGTGTGCCTTCCTGATAGCAGCGCCATTTAATTGAACAATGGAAAATTGTTACAGTAGTTTTAAAAGCTATGGCAACAAGCAAAATGAACTCAGATTTAAACAAAATCCAACTAGCAGGTTAAAATATACACTCTGTTAACAGGGATTTTTGGCGTTAATAGGCAAAATGGGTCAACACAGCAAAGAAAGGACTCACGCGCAAAACAAAACCATTCAAAATGCAATCCAAAATACATGGATTCACAAACAAAATGGTGTGAGTTGGCTTTTGGTGTACATATGTTTACTATGTGAATTGGTGACAAAATACACCCACACATGGTGCGTCAAAACTCAATCCAAAAACAAAACACAATAGGAACTCAAAAAACAAACAAAATCACTCACGCAGTTTGTGCAATGGATTGTAATCAAGAATGATACCAAGGCATCTAAAATAAGACACAAGATCTGAAACATAAATTTTAAAAATATTGTGTTGGGTGCTTATATTTGGCATAAAATCTGGGAAAAAGGGTGGAAATTATTTTGGGTATTCAAAAATGGGCGTTGTAAACCAGAAATAACTAATTAAGAAATAAAAAATCTATAATTGGGATATTGGGTGGGAAAACCTCTAATTAAATATCCATATTCAGATAAAAGCAAAAATTAAAATTAGGGAGTAACTTAATTAAAATTTATTTAGTATTTTATTAAATTTTAAAATGGAAGGAACACAACACCAGAGTACCAATGCACCTGTTGTGCGCCGCAGTTGCGGTTGCCCCCGCGGGTCAAAGAATAGACTCAGTACAACACAAGTGCCTACTCAGGAGGTAGGCGGAAGAGGAGAGTTCCATAGTGACGCTGCACTGACACAGCCGGTTCAAGGAGCACAAGCTGCTAGGGTGCGGAGCATAAACCCTCGGGTCCCAAAGCTGACCCAGAAGCCAACCAAGGTCACCACTACCAAAATGGTTAGAAACAAGGAGGTAGAACTTACTTTGTATGTGTTTGACGCTGTGTACCGGCAAGAGTTGGTCCCGTCAGCCATGCTGGAGAAGGTGAAGCCTGTACTTGATACTAGCTATGAGCCATACATAAGCAATGGCAATCAGGAGGACAACGAGGAGCCCGAGTTCTTTCAAACTGATGAGGGACAACTGGTGCGCAAGAAAGTTGCAGCCTTCTACAACAAGGTGCCTATGCCCTGTGCCTTGCCCAATGCCGATGAGTCAATCCCCACCGCTAAAAAGCCCGCTCAGAAGCGCATCCCTGACATCAAACACATCATCCTGCTTAATCTAATGCGTGAATCAGGCAATTACAAGGCGGCCGCAGCCATTGTTGGGGTGGATCCCAAGTACGCCTCAAAGACCTTCAACAAGTTCCTCAACACGGGTCAAGTCCTTGCCGCAGAGAAATCCTTGCGTGTGTCAACCATGCTCACAAAGGAGCACAAATGGGCAATCCACCAGTGGATAACCCAAGATTGCCATCTTGAACTGGCAAATATACAGGCCATGGTCAAGTCCGCTTTTGGGGTTGAGGCCTCAATTTCCTTCTATTATCATTTGGTCAAGGGAATGTGATTTTCCTGGAAAAAACTCGGGGTATCCCCATACAATCGGAACAGCCCAGCCAATATTGAGACCCGGAGAAAATACGCAGAGGCGTATACTGCCCTAAAAGCCAAGGGGACGGTCAAATTTTACTACATCAACAAATCAGCATTTGCCTCGTCAATGCGCAATGAGTATGGGTATGTCCCCAGAGGCTCCAATGACGGGATGGCTTGGCGTGCTGCAGTCTGCGCCACAGCCTATTTGATGGTGGCTCTCCTCGGTCCAAAGGGGGTTGAGCTCTACCAAATGATATTGGGATCTCACAATAGCCGGACCTTCCTATCATTCCTCCAATTGGTCCAGGAGCACCTGAGGCGCACAAGCCCGGGCTTCACCAACGTAATTGTGCTGGACAATGTTGGTCTCCACAAGGTGGCGGATATTCTTGAAGAATTTCCATCAATTGACACGAGCATTGCAGTGGGCCCCCAGCAATTGGCCACGGCAAATATGCGCCTTCTCTTCCTCCCTGCCTATTTGCCCTTCCTAAATCCCATTGAGGAAGTCTTTGGGTGGCTCAAGCAAGTTGTCAAGCAAGGAACCCCAACTGGGACAGAGGACCTTTTTGATTTGCTGCAGGCAGGGATCCATACCCTCCCAGCTGAGACCGTGGCCAAATTCTATGGCCACGCTGATTTGTTTATCCCCACGTGCCTTGCAAATCAGCCAATCAATTAAAGGCTTAGCTTATCCCACTTTTTTATATATCCTCTAATTTACTAATCAAGATTCATTAACTAACATTTTATATTTAGATGTTTCCAAGCCCGCAATCACATTCAGCAGCACCATCAATGAAGGTTAGTAATTTATTTATTTATAATCATTTTTATTATTGCATCCAAGGGTATCCCAAACGCTTGATAATGGATTACGCAAACACATCAATATCATTTTTTGCAAATAAATATAAAAAGGAAACTAAAAAAATGTAAATCATACAAATTAGAAGTAGATTTTATTGACATATATTATATGCTTTTATTAAAACCTTCCCTGGAATTTATTTTGTAAGTAATGTTTGCTAAAATATTATTTTATAAAATTATTAATTATAATAAAAATAATCTAAAGGGTAAATATATTTATTGGAATAGAGGATATATTAGGAGCGCCTATAATGGGTTCGGCGGTATGTACCCACCCTGCAATGGAGGTGGCGCACAACCTCCACTGCCACACCGTGGACAGTGGATACACCCTGGTTAAAATACTCCCGCCTGCTGGTGAAAGGCAGAATGGTTAGGTGGGAGTGAAGCAGCAGCTTCTCAGGCGGGGCCGCAAACCCGTAGATTCCAGCCAGGACCAGGGCGTCCTGGATAACATGGTCCACTGAGTCATATCCGGGGGGGACCTTCTTCCCGTTGAGTGCAAGCCGGGCCTTGTTGATCCCCAGAAGGACCCTGTCCAGGTCCTCCACGCTGGCGCTCATTCCAAAGTAAAACAGGAACCCCAGGTAAACAACCAGGTGAAGCCTTTGCCCAGCAAAGGCTTCCGTAAACTTGCATAATTTATTGTATACTGCGCTTATTTTTTTCTCATGTTTAGTTTTGCTGAAGGTAAGATCCATAGCTTCTGGGACCCCTGTCTTGTTGGCACTCCAGGCCAGCCCAAAGTCTGCCAGGAGGATTTTGGTCTTCTTCACGGCTGTTGCATCTGCAACAGCCAGTTTTTCTACACCTCAAAACCAAAGTTCTCAAGCAAGGTAGGACAGGGTGTGCTCCACTGGGAAGCAGAAGCAAGCAGCCACATGAGCCTGGCCCATCTCTGGTATATTCTTGAATGGGAGCGTTGCCAGGACGTCCCAAACAAGCTCAATGGAGTTTACACAGTAAACTCCACTGAGGTTAACCGGGTCCAGGCAGACCAGTTGAGCATCCTTGTAGGCAGTAACTGCCCACTCAGATGCCCCCTCTTCATGCGTCAGCCCAGCCAATGCCTCCCTGGACATTGGGAATGCACCGTGAATCCTATCTTTGAGCTCCTGCAAGACAGGGGGGGACAGGAAAAGCTGCTTTGCCACGTGAGTGGCAAAATTTGAGTAGAAGGTGGGGGGAACAAAAGGAACCAGGACCCGGCGGAGTTTGCCATCAACATCTTCTAAAAAAAAGGTAAGTATTTATGAATTTTTATTAAATTTATTTTCTTAGGTTACCTTCTTGGGTTTCTTCTTTGCCGGCGGCTTTGGCAGGCTTTGCCATCCTTGGCGCAAGCAGTTGTGCGGGCGTCTCAGTGTCCTCCTTGCGGGCCCTCTTGGCAGGTTTGAGATGTGCATACATCTCAGGGTTGTCCGTCCAGACAGACGGCGCAGAGAGGGCAAAGGACTTGAATTGCAAGCCTTCAACCACTGTCTTCTGAATGTTGAGTAGGCGCTCTATTGTCTTCTCAGGTGTGTCCGGTATTTTGGTCATGAGTGACTTGGCGGACACCTTTTTGATTTTGTCCCCTTCAAGGACGGCAGACTTCACTTTTTCCTTGACCTTGCGGTCAATTTCTTTGATTTTGGCAATTGCCAAGTCAAGGTCTTTTAGAAGTTTTTCCAATTTGCTCATTGATTTTTTACTAACCTTTTCATATGTTTTTATAGCTCTTGCCCCAATAAATTCTGTATTATTTTGATACAATTGCCTCTTTGTTTATTCCTTTTTGTTTTCCCATTTACTACATTATCCCATCTTTTTACCCATTTTGTATATGTTTTACATACATCTCAATATGTGTTGTTTGCTTTGTGTGGCATTGTTTCCTTGGTTACCATATTATTTTTGGCGCTTGACACAGCCCCTTGTGAAAATATTAACAACAACTTGGTGATCAACTGAATTTGAATTAGAAAATTATAGTGTTAATTGTATTTAGATAAAGTTGTTACTGATCCGAATTCAAAACCTTAATGATAAACTTTAAGCCAATCAGGAGCCGAGTGATAAAGTGATTGTTGTGACATAAAGGGACATTCAATAATTCTTTGGTGCATGTGCGCTAATTAATATGATTGGCTGGATGTTTTGCCATTGTACGCCATTGCCGCTGTGGCAAGTTGTTGATGGACTAGTGTTAACTCAGCGGCTGATTGGGCACTAGTCCATCAACAACTTGCCACAGCGGCAATGGCATACAATGGCAAAACATCCAGCCAATCATATTAATTAGCGCACATGCACCAAAGAATTATTGAATGTCCCTTTATGTCACAACAATCACTTTATCACTTGGCTCTTGATTGGCTTAAAGTTTATCATTAAGGTTTTGAATTTGGATCAGTAACAACTTTATCTAAAAACAGTTAACACTATAATTTTCTAATTCAAATTTAGCTGATCACCAAATTGTTGTTAATGTTTTCACAAGGGGCTATGGTTTGGTGCTAAAAATAACTGTGTTCAGGATCTAGATACACACCATAGTAAATATATGATTTTATAGAAATAAGCTGAACATAAAGAATAAAACCAACTATAAACAAAGAGAACATGAACAATTGAAATTCAAAATAAAGATAATATAAATATAAAATGTTTGGTGACAGGGGGTTTATTGAGGCGGGGGAGAGTGATGCCTAGGAGGCAGAATAACGCGGGAAGGAAGACGTAGAGGCAGTGCTGGCCTGGGGGGTCTGGGATTGGGTGGGTTGGGCTTGCGGGTTAGGGGTGTTGGTGGTGGGGGTGGAGGCAGGAGGATTTTGCGTGATGGCCGCCATATACCGCTTGTTGTACTCCTCATCGGTCATTGGCTGGATGGGCTGGTAAGTGGCAGTGGCCTGAGGTGGAAGGCGCTTATCCTTACGTGATTGGCTGCCCATGTTCACATGGAAAACCATTTGCGCAAACAAGTCAGCCACCATTTGGCAACCAAAGAGAAAATTGTGATCAAGGACCCCAAGATAGAGGTCGTTGAAAGCCTGAGGGCGGCGCTCCCGTAGTGTATCTCCAATGTTAAAGAAGACAACATCTCCCAGATGGACGTTGGCGTGGCTGGCTGGGTACACAGATGCTTGGTGCCCGCGTCCCTGGATGGCCTCAAGGGCAGTGGAGCTACCCTCCATCTGGTGGCTCAAGAAAACCTGATGCTTTGAATTTGAGCCATCCCAGGAGTTGAGCAATCCACCAAGGATGTGGCCGTATGAGTACCCATTGACAAAATCAGGGTTTGTCCAATAATAGACAAAACCCTTGGCCAACACAGCCAGAAATGCACCAATGAACGTCCCCTTTTTGACCTTCTTCCTTCTGTTCTTGGTGGTGGCTTTTCCCATCTCACCAAAGTCATCAAAAGCTAACAATAGCTTGTAGTAGGAGATGAAAATGACATCATCTGACAGACTAGTCAGGCATCGGACCAGGGTGGATTCAATGGCGGGATCATACGGGGAATCCTCAGCGCCATCCCATTGGTCGCCGGCAAAATTGGTAAGAACCCATACAGAAGCCACCTTCCTGTACATCCAGAGCTGCACCATGCGCTCAGACACCCAAATGCCATGGTGAGCAAGTTGCTTCCGGACCTGGGTCAAGGGAAGCTTGGGGTCCCACTGGAGGAGGTTGAGCATGATTGGGTATGCCTCAGTTATCTGGGACTCTTGGGCCTTCTTGGGCTTCTTGGCCGCCCCAATCCAATTCCCCCTGTTCATCATGCTGTTGAATTCCCGCATGACAGTAGCTCGGGTAAATTGCAATTGGTCAGACAATCTGATCCCAGGACAGACCCTGCAGGTTGAGTGCCACAATTTCCTGAAGAATTTGGGCAGTGATTATTCTGCGTTTGGGGCGCTGGGTGGGGGGAGCTGAAGCCTGATTGGCTGAGGGAGGGGCAGGTTGGGCAATGGCAGGAAGTTGTTCCAAATTGAGGTTGCCATCCTGATTGGTTGGTTGGTGGGCAGCTTGTGCAGGGGTGGGTGTGGGAGCAGGGGCAGCACTAGACGCAAAGTGACTCTCAAACAAGTCAAAGCCATATGGGTCAGGGGACAGTAACAGGTCAGCTTCCTTGTTACCCGCCTCAAAGGCTTGGGTGTAAACAGGTGCCTCCACGCCCTGAGTCTTGCCTCCATTGAAGCTGGCTTGGCTGCTGACTTGGTTGCTGGCGCTGTTAAAATTATTGCTGTTGAAAACCATATTGAAAAAAACCTAGGATAAAATCACTAAAAGTAGAAATTTTAAAATTTAATGATTTATTTTTATTGTAATCTCAAGTCCATATTTGGAAGGTTCTCAAAACCATTCCATACAAATCTGGAGCCATGAAAATGAATAAAATGCCTCTGTTCCTAAATTGGATAGCTGTTGATTGGCTGTTATACTGTTATTTTTCTATTTTAGGCTGCTCATACTACACATCTTGTGTGAGTTCATTTTGTTTTGTGTTTGTGTAATCTTGCTTCTAGATTACTCAGATTTTGTTTCATTTTGGTCCTTCTGTTGGTGTCTCATATGAATCCTGATTGGATTATAATATACTCCGGAATAGCATCCATCCATTTCACTTGTTGCGTCAGTTCATTTTGTTTGTGGGTTGAACTACACCCCTTGATGTTTGATATAATTTTGTATAATGGGAAAGTGAAATTTTGTTTTTGGTTTGACATTTCATTTATTAACAAACAATATTTAAATTATTTGAATCCTGAATCTCACGTGACTTGGATTTTGTTTAAATCTGAAATGATTTTGTTTAAATCTGAGTTCATTTTGCTTGTCGCCATAGCTTTTAAAACTACTGTATTAATTCTTTGTCATGGATGGGTATCTCTGTTTACCATCTGAAAGTTTTCTTGATTCATATGTAACAGGGAGGAAGTCCTTGTATGTGGTCTTTATCCTGAGAGCTCCACCAATATCCTAGTTGGAAGGGTCTGTTTTCCATTTTTAGACCCCTTATTGATTGAAAGTACTGTAATTTGGATATGATGATCATTTTTTCTTTCAGTTGATAGAATTTTTGCTCTTAATGGGTTCCATACAAACTTAGTTGTTTTACCAGTGATTGCATATAGTGGGACAGTCAGTGCTCCCCAGTCTGGGATAAATCTTCTGATGTAAACAATCATCCCCAGAAAGATGTAAAGTTTTTTCTTGTTCCATATTGATGGCATGTCAGTTATGGCTCTTATCTTTTCATGGTCTGGTTTGATTCTTTCTTTGGTGATAATTTGACTTAGAAAGGGCTTTCTGTGAGGAAAACTTGAATTTGGATGGTTTGGCTACTATTTGGTTGTCTTATAGGGTGATAATTACCACGAAAACGTCTTTTCAGTGCTGTTTCTTGTTGGGACTGTAGATGATTACATCATCTAAGTAAACTATGGTGTGTTTATCAATATGTTTCTTGAATACTTCATTCATGAATTTCAAAAAGATACTGGTATTATTGATCATGCCAAAGCTTATGATAACACATTCAAATAACCCATATTTGGTCCTACATCCTTCCTTTGAGGCAATCTCAGGGTTGACTTGATTTGATGGTATCCTGCAGTCATGTCAATCTTGATGAAGAATTGTGATTCTCCTAAGGCATCAAAGAGGTTATCAATAAGGTACAGGCAATACATGTTCTTAATTGTGGCTTCATTAAGAGCTCTTTAATTTTTAATAAGGGATAAGCCTTCATCTTTCTTAGCTACAAAGAAGACAGCTGCTGTAAAATTACTCCCCCCCTTTGGTCTTAGATAAAGCCATATTTTCCTGACAAGCCAAAAAATCCCCTCAAAGTCTTGCCAAGCCCCTGAATTATTTGGGGGCTTGATACATACAATTTATGAGAGATTTTCTTTGGCATAACCATCAGAAGCTCTTTCCCCACTGCCCAACCCCCTTGTTCAACTGTGGAAAAAACACTGTTAAGTTTAGACTGCTTATTGTCCTGGGCTTGCCCTCTTTTAAAGCAAGCTTTCTAAAAAAAATTGTTGGTTGCCACATTGATGCCTCATTCCAGTCCTGAATTACAGGTTTTACCTATGCCAACCCATCTTAACATCCACATCCAATCAGAAACTTCTCCAGAAATTATCTCAAACCTTCTAACCCCCCTGACACAGGGTTAAAATTTTATCTAGCAGCCAATCAGAATGATCCCCTGCTCCTGATGGCCCCCTGGTTATAGAAACTCCCCCTTAAATTGCAAGAAGGCTCACTATGGGTCCTTGCTTGTCTATTTTACAAATCAAAGTTTTAAAATTTGGTCCCTGGATATCTGTCCTTGGAGTTCTCCTGTTTTAAAAATTCTAGTAAGTATTTCAGTTTCTCTTACCTTAGGCCATCTCCTGTTGCTTTCTGACTTCCTGCTCTGCTCTTCTATATTAAAAATTTGAGCTTAGAGCTTATCTTTATTGTAACTGAACCAATAATAGCTCAGTATTTAGATTGGGGAAGACAATAGTCCAATTATATTGGACAATAATAAAAATAAGATGTGTTTTTTTAGGAATAATATGGTTGATATACTGTATTTGGGAGCCACATGTTATCAGGGATTGGCATAGTGGTGTGTTCCATGTAATGTTCTGGCTGGGAATAACTTGAGGGAGGGATCAGTATGTCAAATTTGTATTGCTCCTAATTAGGAGATAGTGCCTGCAATTTGGCATTGTGAACAGATTGATCCATACTGTTAGTCACATCATAGGGCAACTCTTCAAGCGCCTCATGTGTATTGTGAGATACATTGGCAGGCAAGAGAATAGTATTGGTCACAACACCTTGACTGATTTTGCTTTTTTTAACAAGTTCAAACTTAAATTTTAGGCTAATAAAGGTAATAAAATCTTACTATAAGTTGATTTTCAGCTGTTTGAAAGAAAAAATTGGTTTCAAAACTTGATATTGTTACTTTAAAGACGCCCCTGTGGTTCTCCTGTCTCCTGCAGTTTGGATGACCCCCAGAACTTTAAAATCCTTGTGAAAATTCAAAATTTGGGGGTTCTATTTGAGTTTCCTCCCTTTTTCCCTAGAGTCCCTAAAATTGCCTGGTAATCCAGGAAATATTATTGCCTCTTCCAGGATTTGTGGTAATGACAATTATGCCTTTTTGCTATTACTGTGGTCTAATTCTACCAATCTGTGGTTTTATCTATCTTTCTCCACCATTTTGGTTGAAAAAGATTTCCAAAAGCTCTTTTATCATCTGTACAATTGTCTTGGCAGAGCTCAGGGACTTCTGTCTACAGTAGTTTTAAAAACTACAACAACAAGCAAAAATACTTCAGATTTAAAGAAATAACTCAGATGTAAACAAAATTAAAAATAAACAAATTTACATTAATTTACTTTAGATTTGTTTATTTTTAATTTTGTTTTCATCTGAGTTATTTTCATTTAAATCTGAAGTATTTTTGCTTGTTGCCATAGCTTTAAAAGCTACTTTACTAGGGAGTTCCTGTCAAAGAGTCTGTTTTTTATAGACTTTTTGCAGTTATATTGGGTGATACAGTAGTTTTAAAAGCTATGGCGACAACCAAAAATACCTCAGATTTAAACAAAATGATTTCAGATTTGAACAAAATCCAAGTTGCGCAAGATTCAGGATTCAAGTAGTTTAAATATTTTTGGTTAATAAATGAACTGTTAAACCAAAAACAAAATTTCACTAGCCCATTATACAAAATTATATCAAACATCAAGTGGTGTAGTTCAAACCACAAACAAAATGAACTGACACAACATTTGAAATGGATGGATGCTGTTCCAGAGTATATTATAATCCAATCAGGAGTCATATGAGGCACCAACAGAAGGACTAAAATGAAACAAAATTTGAGCAATCTAGAAGCAAGATTCCACAAGCACAAAACAAAAGGAAGTCACACAAGATATGTAGTATGAGCAGCCTAAAATAGAAAAATAACAGTTTAACAGCCAATCAACAGCTATTTAATTTAGGAACAGAGGCGTTTGATTCATTTTCATGGCTCCTGATTTGTATAAAATGGTTTTGAAAACCTTCCAAATATGGAATGTTGATTACAATAAAAATAAATCATAAAATTTTAAATTTCTACTTTTAGTGATTTTATCCTATGTTTTATTGTACAATGGTTTTTAATAGCAATATCTTTGACGGCGCCAGCAACCAAGCCAGCTTTAATGAAGGCAAGGCTCAGAACGTGGAGGCACCCGTTTACACCCAAGCCTTTGAGGCGGGTAACAAGGTAGCTGACCTGTACCTGACCCTGACCCCTATGGCTTTGACTTGTTCATTAGTCATGTAGTGTCTAGCTCTGCCCCTGCTCCTGTACCCACCCCTGCACAAGCTGCCCATCAACCAGCTAATCAGGATGGCACCTTGATTTGGAACAACTTCCTGCCACCAGCCAACCTGCCCCCCTACAGCCAATCAGGCTTAAGCACCCAGGGCCCAGCGCCCCAAACAGCAAATCATCACCACCCAAATTCTTCAGGAAATTGTGGCACTGAACCTACAGGGTCTGTTCTGGGATCAGATAGTCAGCCAATTGAAATTTACCCGGGCTACAATAATGTGAGAATTTAATAACTTAATGAATAAGGGGAATCTGATCATGATAGCCAAGAAGCCCAGGAAGGCCTGTGAGTCCCAAATCAGCAAGGCCACCCAATCATGCTTGATCTCTTGCAGCGGGACCTCAAGCTTCCCTTGACCCAGGTCCGGAAGCAACTTGTGTACCATGGCATTTGGGTGTCTGAGCGCATGGTGCAGCTCTGGATGCATGGAAAGGTGGCTTCTGTACGGATTCTTACCAACATTGTTGGCAACCAATGGGATAGTGCAGAGGATTCCATGTATGATTATGCCATTGAATCCACCCTGGCATGATGCTTTATCAGTCTAACAGATGAAATCATGTTCATCTCTTACTGTAAGCTATCAATAACTTTTGATGATTTTGACTAGCAAGGAAGAGCTGCCACCCAAAAAGAAAGGAAGAAGGTCAAGAAGGAGACTTTTATTGGTGCATTTCTAACTGTTTTAGCCAAGCGTTTTGTCTACTATTGGAAAACCTCAGATTTCACTGATGGCTACAAGTACAGCCACATTCTCAGTGAATTACACGACTCCTGGGATGGCTCAAATTCCAAGTACCGGGTTTTCTTGAGCCACCAGATGGAGGGTAGCTCCACTGCCCTCAAGGCCATCCAGCAACCTGGGCACCAGGCCTTTGTGTACCCAGCTGGTCACGCAGGCATCCATCTAGCTGATGTTGTGTTTTTTAATATTGGAGATACACTCCAGGAGTGCCACCCTCAGGCCTTTAATAATCTTTATCTTGGGGTCCTTGACCACAAGTCTCTCTTTGGTTGCCAGATAGTGGCAGACTTGTTTGCCCAATTGTATTTCATGTGAATATGGGCAACCAATCTTGCAAGGATAAGCACCTCCCACCCTGTGCCACAGCCACCTATCAACCCATCCAGCTAATGACAGATGAGGAATATAAAAAGCATTATATGGTGGCCATCAAGCACAATCCTCCTACCCCTACCCCTACCCCCACCACCACTACCCCCATCTTCTAGCCCCACCCACCCAGTCCCAGACCCCCCAGTCCAGCACTGTCTCTATGTCTTCCTTCCTTCACTATTCTGCCTACTAGGCATCACTATTCCCTTCCCCAATAAACCCCCTGTTGCCAAAATTTCTATTTATATTTTCTTTATTTTGAATTTCAATTGTTCATCTTCTCTTTTTTTATAGTTGGTTTTATTCTTTATGTTCAGCTTATTTTTATAAAATAATATATATACTATGCCATGTATCTAGATCCAGAAAAAAGGTATTTTTAGCATTTAAACAAAGCCCCTTGTGAAAATATTAACAATAATTTGGTGGTTGTCAAAATTTGAATTAGAAAATTATAGGTTAATTGTATTTAGATAAAGTTGTTACTGATCCAAATTTGAAACCTTAATAATAAACTTTAAGCCAATCAGGAGCCAAGTGATAAAGTGATTGTTGTGACATAAAGGGTCACCCAATAATTCTTTGATGCATGTGTGCTAATTAATATGATTGGCTGGTTGTTTTTCCATTGAGCGCCATTGCTGCTGTGGCAAGTTGTTGGTGGACTAGTGCTAACCCAGAGGCTGATTGGGCACTAGTCCACCAACAACTTGCCACAGCAACAATGTTGCACAATGGCAAACATACATCCAACCAGATTAATTAGTGCACATGCATCAAAGAATTATTGAATGTCCCTTTATGTCACAACAATCACTTTATCACTTGGCTCCTGATTGACTTAAAGTTAATTATTAAGGGTGTGGATTTGGATCAGTAACAACTTTATCTAAATACAATTAACATATAATTTTCTAATTCAAATTTTGATAACCACCAAATTGTTGTTAATATTTTCACAGGGGGCTGTGAAAAGTGCTAAAAATAATATGGCAATTAAGGGACAATGTCAACTTAAAGCAAACTACACATATTGATTTGAGCGTAAAAAATATACACAATGGGTAAAAAATATACACAATGGGTAAAAAATGGGATATTGGAGTAATGTGAAAACAAACAGGGATAAACAAAGAGGCAATATTATCAGAATAATACAGATTTTATTAGGGTGAAGGCTATAAAAATATAAGAAAACATTAGTAAAAAATCAATAAGAGAATTGGAGAAGCTTTTGAAGGACCTTGACTCTGCAATTTCAGAGATCAAAGAAATTGACTGCAAGGTCAAAGCAAGAGTTAAGTCTGCTATTCTTGAAGGAGACAAAATAGACAAGGTGACTGCAAAGGCCCTTATGATCAAAATACCAGACACCACTGAGAAGACAATTGAGTGCTTACTAAACATTCAGAAGACGGTAGTTGAGGGCCTCCAGTTTAAAGTGTACAATCTTTTTGCGCCATCTGTCTGGGTTGACAACCCTGAAATGTATTCCCACCTCAAATCAGCCAAGTGAGCCCAAACCAAGGACAAAGAATTGCCAGCGCAATTGCTTGCACCAAGAATGGCTAAGCCTGCCAAAGCTGCCGGCAAGGAGGAAACACGCAAAGTTAATATAAAAAAATAAAATTAATAAAAATTTGTAAATACTTACCTTTTTTAGAAACCATAGACAGTGAAATCCACTGTGTTCTGGTCCCGTTTGCCCCCACCACATTTTATGCTAACTACGCCAATCATGTGGCTTGGCAGTCTGTCTCTGTCCCCTTTGTCTTACAGGAGCTTGAAGACAGAATTCACAGGTCCTTCCCAATGTCCATGGAGGCATTGGCTGAGCTTACGCATGCCAAGGGGGCATCTGAGTGGGAAGTTACTGCCTAAAAGGATGCCCAACTGGTCTGCCTGGACCCAGTATCCCTCAATGGAGTTTACTGTGTAAACTCCATTAAGCTTGTTTGTGACATCCTGGCAACACTCCCATTCAAGAATATACCAGAGATGGACTGGGACCATGTAGCTTCTTGCTTTTGCTTACCAGTGGAGCATACACTCTCTTACCTTTTTGAGAACTTTGGTTTTGAGGTGTTGAAATTGGCTATTGCAGACACAACAGCCATAAAGAAGACAAAAATCCTCCTTGCCAATTTGGGTTATCCTGGAGCGCCAATGAGACAGGGCTCCCTGCAGCCATGAAGCTGTAATTCACAAAGACCAAGCACAAGAAAAAGATCAGCACAGTATACAACAAACTTTGTGAGTTTAAAGAAGCCTTTGCTGGGCAAAGGCTTCATCTCATTATTTACCTCAGGTATCTCTTCTACTTTGGAATGGGCGCCAGTATGGAGGACCTAGATGGGGTCCTTCTTGGGATTGACAATGCCTGGCTCTCATTGGACAGGAAGAAGGCCCCCGCGTAAAACTCTGTTGACCATGTAATCCAAGACACCCTGGTCCTGGAGGGAATCTATGGGTTTGCAGCCCCACCAGAGAAGCTGCTCCTGAACTCCCACCTCACCATAATCCCTTTTACTATCTGCCAAGAATATTTCAATCAGGGTGTATCCACCGTCTACGGTGTGGCGGTGGAGGTTGTGTGCCACCTCCATTGCCAGGTGGTTACATACCAAAGAACTTACTACAGGCGCTCTTAATAAATCTTATCTTCCAATAAATTTCATTTTGAATTTATATTATTTTTATATTAATAAATTTCTCTAATTTTTAATTTAGCAAACAAGTTTTGCAAAATATATCCCGTAAAATTTTCATAAAAGCATAAAAATATATGTTAATAAAATATAATTCTAACTTGTACATTTTACATTTAATTTTTTATCCTATTTTTATATTTATTTGATAAGAGTGATATAAATATATTCACATAATCAAGTATCAAGTGTCTGAGATAGCCTCAGATGCCATATAAAAAAATTAATATAAAAAATAAATTACTAACCTTCATTGATAGTCCAGCTGAACGTGATTGCGGGCTTAGAAGCTTCTAAATATAAAATGATAATTAATAAATTGTAAATAGTAAATTATAGAATATAAAAAAGTTGGACACACTAAGCCTTTAACTGATTGGCTGTTTGGCTAGGCATGCAGGGATGAACAAATAAGTGTGGCCATAAAATTTGGCCATGGTCTCAGCTGGGAGGGTGTGGACCCTGGCCTGCGGCAAATTAAATAGGTCCTCGGTCCCAGTTGGGGTCCCTTGCTTGACAACTTGCTTGAGCCACCCAAAGACTTCCTCAATGGGATTTAGGAAGGGCAAATAGGCAGGGAGGAAGAGAAGGAGAAAATTTGCTGTGGTCAATTGCTGGGGACCCACTGCAATGCTAGTGTCAATCATTGGGAATTCCTCAAGAATATCAGCCACCTTATGGAGACCAACATTGTCCAGCACAATTACATTGGTGAGGCCTGGGCTTGTGCGCCTCAGGCGCTCCTGGATCAATCAGAGGAATTCTAGAAAGGTACAGCTGTTGTGGGAGCCTAGTATCATTTGATAGAGCTCAACCCTCTTTGGACTGAGGAGAGCCACCATTGAATATGCTGTGGGGCGGACTGCAGCACGCCAAGCTACCCTGTCATTTGAGCCTTTTGGGACATACACATATGCATTCTGCATAGACAAGGCAAATGCTGATTTGTCAATGTAATAGAATTTGACCATCCCCTTGGCTTTGAGGGCAGTGTATGCCTCTGTGTATTTTTTCTGGAAGTCAATGTTGTAAGGACTGTTTCTATTGTAGGGGGATACCCCAAGTTTTTTCAAGGGAAAGTGCATTCCCTTTACCTAATAGTAGTAAAAAAAATTGAAGACTCAACCCCAAAAGTAGATTTGACCATTGCTTGTATATTTTCCAGTTAAAGATGCAATCTTGGGTTATCCACTGGTGGATTGCCCATTTGTGCTCCTTGGTGAGCATGGTAGAAACGTGCAAGGATTTCTCCGCAACAAGGACACAACCAGTGTTGATGAACTTGTAGAAGGTCTTGCTGGCGTACTTGGGATCCACTCCAACAATGGCCGCAGCCACCTTGTAGTCACCAGATTCACACATTAGCTTAAGCAGGATGATGTGTTTGATATCAGGGATACACTTCTGGGAGGATTTTTAGCAGTGGGGATTGACTTGTTGGCATTGGGCACAACACAGGGCATGGGTACCTTGGTGTAGAAGGCTGCAACCTTTTTGAGCACTAACTGTCCCTCATCAGTTCTGAAGAACTCAGGCTCCTTGTCCTCTTTCTGGTTGCCATCACTGACATAGGGCTTGTAGCTAGTATTAAGTACAGGTTTCACCTTCTTCAGCATGGCTAACAGGACCAACTCTTGCCGGTACACAACATCAAACACATATGAAGTAAGTTCTACCTTCTTGTTTCTAACCGTTTTTGTTGTAGTAACCTTGGTGGGCTTCCGGATCAGCTTGGGGACCCAAGGCTTGATGCTCTGCACCCTAGCAGCTTGTGCTCCTTGAACCAGCTGTTTCAGTGCAGCGTCACTATTGAACTCTCCTCTCCTGTCTCCTTCCTGAGTAGGCACTTGGGTTGCACTAACTCTGTTCTTTGACTCACGGGGGCAACCACAACTGCAGCACATAACGGGTGCATTGTCACTCTGTTGTTATATACCTTCCATTTTAAAATTTAATAAAATACTAAATAAAACTTAATTAAGTCACTCCTTAGTTTTAATTTTTGCTTTTATCTGAATATGTATATTTGATTAATATTGCTTCCCCCATATCCCAATTATAGATTTTTTATTTCTTAACTAGTTGTTTTTGATTTTAAAACGCCCATTTTAGAACACCCAAAATAATTTCCACCCTTTTACCCAGATTTTATGCCAAATTAAGAACCCAAAATTAATTACTTTAAAATTTATGTCTCATATTGTGTATCTTATTTTAGATACCTTGATATAATTCTTGATTACAGTTCATTGCACACAAGATTTGAGTGATTTTGTTTACATAGTGAGTTGCTATTGTGTTTTGGCTTTGGGTTGAGTTTTGACCCACTGTGCTTAGGTGTATTTTGGATTGTGTTTTAAATAGTTTTGCTTTGTGTGTGAGCACTTCTTTGCTGTATTGACACATTTTGCCCATCAACGCCAAAAATCCCTGTTAACAGAGTGTATATTTTAAACTGATAGTTGGATTTTGTTCAAATCTGAAATCATTTTGTTTAAATATGAGGTATTTTTGGTTGTCATCATAGCTTTTAAAACTACTGTAGTTAGTATCTTAATTATATTACTTCACTATACCTGAACAACATGGTAATAAAATCTTAACAAGGGATTTGTCAGGATTGACAATTCTTTTCCCCTAGGAATCCAGGCCCAGGAGTGAGATTCAAATCCCAATCTTGATTCCCTGCGGGCTGCCGGCCCCATGGACCAAGGGGCCGCCCACCTGCGTTTTCCTGGGACTGAGCCTCCGCAAGCTGAATCCCCTGCTAGTTCCCAAAGGCAGAATACCAGTGCAAGTTGGGCTATGGTAGTACCCAAGGAGGAGCTTCTCAAATTGCCTAATGGAGGCAGAGAAAGTTCCTCTGTGAACTTCATGAATTTGAAGTCCTCTCAGGTAACCAATCAGATTCAATCACCAAAGGAAAACACGGGCTTTAGGCCCAACCCTGTGACCAAGGCCCAAAATCAAGAAAATCAAGTGACTGATTTGGACTTTCCAACCAATGAGAGAACACCCAGCTGAGGTGCTATTTTGCCGGTCCTGCACCTGGGCCTCCTGGCCACCCGCCTGCATTTTCCCCAATATTTTGAAGAAACCCTTATAGAAAATACTAAGTTTGGAGGTGGATGCTATATATGCCTATAGATGTTGCACTCAAACCTTATTGCCATATTTGAATAAAGGTTATGTTATTTTGGCTTACCCAGCTACTGCCTTATTTTGTATTTGCCATCTATCAATTCAGTACAAGATCTCCCAGTCCTTCTTCCCCTCTTCCCGCAGATTTCTGTCCTCTAGGTGTTCCCTTTGGGCATATTCACTTCACTGAATACCCTTTGAAGCCTGAATATAAGGACTGCACCCCAGAGAAAATACTTGAACTAGATCCTTTAGCCTGCATACAATCTGCAGTTAGATACAACCCCTAAGGCCTGTGGATATTCTCAACACCCAAATTGTTTAGAGGAAAGTTCAACTACCTGCCTGCTTACAGCCTCCGCATGAAACTGCCTGTGACCCCCAAGCCTATGCTTGCCTCCTCACCTGACCTCCTAACTGATCACACAGGAAAGCTATTTGGGATTGTGTACATCATCCTCACAGGGGTGATTGACACTATAATCCCGGCCATTGGCCCGTGGTCCTGGGTGGAGAAGTCCTTCTACCTTTTTAAGTTAGCTCCTCTCTTGTGGTGGGCTCTACACGTAAAAAACCCAGCCCAAATAAACCCAGAAAGCAACAGGCTGGCTGCCCACGACTGGATCCCTGAAAGAATTGAACAATAGATTATGAGTAAAAATGTATTCTTTATTTTAATACAAATCAAGTATATATAGTGGTTTAAAATATGGGTAATTAATAAAGAGGAATTGGGGGATTAGGGATTGTATTGTTTAGCAATAATATTGATATTAATATTAGGAAGCAATAGTAACAAACTGTAATACTGAATTAATTGATCAATCACATAGTTGAAAGATACTCAATTAATGGTTCTGGCCTTGGAATTTGGGACTAAACTTAGATTCCAAAATTTATGGCTACAGTATTTACTTATTACCAAGAGCTATTCATGAGTGTCTTTTACTAAGATAATTGAAGTCTAGCTTAGAGTTTAATGGTGTCCACTAATTTTCAATCAAACAGTCAAGTGATTTCCAATAGAGTAAGTGGATTCTGGATCTGGCTTTTAATAAATTGTCATCAAATCCACCAACCCCTAGCATATTGCATCATCAGGAAATATAGACATATCATATATGCCTGCTCAAATCTTCTCTGATGCCTCTTCACTGTATTTCATTTAGTGGCCCAGAAATATGCTGTATTTTAAATCAGTCAAGCTCCAGATATGGAGCAGGTCTGAGAGAAATCTTTTGTAGTTGTATCCATTGGTGTAACTGGATGAGGTTTATTGGAACACTGAACCTTTTGGGAAAGCTTTCAGGAATGCGCTAATGGCAGTGCTCTGCTTCTGCTTCTTTTCACTGTTGGGAGTGTTCCTTTTTCCCACAATCCCATAATCCTGGACATACAATGCCAATTTATAATAGACTATAAATATATAATTTTCTGTAATAATGTACAGACAGCAGTTAATCATAGCACTGATTAGTGAATTGTGGGGGAAATCAGAGCCACTGTTTCATTTGTCACCTGCAAAATTGGTTAGAGCCAGAATGGAAAAAATAAGTCAGTGCATCCAGAGCTGTGCAGTTCAGAAGGCAGTGAAGATGTTGTGAAGCCCAAGTAGGTGTCTGAAATCAGTCATTAAGAGGTATGGGTCCTGTTAGAGGAGGTCAATAATGACAGGATAAGAATTCTTGAGCTGGAAACATGGCTGCCTCTTTGGCTTTTTAGTAAGCTTTAAACTACCTCTCTTCAAGAGGGCCAAAAATTATAGTCTGACCACCGCCTTGGTGAATTGTAGGAAGATGGCAATTTCTGCAAAAGTCATGCCACTTTGATTGAGGCTCATTATTTTCTCTACAATTTCATTTGTTATCAATTGTTGCTTGGGGGAATATTTGTCATACTGGTACTCATATTAGGCAGGGCCCAATCTGATTGGCCTGAATTTTTAAATGATGATTGGATTGAGTTAGAGGGGGATCTAGTTTCCCAGGCTTCTACATGTGACACAGGCTCAGGTTGGGCTTGATCATGTAATAACTCATATTGGCTATCAAAAAAACCACTCATTGATGGTCCTGGTGACACATACAACTCAACCTCCTTGCAACTTAATTTGAGTTGGGTGTACATGGGCTTCATAGAATTTGCACTCCATTTCTCAGTAACCTGGGCTTGTAGTTCATCCCAGTACTGCTTCTTCACATTATCAAAGTTTTTGTCACTATGATAAACCTTTTTAAAATAAAAATCAATAAAGTTCTATTAAAACAGAA
Organism: Entomophthora muscae; assembly: GCA_014839935.2. NCBI lineage: Eukaryota > Fungi > Entomophthoromycota > Entomophthoromycetes > Entomophthorales > Entomophthoraceae > Entomophthora > Entomophthora muscae. Next base: position 374,558 of record QTSX02003580.1, on the reverse strand, counting down.
AACCAAAGTGTTTCCATAGTGCTGATTTTATTTAAATGCATTCATATTTAAGATATTCTCTCAAATACTATAAATTAAGAACCTAAAGGTAAAAATGCGGGATTGTAAAATTGTTTTTGCATGAACTCACCAACTTAATGGAGTAATTTTCATCCCAGAAAAACTTACTTTTTTATATAAAAGGATGAAAAGTATTCCAGTAAGTTGGTGAGTTCACGCAAAAACAATTTGACAATCCCGCATTTTTACCTTTAGGTTCTGAATCTACAGTATAAGTGGTCAAATTTAGAAGCACATGAATTAAAAATAATAATAATAATTTTTCCTGAATAGATTTTGTGGATTCACTCTTAAAAGACACCATTTCCATTTTAAGCCACAAAAATAATCAAGATTGTTAAAAATTGAGTTGTTTTATGTTTAAAAATATCACTTTTGTGACCAACCCAATTTTTCTCTATGATTTTATCATTTTATTTGCATGATCAATTCCACATTTGCTGTATATTTCTTCAGAATGTGACTAATTTATTTTTGTTTTTAATATGTGCTACTTTTTTGCTGTCTCAGTTTTGAGATTGTGTATTTGATTTTAATTCTGTTATGTCTTTGGCTATTTTTGTAATCTAAACCTAGATTAATAAAGTTGTTTTTGAGTAAATTGAATTTCAAGTGAAACCAGTCACATTTTGTTTTATGACTGAACTGAACCATTTTTGTTTATATCAAATTATGTAAAACTACTTTGACTAGAAGTAAGTAAAGGAAATAGAGTTATTAAAGTATCTCTGGCTTTTAGAATTGTATAAGTGCTTTATGAGATTCAGTAAAAAACTTCACATTTTATAAAGCAGAAGCTACTTATGAACCTCAATTTTTCAATAGCCTAATATTAAGCTAAAGAAAAAGAGGAAAAATAATAATATAATATTGTAATAGCAGCCTAATACAATGAAGTAAATATTATTGATTCAAATAATTTATAATATGACAGAATTAGTATCCAGCTACCAGTTTTCTTAAAGGTTGGTAAGGTTTATAAAGAGAATTGAATTATTATCAAAGTTTCTAAAGAATAAATTAAACCTTTATACCATGAATAAATCTGCTCCTGTCATACTTTTCCTGTGTAGAGAACACATGTGCGTTATTTTCATAGATGTGATACATTATATCTTATTGAGGAGGACAGAGATAGAGGGCAGGGAGAAAGGGGGTATTACAACATTATATTTGATTAACGTACTTACTTTATCTTGCAATATACACAGATTAGTATCAGTCTAGTTTATGGCAGATATTCCGGTATAAAATCATTGATCTCTTCTGGGTAATAAGACTGTTTTTTCAAATAATGTGTACAACTAATATGATGTTATTAAAAAACAATCTATTTTCATTCAATCATAACACTGTATATCTCTTACTCCACCACTGACTAGTCACTTGAAATCTTATCTATAAGAATATCCTTTAAGCCAAAAAATATTATGGTAACCCATTTTGATTTTTGAATGGCATTTTCTCCAATCCCCATGTGATATTGAGCCTAAGGGGTTGAGTTGCAGCAGTTCTTTGATTATTTTATGTAAAAACTGTATTGTTACAACTGAACCAATAATATTTCAGTATTTAGATTGGGGAAGACAACAGTCTAAATAAAAAAGACAATAATAGGAATAAGATGTATTTTATTGGAGAATAGTGTAATTAATATACTATATCAAGAAGCCACAAGTTCACCAGGAGATGGCACAGTGGCAGGTTTGACATAAGGTTTGGGTTGGGAATATCTTGAGCAAGGGATTGGGGTGTCAAATTGGCTTTGCTCCTAATCAGGAGATAGTGTCTATAACTCACCATTGCGCCCAGATTGATTGATACTGTTAGTCACATTATGGGGCATCTCTGATAGTGCCCCTGTGTATTTTAAGATACATTAGTGGACAGGAAAGAAATTTTGGTCTCAACAGTATCTTCAAAATATCTCATTTGTTTCACTAGTGATTGTTGCAAAGGTAATATTGGTGTCATCATCATAAATAAAGTAACCTCCATAAGTAATGGATCATCAGTATAATTTAAGATGATGCAAGATTTTATGAATTGAAAATAAGTAAAATTAACATGAAAAGGTGAGCAGCAAAATTTTACATAATGCTTTAAAAATGATGTGAAATTAATTAAAAGTGAAACAAAAATAAAATAAAATTGAAAATATGCATATTTGTTATCATTATCATATATAGATAAAATAAAATATTAATATTACAAGTACTTAGTAATTGACTGGTCCCTCTTTGGCTTTGATAACGGCAGCAAGTCTTCTGGGCACTGAGTGGACAGAGTTTTTGAGAGTTTTTACAGAAATTGTTCCTTTGCTTCTGCCACTCCAGATTTCAGATCCACTATGGATTTTTGGAGCTTATGAAAAATTAGACTTCATAATATCCCCAAAATTCTCAACATGATTTAAGTATGGAATTTTGGGAGGCCAATACAAACAAACAATTATTTTAGAATTAAAATATTCCTTAGCAACATTAGCTTTGTGGACAGAGGTGTTATCTTGTATGAAGATAAAATTGTCTGAATCTTGAAGATCTCTCATAAAACAACATAGATTACAATCAAGTATTCTTTTTTAGAGAATATCATCCATCTTCCCAGTGAGTGACATGATCTCTCATCTTGTACTGAATGTAAAACAGCCCCAAAACATGGCACACACATGCTTCTTTTTAACAATACCCTTTAACAGTAGAGATTGAGGGATACTTCTAGTTTTCAATAGCATTTTTTGGGTCTCTGGGATCTACTGAGAAGCACTTTGATCTTATCAGACCAAATAAAATTTTACCAGAAAGATATAAAGATAATAATATATTGGCAAGCAAAGGCCAATCTTTTAGCAATATTTTCTGGAGTAACAAATAGTTTTCTTCTTTTAACATGTCCATATAACCCTTGATCATGTAGTCTTCTATGTACAGTGTTGCAACATCTTCAATTACTCCCTCTCAAGGAATTAACGCCCCAAGTAGTTCACCAAATGGCTCACCAACTAACTATTAATTCAGTGGCACTACTATCATTTGGCCATTTATTACAGGGATCAAACAATCCAGATCCTAAGCAGAACACAACTTGAATAAGCATCATGACTTAAGAGGAACATTACTCAATTAAGCCCCATGACTTCCATGATGTACATGGAAAGTATGTGGCTTTTCATGATACTACATATACTCCTATTTTTATACCCAATAAAGTATCATTCTCTTATTAATGTTCCCCTTTATATTGTTTATTATACTTATTAGAAGTATATATACAACAATGGTACCACAGGTAGGTTATCCACACCTACGCAACTTTAAGGAAAAGTTCCTCCTAAGAAAAGGATCCAACAAATGGCCCTCCCTGCAGGCAGGAGAGATTAAAAAGAAGGACAAGACGTCCCTACAGGTTTCACCATCTTCACTGATGTCCTTGTCCCCATCAAACAGTACAATCTTCTCCACGCTTGTAAACTCCTGAACCTGCCTTCACCTGATGTAAGCCTGCAGCCACCTGAGATACCTAACATTGTATTTCAACATCTGCGCTCAGCAGAAATTAGGATGTTCATATGATTACGCCGGGAGAATGCCAACCTCTGGATTAACAGTACACAGAGAAAATTTGAACAGGTGGAATACTCCCCAAAGACTCTGGGTCAATGATATTGCCCTTTGCGTCACTGGAACTGCCTCATTTTTTGTAAGAAAGTGGCTCAAACAACACCCTGAGCAAAACAAAAACTGGGAAATGTTCAAAGCTGCCTTCCTCAAAAAGTTCTCAATGAAAGACTCCAACATGGTGATCATGACAGAACTCAGAACCTTCAAAATGACAGGAACAATTGAGGAGTATATTTCAGCAAACAAAAGCCTATGTGACTAGGCTCCCAACCCTATTGACTTCAACAAACCCAGGCCATGTTTAGACTTCTACAATGGCCTCCCCACACAAATTAGATATCAGTTTGACATGGCCTGCTGTAAAAATATCAAAGATGTATTATTGGAAGGAAAACATGCAGCTCAAAAGTCTGAAAACTTAAATGCAACAAACAAACTCAAGGAGAGCCCTACAGCCAAGAAGGACCCTCACCCTAATAAACAGAAACCAAGCTAATAATACCCATCCTCACAACGGGAATTGCACTGTACAGGCTAACCATGCAAGCACCAAAGACACCAACAAGGAGGGAAAAGCTCAGGGGAGTGCTTAGGCAAGCCAGCCTCCCCCACTTTACAAGACTTGTACAGGGACCAAGACGTGGATTCAATCACCATGATCCAAGTCCCCTCCAGCAATCCTCTACTTTTTGCTGCCCAAACTGGAAATAAAGTCCTCACTCATCATTTCTGTTTTTGAAGGTATCAAGGCACAGCATTGTTTGACACTGGAGAAGACCAATATCTTCTTAACAACAAAATTTCTAACCTCATGAAACTATCCACAGCCCAAATCCATGTCAAAAGAGTTATCATGGCAGACAATAGGAGCACACCAGTCACCAAGGAAGTAAAACCTTTTTGCGCTCAAATTAGAGACGTAAAAACTATGCCCAGAGGCCCTATCATACCAATCCCCAAATATGATGTTATACTTGGCCTAGACTGGATGAGAAAGACCAACCCCCATATTGATTGGGATAGCACTACCCTCACCATACAACAAGGCAAGGTGCACCATCATGTCTACCCAACTCATCTTGACACACTTATGAGAGACCACATGTTTATGAAAATCATGGAAACAGAAGAGGAAACAGATCCTGGCAAAATCAATTGAAACACCTGTACATATGAGGTTATCCACTTTAAAAATACAGAAATCAGGCATGAGAAAGACTACATCTGGGATCAGCTAGTCAGTGAATTCCCTGCTGTCTTACAAGAAACCTTACCAGGGTTACCACCTGATCATGGCATACAAAACAAAATCAACCTTGAGAGAAGTGTACCAAAGGCACGTCCTATCTATTGCCTCATCCCCGGGAAGAATATGCTTTGAAAGCCTATCTGGACAAAGCCCTCAAAAAAGCCCACATTTGGCCTTCAAAGTCGCCTTTTGGTGCCACTGTCTTCTTTGTAGCAAAGAAAGACAGAGGACTCTGCCTAGTCACAGACTATAGGGCGCTCAACAAGGTCGCAATTAAGAACAGGTATCACCTGCCCCTGATTTATGACCTTTTTGACGCCCTGGGGGTCCCAAATCTTCACAAAAATTGACTTGACAGCAGGCTATCACCAAATTTGCGTAAATCCTGAAAATATCCCAAATACCGCGTTCAGAACCAAATACAGATCCTTTGAATGTGTTGTTCTCAATTTTGATAAGACAAACACTCCTTTCATCTTTGTGAATTTCATGAACAAGGTTTTCAAAGAACACATTGGAAAGCAAGCAATCATATACCTAGACAACATAAATATCTATAGCCCAAACTTAAAGCAACACTGGGAAGAATTCTTCCTGGTCCTCCAAACCCCCCAAAAAACCAACTCATTGCTAAACTGTCAAAGTGCAAATTCTTTGTATCTGAACTCCCATTCCTTGGCCGCATTATCAGCAAGGACAGAATCAAACCAGACCCAGAAAAGATATGTGTCATAACTGAAATGCCAGCCCCCAGAAATAAAAGTGAAATCTGTAACTTTCTAGGCATGGTAGCCTACGTTAGAAGATTCATCCCTGACTGAGGTGCTCTGACTGCCCCCTGGCAGCCATTACAGGCAAAACAACAAAGTTTTTATGGACACTGCTACAAGACCAACACTTCTGTTAGTTAAAAGAACATATGGTCACCGCCCCTATCATCTGATATCCAAATTGTGAGGGAATATATGAGCTGGAAACTGATGCATCTGACTACGCCATAGGAGGGGTACTCCTTATTCAGGCAGCAGAAAAGGACTTTCTCCCTGTGGCATACAATTCAAGGAAGCTATCTGGCGGCAAACAAAGGTACCCCATACACAATAAGGGATTAGTAGTTATTGTGGTCTGCCTCATGAAATGATGATGTTATCTAGAAGGGGCCTAAACGTTCAAGGTCCCCACCAATCACAAATCATTAATATTCTTCAAAACACCACAACATTTTTCAAGAAGACAAGCCAAATGGATGGGCCTCATACAGAGATATCTAATGCAAATCAAATACAAGCCAGGCAAGGAAATGCTTACTGCAGACACCCTATCAAGGCTATACAGTAAACATGTTCTATGCGCTAATGGGGACCCAGATTGGCCCATGTTGATTATGGGGAATCTCCAAGAAGGGTTCCCACCTGGCACACCAATGGACATACAAGAGAAGGTCCTTAAGAACAAACATCTGTTCAAAAATGTATATGGTACATTACACCAAATATTTTCAAATGGTGACACTGTATCTTACGTCCGGTCAACGCAAAAGATTGACACAATCCTCCAATATCACAGAGACCTGGCACACACCCGTAGCAGGAACTTGCAAAAATATCTCAAGACACACTACTGGTGGCCCAACATGCTAGATTATATCAAAGAGGTACTGGAACAATGCAAAGTCTGTGAGAAATACACCTGAACTAAGGCATCACCCAAGTCAGTAGTACCCGTATCCATCACATAACCATTCAAGGTGTGGTCACTGGATATTGTGGGACCAATGCCTGGCAAACACAAAGGCAAAAAGTACATCATAACAGCTATCAACTATGCAACCAGATTGCCTGTGGCACAAACCACAAAAGAACACAAAGGCAATGATGTGAGACAATTTATTGGGAAAGAAATCATAGCCAAGTTTGGGAACCCTGACCTTCTGATCACAGACAGAGGCATCAAACTTAAGGCCATTGACATCAATATCTACCTTGCCAAAAATGGAATAAGACACATCACAACCAGCCTGTACCACCCACAAGAAAATGGACAAGTAGAACAACTAAACGGCTCACCAGTGGAAGCCCTCAGTAATTTATCTGCTAACAATCCAAAAGCCTGAGTCAACATGCTGCCAACAGCACTTATGGTATGCAGAACACAAGTCAACTTCAACATGGGCAAAAGCCCATATGAACTTGTCTATGGGTAAAAGCCTGCCCTTGTTAGTACAACTGCAGGACCACAAACCTCTTTCAAAAAAGGTTCCAGATGATAATAATCCTGATGTATAACGTGCTAGAAAAGACCAAGAGGAAATGTAACACAAAAGAGTTGAGAGAGAGGCAATCCCACTGCAGCAAGAAAGATTCCAAGTTGGGGAAAAATCTGGGTTTTTAACCACAATCAGCATAAGTTAGACCCAGGGTTACATGGGCCAGGCATTGTCATGTTGGGCGAGTCCCTGTGACGTCTCCTATTCACCCCCAATCATTTCCCAATAAAGCTTTGGTTCAAAAAAATGGGCCAGGCATTGTCATGGAGGTCAGACCCAACAATGCCTAGCTCATCAAGGGAATTGGTGCTCTAACTGAATTAAAACACATGCATCATGACAAGCTCCGCCTATGTAAAGCAAGAACAGCTCAACACAACTTCAGACTCCCTGTTCCTAATGCCAAACTTGATCAATACCAAGCCTGTATCCCTGACACTCTAAAGAAAATTCCCAAGGTTCCACCTTCCAGCACCCCAGGGGGAGATGTTACAACATCTTTGATTACTCCCTCTTGGGGAATTAATGCCCCAAGTAGTTCACCAAATGGCTCACCAACTAACTATTAAGTCAGTGACACTACTATCAATTTTTCCATCTATTACAGGGATCAAACAATCCAGATCCTAAACAGAACACAACTTGAATAAGCATCATGACTTAAGAGGAACATTGCTCAGATAAGCCTCATGGCTTCCATGACATACATGGAAAGTATGTGACTTTCTATGATACTACATATATTCCTATTTTCATATCCAATAAAGTTTCATTCTCTTCTTAATTTTCCCCTTTATCTCTTTTATTATACTTCTTAGAAGTATATAAATGACAACAGTAGTCTCAGAAGCTTCACCTTCTAAGAAGTTTTTGTACATTTTCATAATCTGTTTGGCTGATAAAAGGGATTCTGTAAAACATTTCTAAATATCAGTCAATCATTTATCTCATGAGTTTTTTTAGGACAGCCTGATCTTGGACAATTTTTTACTGAGATGATTTTTTGGTATTATAGGTAAATTCCTTGAGCAGTTTCAGCACCAATCTTGAGTCTCTTGCTTATTTTTATAAGTAATACCTATATCTTTTGCTAGGATAACTTGGCCGCAAACATACTCAGATATTTCTCTTGTTTTAGCCATCTTTTTGGTTCAAAAGATTCTCAAACTTCAATTCTATTACCTAAGTAAGCTTGGAAAAGAGGCCCTGTTCATAAGCATTTTATGGGCATAACTCTTATATAGATTAAAAAGGTATAATTTTTTTATATTTTTTTGTTTCATTTTTATTTAATTTGGCATATTTTTAAAAGCCTTGTGTAAAATCTTGCAGTCAATCTTTTCATGCCTATTTCACTCATTTGTGAATTGTGAAATCTTGCGTTCTCTTAAATAATGCTGATAACTCATTACTTGTAGAGGTTACTGTACAATAATTTAGCTTCATGCAATATACCCAAATGGCTTAAACAGTGTGGTTCAGGAATTGAGCATATTTACGTATTATCACAGGTAAGTGGTATAAGGAATATTGAAAATATTTCTTTTTGGAATCCAAGCATTGGGCTTGGAGATATTTGGTGTGATGTTTTCTTTATTTGGGTGATTATCAATCATCTACATGATGTGGCGTTGGCTGATTTTAGATGGTATTCCGAGCTTGACTGGAATAGATTCAAGATAGGGTGGAGCCAAACTGTTTTCACCTACTGCATATAGGGATTTTGGATCTGGGCTTGCTGGGTCTTGAACTATGTTTAGAGAAAACATCTAGATAGATGTAAACTATTCACATGTGTTATGCTTAGCTAAGAACAAGATTTCGGAAGAAGCACTCACTAGGGTATGAACCCAATCTAAATCACTTCGGAAATCTTTTTAAAAGGATGCTGAGTTAGTCTTAGTAGATGATGATGCTACTTTTTAAGGGGATTCAATATCCAACTTAGCTATATATCTTATTCAGGATGGATTCTATTGAAATGCTTGGTGGACTTTGTTTAGATAAGATTAATAAAGTTCCTTGTTATTCGATCTCAGGATATGATTAAATATGTCTATTCACAGCTTTAAATATAATGTAAAATAACTCTAAAGGGGCTGTATAGCTATTTGCTGATCCAAGGGTGGCTTTGGGTTTTATTGCAGCTTCAGACGACTTCACACCTTTAATCAGAGTGGAGCCACGCTCGCGAAAACACCAAATGCGGTAATTGTGTGATTTGCTGCCCAGCAGTATCAGTATGCTGCTTTTCGTGAGGCATAGGTCATCAAAGTTGGCTTGAGATTTATATTTGCCCAAATACCACAAACAGGTACGAGGCAGGGGCTTATTATTAAGCCCGTGTGGTCTAGCTGGGCTTTAAATATCATTGGGAGCATGTCTTTGAGGGGAATGGTTGCGGTTGATTATACCTACAGCGAAGAGCAGGTGAAGCTGTACTTGCGAAAGATCGGAGTATCGGCCAATGCTCCTCCTACCCTCAGCCTCCTCACTCAGTTGGTGCGGCACCATCTTTGCACCTTCCCATTTGGGGCACTAAATCGCATTTACTTTGGCGTCGAGGTTAACAGTATGGACTTTCAGGATATCTTCGACAAGTTGGTTGTCCAAGGAAGGGAGGGCTTTTGCTTGGAGCATAATGGACTCATGGAACATGTACTCAAGAGACTGGGGTTTAAGTGCTTTCCCACCATCGCCCGACAGTTTGACCATAAAAAAGAAACCCGGCCCCTTATGATGATGGAGCATTGGGTTCTCATCGTTGAAATAGATAAAACATGCTATCTTGTCGATGTGGGCTATAGCAACCGTGGCCCAACTTCACCTCTTCCTCTTGATTCCACTGACTCCCTCCCTCACCGCATCATCAAAGACAAAGTTGGCTATATCCTGGAAATAGCTAACCAGACAGGGTACCGTTCACTTTACGCTTTCACCCCACAGTCCTTCTATCCTCCAGATATGGACGTCATCAACACGTACGTTTGTCACTCACCCCACTCTCTTTTTCGTTGTCATTTGCTTTTAACCAAGTACACCCCAACTGGTTCCATCCGCCTCCTGGACGATCTTCTCGTGGTAACCAAAGGTTCTACGTCCGAGAACATTCCTCTAGACTCTGAAAAGCTGAGGCGCGACGCCATAAAATCCTACTTCAACATCACCCTCGACCCGAAAAATAGTGAAACCCTCCCACTTTGCTTTGGCATGCCACTTTAATAAACTTAAGCCGTCATACGAATGACTAACCTTGTATTGGGATACAATTTTCGATCCGCTCACCTCTCTATAATAGATCATTACTATCTGACTTCCAAAAATATTCCACTATTTTATGTATCACAACGTGAAGCATCGCCCCGCCAACCAAACAACACCACTGCTTTGTTCCCCAAATCACAGTGTAGCAACCAAGTTTCTCGCCCGATCGGTTTATTAGTTAATCCCAGCTCCTATATCCTCTAGGCCACAAACACCCCTTGGATCTAATCCCAGCTTTAACCCCTCTCCCCTGACTCCACAACAAAGTAAGGGCTGGGACAGAAGCAGAGGATTAGAAAACGTCTCGTCTGGTTTAAACGATCTGTCTCATAAAATCAAAATAACCTTTGCCCTAAACAATTGCATATGGCTAGAGCTGCTTCAGCCCAGCCTGACCAGTTTCTAGCTTTAGGTCACCCTCGTTTAGAGAACTATTTTATAATATTAAAATATATTATAAATCATCCTGGCTGGGGCTTGGCCAAAGCATCATTCTATATACAACAAAGGATACAAAAGCCATTAGTTTTCACCCATAGCATCCGAGCAAAAATAGCTTATAGCCACCAGAAAACATACTGTGAGTCACCCATAAAAATTACCCTCCAGCTGTAAAGTGTGCAGACACCAATGCTAAAACTTTATCTGCCCTCATAGAATCAAATGTTTAGCTCAATTATTTACATGTGTGGGGTGCCCTAGAGCATCTACAGGCTGGGTAAAGATCATGATATCATATCTCATATAAGCTCCCCAACACCACATCCCAACCCACAGTGTGCTTTTCAGGAGCTGATATCAAATGTAGATGTTCTGATAAGATATGGGCAAAGTATAGCCAATATAACTTTTTAGTCTCTGCCCCAGGGAAAGTTCCCAGCAGCCACAGAAACAAAAGCCAGCACATGCAAGAGAGATACCACCTACCAGATCCAAGAAGATTGAATTTAAACCGCTGTCAAAGCAGGTATATTTTCATAGAATGCTTCGGGGGTTTCATAGTGATTTGACCAAGTTACTGGCAATGAGGCAACCTAACAAGAAGAAGCAAGAAGAAATCTAAAGAACTTTTTATCGATAATAGGCTTGGCTTTTAAGCTAAAGATATTATGGCTTAATTCTAATAATGGTCAAGGATCAACTATAGGCAGTAATTATAGTGCGGCTGATTTTCATATGACTAAACTATTATCACAGCAAAGGAAAGGTGAGAATCATCAAAAAAGAAAGGTTGGAGGGTTCAATTTCTTCTCTCTCAGCATACTTTTTTCTTGAGGAGTTAGTCTTCTGTGGAAGGGGCATCAGGAGAAGGGTTGGTCTTAATAGCGGACTCCAAATAGTTCTGTAGTTGACTGTTGATGGGTACTAAGATGCTGGAATAATATTCTTTTCTAAGGTGGTGGTAGGATCTGTGGTACTTTTTGGCAGCTGTCATTTTGGACCTGTATAATTTTATAAGGTATGCGGTGTGTTCTGGGTAATGTTTGATAAATCTTCATTGATGCTGTGCACAGAGTCTAGTTTTTTGTGGCTTTTAGAATTTAACCAGAATGAGGTGCCAGTGGCAAGAGGTTTCTCTTTGTGGGTAACTTTTTGTTAAGCCATTCTTTTAGTGGCTGTATACTTGGCTTTGGGCCTGGTGTTTGTGAGTGAAGGATTCTTCATTTCAGTGAGTGGTTTTTCTTTGAGGATTATCATATGAGTTAGTTATTAAAAGATACTACTTATGGCTTATATTCATATGTGAGTTAAAAGTGGAGCATTCAGTACTTGGCTGATTATAACTATAGATACAGTAGTTTTAAAAGCTATGGTGACAGCCAAAAATACCTCAGATTTAAACGGAATGATTTCAGATTTAAACAAACCCCAAGTTGCGCGGGATGCAGGATTTAAATGATTTAAATATTTTTGGTAAAAAAATGAATTTTCAAACAATAAACAAAATTTCACTAAAACATTATATAAAATCATATTAAACATCAAGCGGCCTAGTTCAAACCACAAACAAAATGGACTGGCACATCAAGTGAAATGGATGGATGCTACCCAGAATATATTATAATCCAATCAGGATTCATATGAGGCACCAACAGAAGGACTAAAATAAAACAAGATTTGAGCAATCTAGAAGCAAGATTTCACACAAGATGTGTAGTATGAGCAGCTTAAAATAGAAAAATAACCGTACAACAGCCAATCAACAGCTATCCAAGTTAGGAACAGAGGCATTTTTATCCATTTTCATGGCTCCTGATTTGTATGAATTGGTTTTGAGAACCTTCCAAATGTGGACTTGAGATTACAATAAAAATAAATCATAAAATTTTCAACTTCTACTTTTAGTGATTCTACCCTAGGTTTTTTACAATGGTTTTTAACAGTAATATCTTTGACAGCGCCAGCAGCCAAGCCAGCTTCTACAGAGGTGAGGCTCAGAACCCGGAGGCACCTGTTTACACCCAAGCCTTTGAGGCAGGTAACAAGGAAGCTGACCTGTACCTGATCCCCAACCCCTATGGCTTTGACTTGTTTGAGAGTCACTTAGCATCTAGCTCTGACCCCACTGTCAGGGAACCAACACTGATTGGCTGGCTTGCTAGTGTTTGGGAACTAGTGGTTTGCGGACTGGGTGGGCAGGGCCCACCAAAGGATTTAAGCTAACTTAATGAGGTAGGACATTGACTTGCCCACCCACAACCATAGACCAGTGTCTGGGACAATAGTATCTATTACTCCTGTGAGAGTAATATATACAATTCCAAAAAGCTTGTTGGTATGGTCCAGTGGGAGCTCAGCGGTGGAGGCAGGCATTGGTTTGGGGGTGACGGGTGATTCCATGTCCATTTGGTAGGCAGGAAAAAAGTTGTATTTATCTCTGAACAGGGGGTTTGGTAATGTACCAGGGCCTTCTTGGTTGTATCTGATTAACTCTGTAGGTCTGACCAAGAGATCCTGGGCTAGTATGTTGTCAGCAGTGTAGTCCTTGTACTCAGGCTTTAAGGGGTACTCTGTGAAATGGACAGGACCAAAGGGAGCACCTGGCAGGCAGTACGTAGCTGGTGGGCTGGCAGGGGGGTCAGATGATTTTTGAGTTAACTGGCAGATGACAAGAATAAAATACAGCAATAATTGGGGAAACCAATATCTCATAACCTTTATTTAAAAATGACAATGAGGGTTGAATTTGACCTGGAAGGTATTTATACCATAATGCCAGGCTTCACTACCTGGTTGGGTTTTCTGGGCTTGGGCGGGTTGGCATTGGGGGTCTCAGATGGCAGTGTGGCGCTTGGCACTGGCAGTTTGCCACTGGCCACTTCAGGATGAGATTTCAAATCCTTCTGTTTGTCAATTTGGGTATTGGGTACCTCCTTGGGTTCAGTGCCTCCCCCAGGACTTTGGGGGAGTTTGGAATAACTCTCATGGAGAAACTTGCGTATTTCACCAAGCAAACCACCGGTGTCAGGCGTTGGCACCTTGGGGAAATTCTCAGCATCTTGCACTGGCAGTTTGCTTGCAGAATCCTGCGGGACGGCTAATGGTTTGGGTTCTGACAGGCTGATAACAACTTTATTGATCATTAGTGGGTTATTGGGTTACCAGCCTATGGGTCTGGCAGTCTGCAAAGGGTTTTGCCCAGGGTTTGACTCTGGTTTTGTATTTTGAGATTTAGGAGCATCCAAATTGTCATTCCTGACACTCACTCTCTTACCCACCCCCATGCAAGCTGCCCACCAATCAATCAATCAGAATGGCAACCCTGATTTGGAACACCTTCCTGTCACCAGCCAACCTGCCCCCTCTCAGCCAATCAGGCTTCAGCTCCTGCAGCCTAGTGCAACAAGGGCCAAATCATTACTGCCCAAATTTTTCAGGAACTTGTGGCACTCAATCAGCGTGGCCTGACCTGGGATCAGATTGCCAACCAATTAAAGTTTACCTGAGCTACCATCATGCGGGAGTTCAACAGCTAGATGAACAAGGGGAACCTTATTGGGACAGCCAAGAAGCCCAAAAAGTTGCCCCCAGAGTCCAGATCAATGATGCATACCCAATCATGCTCAATCTCCTACAGCAGGACCCAAGCTTCCCCTGACCCAAGTCCGGAAGCAACTTGCCCACAATGGCATTTGGGTGTCTGAGCGCATGGTGCAGCTCTGGATGCATGGGGAAGTGGTATCAGTCCATGTGTTGATCAATTTTGGCGGCAACCAATGAGATGATAGTGAGAATTCCCCATACAATCCCGCCATCAAGTCCACACTGGTCTGATGCTTGGCCAGTCTAACAGATGACATCATTTTCATCTCCTACTACAAGCTATCAGTAGCTTTTGACAGTTTTGGTGAGCAAGGAAAAGCCCCCACCCAAAAAGTAAGGAATAAGATCAAGAGGGTGACGTTCATTGATGCGTTTCTGGCTGTTTCAGCAAAGGGTTTTTTCTACTATTGGACAAACCCAAATTTCACTTATGACTACAAGTACAGCCACATCCTCAGTGGATTACACAACTCCTGGGATGGCTCAAATTCCACCACTGAGTTTTCTTGAGCCACCAGATGGAGGGTAGCTCCACCCCCTTGAGACAATCCAGGGGCGCAGGCATCAGGCCTCAGTCTACCCTGACGGCCATGCAGACATCCATCTGGCTAATGTTGTGTTCTTTAACATTGGAGATACACTCCAGAAGCGCCGCCCTCAGGCTTTTAATGATCTTTATCTTGGGGTCCTTGACCACAAGTCTCTCTTTGGTTGCCAAATGGTGGCTGACTTGTTTGCACAAATTATTTTTCATGTGAACATGAGCAACCAATCACATAAGGATAAGCACATATCACCTCCTGCCACAGCCACCTACCAGCTAATCCAACCAATGACGGATGAGGAATACCACCAGCAGTATATGGCAGCCATCACACGCTATCCTCCTGCCTCTACTCCCCCCACATGCCAGCCCCACCTGCCCAATCCCAGACCCCCCAGGACAGCACCACCTCTACGCCTTCCTTCCTGCGCTATTCTGCTTAATAGGCATCACTCTTCCCCTTCCGCATAAACTCCTTGCTGTCAAACATTTGATATTTATATTATCTTTATCCCAAATTTCAATTGTTCATCTTTTCATCTTTATATTTGGTTTTATTCTTTATGTTCAGCTTAATTCTATAAAAGCATATATTTACTATGCCATGTATCTATATCATGAACTCGGCTATTTTCAGCACCCAAAAAAGCCCCTTGTGAAAATATTAACAACAATTTGGTGATCAGCTAAATTTAAATTATAAAATTATAAGTTTATTATGTTTAGAGAAAGTTGTTGCTGATCCAAATTCAAAACATTTATGATAAACTTTAAGCCAACCAGGAGCCAAGTGAGAAAGCTATTGTTGTGGCATAAAGGGTCATTCAATAATTCTTTGATGCATTTGCACTAATTAATCTGATTGGATGGATGTTTTGCCATTGTGAATTATTGCCGCTGTGGCAAGTTGTTGGTGGACTAGTGCCCAATCAGCTGCTGGTTTAGCACTAGTCCACCAACAACTTGCCACAGCGGCAATAATGCACAATGGCAAAACATCCATCCAATCAGATTAATTAGTGCACATGCATCAAAGTATTATTGAATGACCCTTTATGCCAAAACAATAGCTTTCTCACTTGGCTCCTGATTGGTTTAAAGTTTATCATTAAGGTTTTGAATTCAGATCAGCAATAACTTTCTCTAAACACAATAAACTTATAATTTTATAATTTTAATTTAGCTGATCACCAAATTTTTGTTAATATTTTCACAAGGGGCTTTGTAAATTTCTAAAAATAATATGGCAATTATGGAAGCAATGCCAACTCAAACAAACAACACATATTGAGATAAGCGTAAAACATGTAAACAATGGGTAAAAAAGATGGGATATTGTAGATAATAGAAAAATAAACAGGGATAAATAAAGAGGCAATAATATCAGAATAAAATAGAGTTTATTGGGGTAGAAGCTATAAAAACAAATGTGAAGGTTAGTAAAAAATCATATGAGAGAACTCAAAAAACTACTCAAAGACCTTGACTCTGCAATTGCGGAGATCAAGGAAATTGACCACAAGGTCAAAGAAAAAGTAAAGTTGGCCGTCCTTACAGGGAAAAAATCAACAAGGTGTCTGCCAAGGCAATTATGGTCAAGATGCCAGACACCCCTGAAAAAACAATTGAGCATCTTCTAAATGTCCAGAAGACTATTGTAGAAGGCCTTCAGTTCAAGTCCTGTGCCCTCTCTGCGCTGTCTGTCTGGGTCAATGACCCTGAGATGTATGAACATCTTATGTCATTGTTGCAACTGAACCAATGAGGGTTCAGTACTTGGAATTGGGGAAGACAACAGTCCAATAGGAAAGGACAGAATAACAAGAATAAGGTCTTGTTTATTGTAGAATATTGTGGTTAATATACTATATTGGGAAAGCCACAAGGCCACAAGGGGGTGGCATAGTGGGGAGTTCCATGTAGGGTTTGGAGCCAAGGAATAACTTGTGCGGGGATCAGCAGGTCAAATTAGCAATGCTCCCAATTAGGATGAAGTGCCTGCTATTTGACATTGCCATCAGATTCATTCATAATGTTAGATACATCAAGGGGCAACTCATTGAGCGCCCCCTGTGTATTGTAAGATACGTTAGCAGGCAAGGTTTGAATCTTGGTTGCAACACCCCCCTTGCTCCCTGCTTGTTGTCAGACACCAGGACTGGAGTCTGCGGAAGATCTGGGAAGGTCTGCACAAACAACCTTTGTGTGGGGATGGCACGGCAGGGACGCAAGCAATTGTGGTGAAGTTTCTTGATGTTTCCTTGGGCATCCTCAAGTTGGTAGGTGTGGTTGTCATAGACGGCAGCTACCTTGAAGGGCCCTAAGTGGTTGGGTTCTAATATTGAAGAATTGGGATTGAGGGTTTAGACGGGGTCACCTATGGCGTATCTAGCTTTGAGGTGTTTTGTCCCCCCTGCAATCTGCTTGTGTTTGATCTCCTGGGCTTTGGCACGCCATTGATCCAGGGATGGGGTTGTTGTTAGGGGAGGCTTGTTGGGGACCTTGGACCATAGCTTTCCCTGTTCAACTCCTGTCAGACCGTCAGGTGTTCCAAAGGCCAGGGTGTTAGGGCTGAACCCAGTGCCCCTGTTGATTCTTGCTTGCAGGATCAGTAGGGCAGTGGGAAGATGTTCAGTCCACGCAGTGTTAGGATGCTCTTGTGAGAGCTTGGCAATCAGTTGAACCAGGGAGCCTTTTAACTGTTCCACACGTCTGTTGGCTTGCAGATGGTAGGGAGTTGTGACTATATGTTGGAGTGCGTTCTTGACGCAGTATGCCTTCACGACGTGTCCAACAAGTTTGGGCCCGCCATCTGTGATGAGACGCTTGGGTTGCCCAAAGCAAGCCACAATTTCCTTGCCAATAAAGCGGGTAACAGTGGTGGCAGTGTGGTTGGCTGTGGCTCAGGCCACTGGCCAACACGTGAAGTAGTCAATAGCGGTGATAATATACTTCTTACCCAGTCTGTCTTTGGGAAGCGGTCCCACAATGTTGAGGGCCCACTGTTTGAAGGGTTCCATAGCCTTGATGGGTAGGACAGACTTGGGAGGTGCAGGTTTGGACGTATTCTATTCACACAACACACACATCTCAAGGAGGTCCAAGATGTCTTGGCGCATGCGTGGCCACCAAATCTTACATTTCATGATCTCAAAGAGGTTATACCCTCTGATGTGACCCAAGGTTTGGTGGTAGTGCAAGATGGTGTCTCCTTGTTGTGTGGTGGGAATATAAGGCGTCTTCTCACCTGTCTCTGCCTGGCGGCAGACGTTTCCAGCATTGATGGTGAACTGACTTTCATTGTCCTTCAGCTTGGAGATGATGACTGAGTTAAGGCCCTCATAGCGGGTTGCCTCAGGGCGCAGGTAGAGCATGGGCCAGTCTGGGTCCAGACCGTTGTCCCCAGTGATGGACACTACGTAGAGTTGTGAAAGAGCATTGGCTGTGATGAGTTCCTTTCCAGGCTTATATTTATGCGTAATTGATAGGGGGATAGACGTTCAACCCATCCTGCTTGGCGGTGTGTCAAATGGGACTGCGTGTTGAAGTACTGGAGTGACTTGTGGTCCGTCAGAACGCGGGGTGGGAAGGTCTCACCTTCTAAGTAACAACGCCACTTCTCAACACAGTGTACAATGGCTGCCAGCTTCTTGTTGTGGATAGGATAACATTGTTCCGAGTCAGTGAGCTTCCTGGATTCATATGCTACGGGGAGGAAGACGCCATTGTCAGTTTCTACTCTTAGCACACCCCCTATGGCCCTGTCAGAGGTGTCTGTCTCAATTTTGTACTGTCGGTTTTGGTTGGGAAACTGCAGTACTGGTGCTGTTGTGAGCCTTTGCTTCAACGTCTCAAAGGCTTGATCTCTAGCAGGGGTCCAATGGAAGCGCTGTTTGGTATTGAGGAGCTCAGTGAGAGGTGCAATTAGTTCCCCACAATTGGGGATGAACTTGCGTACATGGGCAACCATGCCCAAGAATGTCTGCACCTGGCCCACATCAGTGGGGGCGGCATGCTAGTGATTGCCTTGATTTTGGCAGGGTCAGGCTGTATCCCTTGGGCAGAGATGGTGTTCCCAAGGAATAACAACTCCAACTTGAGAAACTCACATTTGGAGGGTTTAGCTTTTAGCTGGTTTTCCCAAAGGGTGTTGAGGACAGCACAGAGGTGTTGGAGGTGTGTGGTTTGATCTTGAATGAAGACAACAATGTTGTCAAGGTACACCACCACACACTTCCCAATCAATTCCTCAAAGGCTTTTTTCATCAACATGGCAAAGGTAGAGGGAGCGTTGGTCATTCTGAAGTTCATGACACAACACTCAAACAACCCGTAGCGTGTGGAAGGCAGTTTTTGCCTCATCCCCTGGTGCAATACGGACCTGGTTGTACCCTGCAGTGAGATTGATCTTGCTAAAGACCTTTGCGCCTGCAAGTGTATCAAACAGGTTGTCAATCAGTGGCAGGGGTATTTATTTTTAACTGTCACCTCATTTAGGGCGCAGTAGTCTGTGACCAGGCAAAGGGACCCATCCTTCTTGGATACAAAGAAGACTGTCGCTCCATATGGAGAGAGCAAGGGGCAAATGAATCCCTTATCAAGCGCGTCCACAAGGTGCTGGCGGAGGGTTTCATTTTCCTTTGGTGTGAGACGGTATAATGGTCGTGCTTTAGGTAACAATTCTTGAAGTTTTACAGCGTGCTGGATCTCCCAGGGTGGAGGTAGTTGTTTGAGTGTTTCACCAAATACATCCTTGTACTCCTCAAGGAGTGCAGCTAGCGCTGGTGGTAGTGATGTTGACAAGGGAGGGACTGCAGATGGTTCTGCACGGATAACTTCAACTGAACATTGATTAAAGTCTAGTCTCCCCCCTTGAAATCATGTCGTGTTCTGAGGCGCAGCACAGACACACAATGGGGAATCCTAACCTTAAGATTGGATTTGTACTAAGTCTTGGTTAGATGACAGGGAAGACAATAGCGTTTACCTTGCAGCCCTGGATGAATAATCTCTACTAGGCGTGGCTAGAGAGAGGCGCGGAAGTACAGAAGACACAAAGACAAAAATGTGAATAGAACTAAATTTTTATTGGTGAATATGAAATGGAATATATAGTGGTTAGGAATACCACAAAACACTACCAGGACGGTAGGATCACTTGCCACAAGCATGAGTGAGGCGAGTGAGTTGCGCAGAGTCAGGAAACCAAACAATCATATTTCCTGAAGCAGAAGCCAGTTCATTTCAAGAGTTGAAAGCAAAAGCAAGAGATTTGTCTTCAAAATAGCCCAACAAAGGCGAAATCAAAACATGGTGAATGCCGTTATTCATGACATTGCCCCCCTCTAGATTGGCCTTTGGGGGGTGATACTTGCGGAGAAACTTGGCGTGTACGCGAGCAAAAGGGCAACCACTGGAGAGGAGTTTTACAGTGTACACAGATCCTTGCTTGAAAGTCACCTCTAAAGGACTAATCCACAGGGAGTCTAGTTTGTGTGCGCGTCCACTCACACGGTGTTGATAGTATAGGACATGGTCACCAACAGCAAACTCAGGCAAGGGGGAGCGCCCAGCGTTGTCAGGAGAGAGCTTGAGCATCTTAGTCTTATAGGCAGAAGTGTAGGCAGTAGCCTGTATATCAATGATGCAGTTGACTAAGTCTTTGATGTGGTTGTCAGGGTTCATGGCCTTATCAGAAGAGAGTAGGGGAACCCCCAAGAGCAACAGAGTGGTGGCTTCACGCCCATACAACATGGCAAAGGGGGAGTACCCTGTGACCCAATGCTTGCTCAGACAATAGGCAAAGAGTGCAGTAGGTAAGTATAGATCCCAATTGGCAGCGTCAGAGTAGATGAGCTTTCTCATGATAGAAACCAGTGTCAAGTTGGCACGCTCAACTGCCCCATTAGTGGAAGGATTATAGGGGGCAGAGAAAGACAGGTGAGTTCCTAGAGCTTCAACAACAGAGGTTACAAGTTTGGCATTGAAGTTGGTTCCGTTGTCTGATAACAGCACTTGAGGACAGCTATGGCGGTAGAAAACATCCTGCAGCAGGAAGGCCACAGTAGTCTTAGCAGTGATGTCTTTAGTAGGAAAAGCTTCTACCCACTTGCTGAAGTGGCCAACGGCAATCAAGATAAACCGGCATCCAGAGCGTGAGCGGGGAGAGGACCTACAGCATCAATGCTGACAGTGTGAAAGGCATGCTGAGGGGGAACTACTTTGAATTTGTTGACAGTAGCTCAAGGCCTCTGCAGCTGGCAGTTAGGGCAACTAGCTATGACATATGGATCAACAGGCAAAGATTCTCCCAGAAGTAATTCTTATGAAGCCAGTCAAACGTCTTGGCAATGCCTCCATGGCCAGTTTCTTTATGAGCTTGTGACACCATGGAGAGGCAAAGCCTGAGGCAAACATATGGCAGGTATCGACCCCATATCTTCTTGAAGAGTTGGTTGTTGCGTATGAGGGTGTCTTCAGACAATTCGGACAGGGCAAGTCAAACCTTTTCTGTCTCATTTTCCCAGGAAGAAGGGTAGCCAATTAGCTTGTACAGGCGGTCTGCCTCTGCAGGATGTATGACAAGGATTGGCATTTGGGACAACCCATCAGTGTTCTGATGTTGAATCCTGGGGCAATGTAGCACAGTGAAATCATAACCTTGCAGGCGGAAAGCCCATCTGGCTAAGCGTCCTTCAGGCTCCTTAAGTTGTTGTAACCATTTGAGCAAAGCGTGGTCAGTGACAACAGTGAAATGGGTACCATACACGTAGTGGCAGAATTGTTTGACTTCATGCAGCACAGCAAGGCACTCCTTCTCTGTAACGCTATAATTATTTTCATGCTTATTCAGCACACAGGAAGTATAGGCTACAGGGTGGTCCATACCTTCATCGTTGAGCTGAGCCAAGATAGCCCCAATAGCAAGGTCACTAGCATCAGTGTACAAGATGAAAACCTTATTGTAATTGGGGTACACTAAAATGGGTGCTTCTTTGAGTTTCTGCTTTAGAGTCTCAAAGGCTTGTTGTTGGCTGGCAGTCCATTTGAAAGGGACATTACACAATGGTTGGACCAGAGGTTTGCTAGTATCAGCAAAGTCAGGAATAAATTGTCTATAGTAACCCATCATGCCCAGAAAGACTTGTACTTCTCAGAGGTTGGTGGGCGGAAGAATTTTTTCTATGGCTTCAACCTTCTTGTTCATTGGACAAATTCCCATTTGGGTTACTTCATAGCCCAGGAATTCAAGGCGCTCTTTGAAGAAAGCACACTTAGAGGGCTTTAACTTGAGGCCAGCTTCTCGGATCTGTATAAACACCTCTTTAAGATGGGCTAGGTGATCTGTTAAAGTTGTGCTGAAGACTGTTATATTATCTAGGTATACTAAGACACACAACAACTTCAAATCACGCAGGATGGAGTCCATGGCCCTCTGGAAAGTTGCCGGGGCATTGCAGAGCCCTTGCAGCATGCAGGTAGGTTCAAACAATCCTTCTGATGTGATGAGCACAGCCTTCTGACGTTCTTCAGGAGAGAGGTCAACTTGCCAGTAACCAGACGCCAAATCCATGGCAGAGAAAAACTTAGAACCTCCAAGGCATCAAAGGGCGTCATCAATGCACGGTAAGGGATAGGAATCTTTCTTGGTTAGAGAATTCAACCTTCAATAGTCCATCACAATCCAGTGGCCTCTATCCTTTTTTTTTAAGATGAGCAGAGGGGAATCCCAGGGACTTTGAGAGGGAGCTAGCAGTCCAGCATCCAGTAGTTGTTTGAGCTCTTTAGAAACCTGTGCATCTTCCACTTGGCTGCAGCAGAATGGCTTGGCACAAAAGGGGGGAGCATCTCCTGTGTCAATCTGATGAATCACACCTTTGGCTAGCCCATAATCAGTACTATCTTTAGAAAAGATGTCTGAGAACTGGTCTAGTAAATCAAGCACCTCTTTCTGTTGAACCAAGGACAACTGAGGGAAGTCTTGGGCAGTGAACAGAGATAGGACTTGAGGCTTGTTTTTGGGTAGGTTAAAGTCTTGAAACGTTCCAAAAGGGTGAAGGGACAAGACGTCAGGGGCATTTAACAACTTTCTATAACCAACAACCTGTCCTCTGGATACTATCATAGGAAGCGCAGTAAGGTTGGCAACTAGTAATTGAACAGGATCCTTGTGGGAAACGTCCAGAATTCCAGGACAAAGGTAAGGCTTGTTACGCCCCAGCAAAGGAGGGGAGTACAGCTCTAAGAAAGTCCGTTCAGGTAGTTCATATGATATCTGGGAGTCTAGGATAGCCTGAAAGCCTGGGGGGATGGTGATAGCAGACAAGGCCATGAGAGGGGTTCCCACAGTTGCAGGACAAGCCATGGGATGACACTTCATGTTGGTGGAATGGGTTCAGTATTTTAGGGTGAAAACTTCAGTGGGGTACTCCAGAGTACATATCTTCAAACGTTTACCAGGAACTTTGATTGGCTCTTCAAAGATCAGGGGGACTTTTTACCCTAGGATAGAAAGATAACCATCCTTTAGGTTGATGATCCCATTATATTCCCAAAGGAACTGGGTACCAACCAAAAGGTCATAGCTCTCATTTTCTAGAACAACAGCTGGTGCAGCCAACAGGAGTTTACCAAATTGCATTGGTAAGGCAGAGTACACACCAATGGCACAAGTCATGGAGAGACCAGCGGTGCCATAGGATTGATGGTAGTTGAGATCAGGGGCCAGCTTAAGTTTCTTCACCAATTTAGAAGAAACAATGTTGACAGGAGAACCGGTGTCCAGGACAGCTTTGATCTTGACCTTCTGGATAGATATCTCTACTTGGGTGGTGGTGCGTCCAAAGGGTGGCAGAACAGCCAAGATATCCTGTGCCTCAGCTAGTTACTTGTCCCATTTCTCAATCATGCATCATAGTCCCGGAAACTCCTTATATACAGTTTGAAGGGGGAGTGAGACAGATACATTCTTGAAAACAGCGTCTGCAAATTCAGCAGCTTCCTCTGATGATTCCACTAATACATGGGACCGTTTTGACTGAGTAAGATAGGGGCAGGAGACAACTGCTTTGGCCTCAGACGAGGGCTTGGTGGTAGTTGTAGTCTTCCCAGATTGTAGCTTGTAGGGAACAGCAATAGTCTCAGGGACGGCAAGAACAGAATACCCGTATGCATCATGGTCTTCAACATCAGATTCATCCACATCAGAATTGTCAGAAATGTCATGGAACAGGAGGAGGATAGGAGGATATTCATCATTAGAAGGCTCAGAGTCAGTAGCAGGCAGAGGTATAGAAGGAGACTGGGAAGAATTGTCAACCAAGAGCGTCTCCACCTCTAGGTTGACTGTTCTTTTCCCAACTGATCCTTGGGATCAGCTCCTTCAACCCGCAGATTGGTGCAGACGCAAGAGTGGTGGCCTATCTGACTGCAGTTGTGGCAACCTTGACGTTGAGGAGGATTTTGGGAGTTCATAGTGAGGATATGAGGGCCGTGAGAAATGGAGCCAGAGTTGAAAGCGGCACAACTTTCCCAAACAACTGCCCCAGAATGGGTAAGATGCATATCTTGGAGCAGTGTCTTTATACTTTTCATGGAGGACAGCATAGCCTTGTGGGCCTTGAAATGAAGGCATAGGAGTTGATTCACCTTGAGGGCCTGGGCGCAGGCATATATGCTTCATGTACTGTCAATTGTCTGCTTGTTATTAACTATTGTCCCTCCATGTAAAATCTGTCGGCAAATTCAGCTAATGTCTCTTTGGGCTTGAAGGATATGTGATGAAAGCATCCTTTTTCACTTCCAGGCTGAGATCACCACTAAACTTGTCAATCAGGAGCTGTTTCATGTCCACCTAGGTCTTGATGGAGGGCAGCTCTGGTACAACTACCTCTTGACAGGTTGGGTGTAGGCAAGTCAGAATATGTTCTTTCTTAACTTCATCTGATGCTTGTCTCATAGCAGTCTTGTAAATAGTTAAGAAGGCTGCAATAGTCGAAGTTTTAGGATCAAAGACTTGCTTAAAATTAGGCTTGAAGTGTGCCTTGGGAGTTGGGCCACCATTGAGGCTATTGAGTACATTTATGCGCGGGGAGAACTCAGCTTCAGATTAGGAGGGGGTTTGTCTAGCCCACAGTTGTCAAACACTTTCTTCAAGGGCCGTCAGAGTCTTGGTGGTTCTGTCACCCGTAGTGTTGGCTAGAGCGGTCTGTTGTTCAGTAAAATCTAGGCGTTATCCTTGAGTAGTGACAACTGTGGAGAGCTCAGCCAGTTGCAAAGTAAGGGATGGCCCCACTGATAGGCAAGGGGCAAATATGTCGTTTACCAAATCAATCAACCCACTCATCTCCTGTACATCCCTGTCCAACTCAGTCTGGTCTTGTTTCAAATGATCCACCTCATTAGCTAGGGCAATCAACTCTCTGGCACAGTGGATTTGAGGAGCCCCCACCAAACCAGGACAACAGCCATCCTCCTTGTTAACCCCGTTTGGACTAGCCGCGGTTGTTACTATCTCATGTAAAGCAGCAACTTCTTGCTGTAGTTCAGCAACCTGAGCAGTCAGCGCAAGAACCCAAGGATCAGGTTGAGGCATTTCAGTAGGACGTCCTTGGCTACAAGTGGAAGCACGTAATTCCCAGATGGCTTCCCAGATTTTCTGCTCTCTGTCCACCAGATCATCAGCAAGAGGAAAAGGCGGAACATCAGGTTTGGGAGTGGACAGCTCATTCACCTGACCCTGAAGTTTGGCAATAGCTGCGGCAGTGGTAGCTCTCTCTTGATTGAATTCCGCACTGAGCTCATTTAGACCTTGGGCTGCAAGGTCAGCTACCTGTTGCAATTGCTCAAATGAATAGACACTGAATGCATTGAGCTGTTGCACTAGGCTCTCAAAATTGGAGAGATAAGCGTTTAGGGTGGAGTCTACTTGAGTTTGCCAGGGTTGTTCTAACTGGTGAAACTCATGTAGTTGCTCCCTAACGTACTCAGGGATGGAATGGTGCATTTGCTTAATGTAATTGACTAAACATGTTTGAGAGGTGACCAAATCACGCTGATTGTCAGATATCAGGGAGAACAGGGAATGAATACATTGTTGGTAGGCGGCAAACTGGTCCCAATGATGGGTAACAGCTGCTTGTAGAGACATGATTTCTTGAATGTGGAGTCCCAACACCATCTGGTGGTGGGCCAAGGCAAGCTGTACAAAGGATGACAGCA
This sequence comes from Entomophthora muscae, assembly GCA_014839935.2. Taxonomy (NCBI): domain Eukaryota; kingdom Fungi; phylum Entomophthoromycota; class Entomophthoromycetes; order Entomophthorales; family Entomophthoraceae; genus Entomophthora; species Entomophthora muscae. The sequence continues at coordinate 348,288 of QTSX02003580.1, read as the reverse complement.
GATGATCAGCAGAGCCAGCTGCTGCAAAGAGATGTTGTGGAAACTGAGGGGCCACAATTAACTCATAGTATTTGGCACGGCTAAACTGTAACTGAAGGCAAGGGATGGCCCCATCCTGAGCTATCCCAAGGGCTACTGCCATGACTTGTTCCAAGTCAGGGGTACCCATAGGGTAAGCAACTAAGCGGGGACCATTCCCAAGGTTCAGTACAGTAGGGACAATAGGCAGCTCGGCAATGTCTTCCTCAATAGGAGGGCTAGTAATTTCAGGCGAGGTCAACTCCCAAATAGGCGGAGGCAAGGGACCTGCAAACATAGATGCAAAAGGGATAACCAAGGGGCTTACAGTCCCTGTAGTGAGCACCATTTTTGTTGTGTTCTGAGGCGCGGCACAGACACACAACAGGGAATCCTAACCTTAGGATTGGATTTGTACTAAGTCTTGGTTAGATGACAGGGAAGGCAATAGCGTTTACCTTGCGGCCCTGGATGAATAATCTCTACTAGGTGTGGCTAGAGAGAGGCGCGGAAGTACAGAAGACACAAAGACAAAAATGTGAATATAACTTAATTTTTATTGGTGAATATGAAATGGAATATATAGTAGTTAGGAATACCACAAAACACTACCAGGACAGTAAGATCACTCGCCACAAGCATGAGTGGGGCAAGTGAGTTGCGCAGAGTCAGGAAACCAAACAATCATATTTCCTGAAGCAGAAGCCAGTTCATTTCAAGAGTCAAAAGCAAAAGCAAGAGTTTCATCTTCAAAATGGCCCAACAAAGGCGAAATTGAAACATGGTGAATGCCGTTATTCACAACAAATCATATGAGCCTGTTTCTGTTATTCTGACAAACACAGTGTCATGTAGTAGTTTGTTCATTTCCATGGGATAAATCTGAAAAACCACCCCATTTCTATCAAGGGTGATGACAGAGGTATCCCAGTCAATGTAAGGGCGGTTATGCCGGAGCCAGTTGAGGCCAGCAATTACGTCATGACTAAGGCCTGCCATGATTGGCCCAGAGAGCTTAACCTGGACGTTCCCTATTCTTACAGAGGAGGGTACTGTCTTGTGGGTGATGGCAACTCTGCAGGAGTCAGCTACACGTACTGCTTTGAATCTGCTGGGTACTTGGTCTAATTGCTGGGAGTCAGCAAACACCTGATCTACCATGGTGTGATCAGCCCCAGTATCTACCAGTAACTTGTGGGTGTTCCCACAGAAACAGAAGGGATAGGACAAGCGTGTTACTTTATTTGCGGAATGAGCGGCTTGCAACACGGGGTTGTTGCTATGGACCTGAAAGACGTCTAGGGTTTTGACCTTGTGAAGATTGTAGTTGCGGGAGTTCTTTGCGAGCAAGGGCTGAGAGGGCAGGTTGGTCAGGGTTGTAAGGCCTCTTGTTGTTACAACCCCCAGGCTTTTCCCTGGTCCTTTATTAGCGCTAGCTGGAGCTCCCCCTTTCAGGGGCGTTTAGCTGCTCTTTCTTGTTGGCAAGGTTGGCAACAGCCCACTTGACCTTGGCCATTGTTAGGTGCAGGACATGGTTGGGGTGGAGCATTGTTGATGCGGCAGAAGCCCATTGAAGCCTGGTTGTTAGCCTCTACAATGGCTTTATAGCAGTTGTCAATAGAGGTGCAGCAGCCAACAGGAACCCACTTGCAAATATGGGGTTTTAACCCATTGACAATGAGAGTGAGCAACATGGTGTTCCCATTGGTCACTGCTTTGGGGGCGGCAGCAAGGGCTTGTTGCCAAGCAGCGAGATACTCAGGGACAGAACCAGTCTGCTTGATGGCTAAGAGGGGTGTCCCCAAGATAATGGGAGAGAAGGTTTCACTACACTGGGACTTGGTGGAGTCTCAAAATGTTGCCCAGGTGACGTCAAACTCCTGGCTGGCCCAGTTGGTGAATCATACGGCGGCAGGCCCTGTAAGGCGGCCAGATGAGGTGGCAACCCACATGGACTCAGGAACCTGACAGATACAAAGGCACATTTTGGTGGACTGGAGCCAACTGGCAATGTAAGCTCCTTTGACACCGCCAGTGAAGGACTCTAGTTGGAGGTTGAGCATACGTTGCAACAGATCCAACTGTGGCAGGGTGATGCTAGCGTCACACTTCCTGGGGCAGAGCCAATTGTATACACTGGTAAGAACTAGCTGATCTTGATAGATGACATAACCTTTGGGAATTTCCCCCTTGGGGATTGGAAGGAACGTCTCTTGTTGTGGAGTAGCCATGCTGCCCATACTCTGTCCTTTCTTGGGGGAATTTTGTTTTTAAGATAGGTTGTAACCTACTTCTGCTACCACTGTTGCAACTGAACCGATGAGGGTTCAGTACTTGGAATCGGGGAAGACAACAGTCTAATAGGAAAGGACAGAATAATAAGAATAAGGTATTATTTATTGTAGAATATTGTGGTTAATATACTATATTGGGAAAGCCACAAGGCCACAAGGGGGTGGCATAGTGGGGAGTTCCATGTAGGGTTTGGAGCCAAGGAATAACTTGTGCGGGGATCAGTAGGTCGAATTGGCAATGCTCCTAATTAGGATGAAGTGCCTGCTATTTGACATTGCCATCAGATTCATTCATAACATTAGATACATCAAGGGGCAACTCATTGAGCGCCCCCTGTGTATTGTAAGATACGTTAGCAGGCAAGGTTTGAATCTTGGTTGCAACATCATGGTAAATTTCATAATGCCAGATATTATTTGGCCAATTAGGAAGGCTTGAAAATTGCGGAAAACTTTAACAAAGTTGCTGATTTAACTGACTTGAATCAAACAGTTGATCAGAAATGGGTTACAGCTACTCCAGTTTGCCAGTTAAATCTGATTCCCCCTTGTAAAACAATGTTGATAAATTGACATGATTTGAGGGTCATAGAATATGGTCTTATTAATCAGCATGGTCATCAGAAGTTGGTCACTCAAGGGTTCTTTGAAAACTGGACTAAATACTCACTTAACAATGTGAAAGAAATAGGAGCCAAGGATCCAGGTGATATTGCTTAGTCAGATTTTGATATATATTGAATAATTTTCACTGTTTCAACTCTTAAGAGTTGAGTTATCCCAAAATTTTTACTCAATAAAATCAAATATCCCTTGGTCTAAATTTATTTTCAAATGAATCCTGTAGTTGACCAGTTGAACTACATTCCCTACAATCTAATTCTTAGCCAGATCATTACGAGAAGATGGGGCACTGCTGCCTAAACTTTGTTTTTGCCTCCACACAATGTTAATCCAATGCCTGCCAATCTTGGAGTTGCTCCTCCTACATTTGAAAATGAAAATCTGGTTCTATCTTAATGTCCTGAATTTTATTCTGAAGACACTCTGATTCTCTTGCAGGCTATTTATCTTGGGCTCTTTTGGTTAGGGTCATACATTTTACTTAACCCTAGCATATCATTTGGAAATTTCACAAAAGTTATTTGAAGCTGCGTTGGTGGTTAATCATTAACTCCATGTGGATTTAGGTGGTGATTACCTATCACATTAAGACAGCTTCTTAATATCTGGCAATTTCTGTCACATTACTCAACTTCTCTACGTCTGAGTTTTTAAAGGTAGTTTGTCATGAATTTGTGTTTCTTTTCTCCTGCTCTGTTGAGATATCTGCGTTTATCATGTTTATTTTCATCAGCTCTTTTCTGAGTTTTCAGTTTGGGCTTTTTTTAATTTGTGGTTTCCATCTCTAGTAGCAGTTGTTGAGACTGGATCTGTAAGGTCTGAAGGCTTGGGGTAAATTATTATAAACTAAGGCTCTTAAACCAAGAATATTTATTTTTGTTAAGTATAAAAAGGTAGACAAGGTTTGTAACAACAACTGCACTAAGGCTCCTAAGAGCTTATATGAAGTGAAATAGGGACTAAGGCAATTTATTAAACCTAAGAAAATAAAATAAAGACCAGTCTTAATGACTGAAAATTTGGTTAAAAAGTCGATTTCTAAGTCTGGAAAGTGATCACCACAAGCAGGGGGAATGAAAATATCAACAATTAAATTGTGAGTACCACTATAAAAATTGCCTAGCTGGTGAAAGATATAGTCAAATAGGATCATGGAACTAAGATGGAAGCTAAGGATAAAGACTGAAGAGAAAAACACAAGCCAAAAAACCTAACAAGTACCTTTTTGGGTGCAAGTCAAACAATCTCAACTTAAGTTGAGAATGAACAGAAACACAAGCTTTTATTTCAGCTTGGGTTTTAAGGTAATGATAGGGGAAAGAACAAATCACTAAAAGAGGTTAGATGTCTTGGTGCTGTAGAAAAAATTCAAAAGCACTCGTTTTCTTAACTCAACTTTTTAAGAGTTAAGTGAAAAGTAAAGGAGAACAATAGGGGACAGCAGCGTCAGCTTAACAGCTGAGGATAGAGCAAGAAGCAAGCAGGAAGACAGAAAAATGAAGTCCAAACTGCTGGCATAAACCAAACAAAAAGCAAAAGTTAAGCAGGTGTCAAGGATCTAGAAGTACAAGTATTCCGGCTACTGCCAACCTACTCAACATCCAGTCATTGCCCAATTTAGTGCCCTTCCAATATACCATTTGGCATACCGGGAATGGCAACCAAGCAATATCACATGACTGTCCAAGTATCCAGTGGCTTGAACCCATCCTGCACATGACCAACCCCTAGGTTCAATCCAACTAAATCTCTGCCACAGCCAAATCTATATAAGTCTAAAGTATTATCCAATAAAAGATACTTCTCTTCTTTCTTAATTCCATATCTGAAGCTTCCCCAAAAAGGCGCTCCTTATCACTGGTAGCAACTACGGTTTTTTGGCCACACCCATGAAAGAGAAAATGACTGACCAAAAACTGCCCACCTTTGCTCACGTACTCAACCAGGCCACATCCCAGGAGACCTGGAAGACGTACTTCTGCTCCCACAACATCAACAAAGATATACCTAGTGGATGCACCATATTTGAAGGTCTGGTCATACCCAAAGCATGTGCCAAGATAATTAAATACGGTTGCTCTCTTCAACCACAAACAAACACACAACCACCTATCACAGGTGAAGTTACCAACACCAAATCATTGGTATTGACAATTTTTTTGGTAAAAACAAAGAAAATGTCATCAACTGGCTAGACCACTCAGCCACCAAACTCTGCGCCAGCCGCATCCCCCACAAAAAATGGGTCCAGGAAGCCAGCAAGTGCCTGTAAAAGGCCGCAGCTAACTGGTTTGCCACCTGGGTTGGCTCACAAACTGACAACCAGCTTAACAACTGGGAAGAGTTCAAAGCGGGCATCACGCACAATTTCCCTGTCATCAAATCCCTCCAAGACATCACAATACAGCTCAGTGATCTTCCTCAGAAGACAACTATTGCAGCTTATGCCAATGAATTTGAGGAAATACATTGCAAGATCCAAAACACAGCACAGGCTGATAGTGTACACACCAGAGCATCATTCATCAACAGAATAAAAACCTCTGTTGCTGCCCTCATCCACCCAGAGGCTAACACCTCCATGCCCACACTCATTGCAGAAGCCAAGCGCGCAGAAAAAGCACAAACATGGAATATGCTTCACGCAACAGCAATTGCTCCTCAAAAGGCAATGTCAGAGAAAAATCCAATGGCAATAAACTCCAAAACATCAATCATAGCAATAGCAACTCCAATCACAACAACGGCAATTGCAGCCAAAGCGCAAACTGCTCCTGTCCCAAGAAAGAGGACACCACCAAAGTAAACAATACTGAAATAGCAACCCAATATGAATCTGACCCCACATTTTCTGACCTTGAAGGTCTCAAAACAGAGGAACTGGGAAAAGAAGAGAGGGAACAGAATTAAGTGCCCCTGTCTCCCCACAACTTGACAAGTAACTGTACCAAGGCACAAACTTTGCTGCTTGCATCCCACGTGTCCTGCAATCCTCCATTTTTATGAACTTAAAAATTAAAGATTGCTCACAACTTCTTGTCTACCCATGCACTTACAAATCACATACACATAAAATTTTATTTGACTCTGGTGCACAACAAACTATGGTTAGCAAGCTATTTGTAATCAAATACAAAATACCAGTTGTCAAATCCAACTTCAAATACGCTAGAATGGCATACAAATCAAAAGTTCTACTCAGAGGTAAAACAACTCCCTTCAGAATTGTCCTCCAAGACATACAAACATCCATCAAAGGACTTGTCATGAACAACATAAACTACAACATTGTAGCAGACATGGACTGGCTCACCCAAGTGAACCCTAGCATATGTTGGAAAACAAAAACCATGACTATCAAATGCAACAGAGTCAATTTTAATATCCTCAAAGAACCCAACAACCTCATTCTAAGAGACAGTATTTGCCCAGGTCATAAACCAAGACAACTCAGAACGTCTAACCAAATATAATACCCTCCACATAATGAGAAACACTGAATCCAATACTATGCAAACAATCAAAATCCAATGCCCGGAACTTGCAGCACTCCTAAATGAATACACCCATGTATTTAAGGAAGAGCTCACAGAGTTACCACCCAAACGGGAGGTCAAACATGGCATTGGCCTGTATAAAGCCATGCCTAAACCTTCACCCCTCTACAGACTCTCCCCATGGAGACCCAAATCTTCAAAACCCATATTAAGGACAACTTAGCTAAAGGCTTCATCCGCCCGTCTGAATCCCCATGGGGGGGCAGCAGTGTTCTTTGTAAAGAAAAGGAAGGCACTCTGAGTCTAGTAACCAACTACAGAGCACTAAATGCAAGCACAGTAAAGAACAAATATCCCCTTCCACTCATAGAGGATCTGTTTGCAAGACTCTCTGGAGCCAAATCTTTCTCTAAGATTGACCTCACCTCAGGTTATAACCAAGTTGAAGTGAAGGAAAAGGACATACCAAAGACTGCATTCCATATACAATTTGGATCCTTTGAATCTAGAGTAATGAACTTTGGGATGACCAATGCTCCTGCAACGCTTGTCACCATGATAAACCAAGTGCTGAATGGCCTCTCAAATACATTATGCTACCTTAACAATATCATCATATTCTCAAAAACAAAAGAGGAACACCGTACGCATATCCACAAGACACTCAATTGACTTGCAAAGCACAAACTTTATGCAAAACCAAGTAAGTGCCAATTTATGGAAAATGAACTTCTGTTCTTGGGCCACATTGTCTCTGATGTTGGCATCAAAGAAGATCCAGACAAAATAAAAGCCATAAACAACATGCAACGCCCTACCTCCATTAAACAAGTTAGATGCTTTCTCAGAATGGTAGCTTACCTAAGGAAATACATCAAAGAATGCAGAAAACTAACCACACCAATCAATGACTTAATCAAAGGTAATGCCAAAAAGAAATTCATCTGGACACTTGAATGCAACAAGAATTTCCAACTATTGTTGCAACTGAACCAGTGAGGATTCAGTATTTGGAATTGGGAAAGACAACAGTCCAATAGGAAAGGACAGAATAATAAGAATAAGGTATTGTTTATTGTAGAATATTGTGGTTAATATACTATATGGGGAAAGCCACAAGGTCACAAGGGGGTGGCATAGTGGGGAGTTCCATGTAGGGTTTGGAGCCAAGGAATAACTTGTGCGGGGATCAGCAGGTTTAATTGGCAATGCTCTTAATTAGGATGAAGTGCCCGCCATTTGACGTTGCCACCAGATTCATTCATAACGTTAGATACATTGGCAGGCGAGGTTCTAACCTTGGTTGCAACACCCCCCTGCTTGTTGTCAGACACCAGGACTGGAGTCTGCGGAAGGTCCGGGAAGGTCCGCACAAACAACCTTTGTGTGGGGATGGCACGACAGGGGCGCAAGCAATTGTGGTGAAGCTTCTTGGTATTCCCTTGGGCATCCTCAAATTGGTAGGTGTGGTTGTCATAGACAGCAGCTACCTTGAAGGGTAACAGTGCCAAAATTGACTGTAGGGATGTAAAAGTGAGAATTCAAAAGTGAGAATGTAAAAGTGGCCATGTCAACACTTTTAAAATTTTAAAATTAAATTAAAACAGCTCATCTGAAATTAAAATTTATTATGGTCATATAATTTTTTTATTCATTCTCTCAACTAAAAAAGCCAAGAAAAAGTAATTACTTTATTATAAAAAGCCATTTTGAAAATTTAAAAAGTATTGACATGGCCACTTTTAGATTCTCACTTTTGAATTCTCACTTTTACATCCCTACAGTTGATTTTGCCACTGTTGCCCCTTGAAGGGCCCTAGGTGGTTGGGTTCCAGTTTGGCAGAATTGGGATTGAGGGTGTAGACGGGGTCACCTACGGCATATCTAGCTTTGAGGTGTTTCCCCCCTGCAATCTGCTTGTGTTTGATCTCCTGGGCTTTGGCGCGCCATTGGTCCAGGGAGGGAGTTGGTACTAAGGGGGGTTTGTCAGGAACCTTGGACCGTAATTTCCCCTGTTCAACCCCTGTCAGACTGTCAGGTGTTCCAAAGGCCAGGGTGTTAGGGCTGAACCCAGTGCCCCTGTTGATTCTTGCTTGCAGGATCAGTAGGGCGGTGGGAAGATGTTCAGTCCACGCAGTATTGGGATGCTCCTGTGAGAGCTTGGCAATCAATTGAACCAGGGAGCTGTTTAACCGTTCCACGCGCCTGTTGGCTTGCGGATGGTAGGGGGACGTTACAATATGCTGGAGCGCGTTCTTGACATAGTATGCCTTCACAACATGCCCCACAAGTTCAGGCCCACCATCTGTGATGAGACGCTTGGGTCGCCCAAAGCAAGCCACAATCTCCTTGCCAATAAAGCGGGTAACGGTAGTGGCGGTGTGGTTGGTTGTGGCCCAGGCCACTGGCCAATGCGCAAAATAGTTGATAGCGGTGATAATATACTTTTTACCTAGTCTGTCTTTGGGAAGCGGCCCCACAATGTTGAGGGCCCACTGTTTGAAGGGTTCCATAGCCTTAATGGGTAGGACAGACTTAGGAGGGGCTGGTTTGGACGTATTCTTTTCACACAATACACATGTCTCAAGGAGGTCCAAGATGTCTTGGCGTAGGCGCAGCCACCAAACCTTACGTTTCATATCTCAAAGAGGTTGCACCCTCTGATATGACCCAAGGTTTGGTGGTAGTATAAGATGGTGTCTCCTTGTTGTGTAGTGGGAATATACAGCGTCTTCTCACCTGTCTCTGCTTGGTGACAGACGTTTCCAGCATCAATAGTGAATTGACTTTTGTTATCCTTCAGTTTGAAGATGGTGACCAAGTTAAGGCCCTTGTAGCGGGTTGCCTCAGGGCGCAGATAGAGCATGGGCCAGTTGGGGTCCAGACCATTGTCTCCAGTGATGGACGCTACATAGAGTTGTGAAAGAGCATCAGCTGTAACAAGCTCTTTCCCAGGCTTATATTTGATACATAATTGGTAGGGGGACAGGCGTTCTACCCATACTGCTTGGCAGCGTGTCAAATGGGACTGTGTGTTGAAGTATTGGAGGGACTTATGGTCCGTCAGAACGCGGGGTGGGAAGGTCGCACCTTCCAAATAACAGCGCCACTTCTCAACGCAGTGTACAATGGTTGCCAGCTCTTTATCATGGATGGGATAACATTGTCCCAAGTCAGTGAGCTTTCTGGATTCATACGCTACGGGGAGGAAGACGCAATTGTCAGTTTCTACCCTTAGCACACCCCCTATGGCCCTGTCAGAGGCGTTAGTCTTGAGTTTGTACTGTCAGTTTTGGTTGGGGAACTGCAGTACTGGTGCTGTTGTGAGCCTTTGCTTCAACGTCTCAAAGGCTTGATCTCTGACAGGGGTCCAATGGAAGTGTTGTCTGGTATTGAGAAGCTCAGTGAGGGGTGCAATTAGTTCCCTGCAAACAGGGATGAACTTGCGCACATAGGCAACTATGCCCAAGAAAGCTTGAACTTGGACCACATCTGTGGGGGGCGGCATTCTAGTGATTGCCTTGATTTTGGCAGGATTGGGCTTTATCCCTTGGGCAGAGAAGGTGTACCCAAGGAATAATAACTCCAACTTGAGAAACTCACATTTGGAGGGTTTAGCTTTTAGCTGGTTTCCCCAAAGGGTGTTGAGGACAGCACAGAGGTGTTGGAGGTGTGTGGTTTGATCTTGACTGAAGACAATAATGTTGTCAAGGTACACCACCACACACTTCCTAATCAGTTCCTCAAAGGCTTTGTTCATCAACATGGCAAAGGTGGAGGGAGCGTTGGTCATTCTGAAGTTCATGGCATGACACTTAAACAACCTGTAGCGTGTGCAGAAGGCAGTTTTTGCCTCATCCCCTGGTGCAATGCGGACCTGGTTGTACCCCACGGTGAGATCAATCTTGCTAAAGACCTTTGCGCCGGCAAGTGTATCAAACAGGTTGTCAATCAGTGGCAGGGGGTATTTGTTTTTAACTGTCACCTCATTTAGGGCGCGGTAGTCTGTGACCAGACAAAGAGACCTGTACTTCTTAGCTACAAAGAAGACCGCCGCCTCGTATGGAGAGAGTGAGGGGCAAATGAATCCCTTATCAAGCGTATCCAAAAGGTGATGGCAGAGGGTTTCATCTTCCTTTGGTGTGAGACAGTATAATGGTTGTGCTTTAGGTAACAATCCTTGAAGTTGTACAGCGTGCTGGATCTCCCAGGGTGGAGGTAGCTGTTTGAGTGTTTCACTGAATACATCCTTGTACTCCTTGAGGAGTGCAGCTAGCGCTGGTGGTGGTGATGTTGACAAGGGAGGGGCTGCAAATGGTTCTGCACGGATAACTTTGACTGAACATTGGTTAAAGTCTAGTCTCCCCCCTTGAAGTTGTATGAGCCTGGTTCTGTCATTCTGATAAACACAGTGTTGTGTAGTAGTTTGTTCATTTCCATTGGGTAAATCTGAAAAACCACCCCATTTCTATCAAGGGTGATGACAGAGGTATCCCAGTCAATGTAAGGGCGGTTATGCCGGAGCCAGTTGAGGCCAGCAATTACGTCATGGCTAAGGCCTGCCATGATTGGCCCAGAGAGCTTAACATGGACGTTCCCTATTCTTACGGAGGAGGGTACTGTCTTGTGGGTGATGGCAATTCTGCAGGAATCAGCTACGCGCACTGCTTTGAATCTGCTGGGTACTTGGTCTAATTGCTGGGAGTCAGCAAACGCCTGATCTACCATGGTGTGATCAGCCCCGGTGTCTACCAGTAGCTTGTGGGTGTTCCCACAGAAACAGAAGAGATAGGACAAGTGTGTTACTTTATTTGCAGAATGAGCAGCTTGCAATACAGGATTGTTGCTATGGACCTGAAAGACGTCTAGGGTTTCAACCTTGTGAAGATTGTAGTTGCAGGAGTTCTTTGCGAGCAAGGGCTGAGAGGGTGGGTCAATCTGGGTTGTAGGGCTTCTTGTTGTTACAACCCCCAGGATTTTCCCTGGTCCTCAATTAGCGCTAGCTGGAGCCCCCCCTTGCGGGGGCGTTTAACTGCACCTTCTTGCTGTTGAGGTTGGCGACGTCTCACTTGACTTTGGCCATTGCTAGATGCAGGACGTGGTTGGGGTGGAGGATTGTTGATGCGGCGGAAGCCCATTGAAGCCTGGTTGTTAGCCTCTACAATGGCTTTATAGCAGTTGCTAATAGAGGTGCGGCAGCCAACAGGAACCCACTTGCAAATATGGGGTTTTAACTTATTGACAATGAGAGTGAGCAACATGGCGTTCCCATTGGTCATTGCTTTGGGGCAGCAGCAAGGGCTTGTGCCAAGCGGCAAGATACTCAGGGACGGAACCAGTCTGCTTGATGGCTAAGAGGGGTGTCCCCAAGATAATGGGAGAGAAGGTTTCACTATACTGGGACTTGGCGGCGTCTTGAAATGTTGCCCAGGTGACGTCAAATTCCTGGCTGGCCCAGTTGGTGAACCACACAGCAGCTGGCCCTGTAAGGTGGCCAGATGCGGTGGCAACCCACATGGACTCAGGAACCTGACAGATACAAAGGCGCGTTTTAGTGGACTGGAGCCAACTGACAATTTCAGCTCCTTTGACACTGCCAGTGAAGGACTCTAGTTGAAGGTTGAGCATACGTTGCAACAGATCTGAATGTGGCAGTGTAACGCTAGCGTCACGCTGCCCAAGGCGGAGCCAATTGTATACGCTGGTGAGAACTAAATGGTCCTGATAGATTACATATACTTTGGGAATGTCCCCCTTGGGGATTGGAAGGAACATCTCTTGTTGTGGAGTAGCCATGTGGCCCGTACTCTGTCTTTTCTTGGGGGAATTTTGTTTTTGAAATAGGTCAGAACCTACTTCTGCTACCACTGTTGCAACTGAACCAATGAGGGTTCAGTACTTGGAATTGGGGAAGACAACAGTCTAATAGGAAAGTACAGAATAATAAGAATAAGGTATTATTTATTGTAGAATATTGTGGTTAATATACTATATTGGGAAAGCCACAAGGCCACAAGGGGGTGGCATAGTGGGGAGTTCCATGTAGGGTTTGGAGCCAAGGAATAACTTGTGCGGGGATCAGCAGGTCGAATTGGAGACGCTCCTAATTAGGATGAAGTTCCTACCATTTGATGTTGCCACCAGATTCATTTATAATGTTAGATTAGTCAAGGGGCGGCTCATTGAGCGCCCCCTGTGTATCTAAAAGATACTTTGGCAGGCGAGGTTCAAACCTCAGTTGCAACACTATTAAAACTATCTTTGATTGAATCACCAATCTTGCAATATTCTAATAATAGCGGATGCTACAAGCTTGAGTCAGATGCCAGTGACACTGCCATTGGTGCAGTCCTACACATCTGCCAGCCAGGGCAGCAAGACTAACCTGCCAGTATGTTACAAAAGTAGAAAGCTAACCAACACTGAGCAGAGGTACCCAATACACAATAAGGAATTGCTAACAATATATCACACATGCAAGAAATGGAGATGTTATCTAGAAGGACATTTAAACACCTGAGTACTAACTGACCATAAATCCTTAATATATTTCAAAACTCAGAACACACTTGCACGGCTGCAAGCAAATGGATGTCCTTTCTGGAACAGCTTAACCTGGACATCAAGTACAAAAAGGGGGCAGGGCTCATCACAGCCAATGCTCTCTCTAGACTATGTCAGCCTAGAGAGGATAAACCTGACCACCTGGACCCTGACTGGCCAAACCTATACAATACTGAGTATAAAAACAAAGGGAAAGACCCCACAACACATCAACTGACCCACAACACATTAGTAAGGAACAAAAAATATTTCCATGTTCAAATGGCACTGTATACCAAATCATTAACAACAAACATGTCCCTTACATCCCACTTGCACAAAGAGTTTACACTGTATTAAGACACCACCACCTACTAGGAGACACAAAGGCTAATAACCTATACCTCACATTAAAAAAGATAGTATGGTGGCCCAATCTCAAACAAGATAAAATTGATGTTCTGAAAAATTGCACAGTGTGCAAGAAATACACCAGCATAAAGTCTCCACAGCCAACAGTCAACCCAGTACCTGACCCCAAACCATTCAATGTTTGGGGACTGGATGTAGTGGGACCCTTCCTAGAAACAAAGACAAACCAATGTTTCCTAATTGTAGCCATCAACTTTGCCTCACACTGACCCATCTGCTGGGCAACAAAGAACCACAAAGCAGAAACCATAAGCCAATTCATTAACAAAGCAATATTAGCCAACTATGGCACCCCATACTACATCATAACTGATGGAGCAACTGAGTTATCAGGTCACGTAGTAAACAACAACTAAAAATCCAAAAAAATTGAAATTCCACAACCTTGCCCTACAGGCCACAGGCTAACAGCAGAGTTGAATGCCTAAAAAGCAGCCTTATCAGAACTCTGGAGAAAATAATGGATGGCAAAGCCAAAAACACATGGCCACTATATGTGAAACATTTATTACTAGTATCCTGGGTCCATACCAATCAAGGGACAGGCTACCCACTGTTTGAACTAACATACAGATACAAACCAGAGATAGTTACCCGCAACAAACAACCATACATAAAGATCCCCCCGGGGGAAACCCCCCCACAGTAGAACAAGTACCAAATCTACAACACATATGCCTCAAAGCTAAAATAGCAGAAATAAGAAGGCTCAAAACACAAAAGGTAACCTCTACAGAGGAACCGCTTCCCATCAACTCCCCCGTCTGGGTCTTAGCTGGAAACAGAAAGAAACTAGACTCAGTACATAGAGGACCAGGAAGAATCATCAAATACATACCAGACTGAAACACCTATCTAGTGAAATTCCAAGGTGACAAAACCCCTGTTGTCAAGAAATACCACAGAACCTGTCTCTGCCTTAGCAAAGGAGAACACTCAACCAAACTGGTACCAACTAGTAAACAACTCCAGGAACATCAGGTGGCAGCCGTTAAGGCAAAGCCCCCTCCTGATGTACCAGAGTAACCCCTTAAGGAGGGTATCAAGGATCTGGATGTACAAGATTTCTGGCTACTGCCAACTTACTTAACATCCAGTCATCACCCAATTTGATGCCCTTTTAATATACAGTTTGACATACCGGGAATGGCAACCAAGCAATATCACATGACTGTCCAAGTATCCAGTGGCTTGAACCCATCCTGCACATGACTAACCCCTAGGTTCAATCCAACTAAATCTCTGCCACAGCCAAATCTATATAAGTCAAAAATATTATCCAATAAAAGATACTTCTCTTCTTTCTTAATTCCATATCTGAAGCTTCCCCAAAAGGCACTCCTTATCAAATGGTTAAATTTTGTGTTTGAAGTTACCTTTAAATTCTGGACAATTCTCAAAGCTGGGACCTAACATTTGAGTTAGATTTAACAGTTCCAAACCAGTGATAAGGAGCGCCTTTTTGGGGAAGCTTCAGATATGGAATTAAGAAAGAAGAGAAGTATATTTTATTGGATAATACTTTAGACTTATATAGATTTGGCTGTGGCAGAGATTTAGTTGGATTGAACCTAGGGGTTGGTCATGTGCAGGATGGGTTCAAGCCACTGGATACTTGGACAGTCATGTGATATTGCTTGGTTGCCATTCCTGGTATGTCAAACTGTATATTAGAAGGGCACCAAATTGGGTGATGACTGGATGTTAAGTAAGTTGGCGGTAGCCAGAATGCCTGTACATCCAGATCATTGACACATTAAAATAGATATTAATGAACTTTAGGGCAAGGAAAAGGATGGGGTAAATGCTTGAATAGTAAAATTTATGTGCATTGACCAAATCTTGAGTAGAAAAATGGTGTTGATGATCCTGAAGATTGCTAGCAGCTAAATTAAAAAAGGAGAATCCTAACATGATCTTCTGTTTCTTATTTCCGTCAAATCATGTCATTTTGGTGCCCAGATTATTTTCCTGCTCCACCCATTGATATAATTTCACGTAAAGTTTTGTTGGCCTTATCATTCTATTCCAGCTCTAGCCTTAGTCACAAATCTCAAGTCTACCATGTGATTACAAAGGTTTCAGAGGATGCTTTTGAATGGTTGTTGTCTGTGGTGGAGCGCAATCCACGTGTTTTAACTGAAAGTGCATCTTTGTACCCTCTGTTAAATAATGTGTGTGTATCTATTTAGGATTTCAAAGTATATGGTAGATTGTACGCCTTTCAATAGGGTACTACGCTTTTCTCAGTATTCCTTCCTCAATTTCTTGCCTACTGCTGTACTATTGATGATCCTAAAGTTAATAAGCTCTCAGTGTTGTGGTTAGTAGTTGACCAGATTGCCCAAGATTTGGCAGTTTGGGACTCCCTCTTATCCACAACTGAGGCCCTGGTAAGCCAAATTATTTCTCTGGTCTCAAATCTATCAACTTGCAAACAAGGTACTATGGAAATTGAAGCCAAACTCACTGCACACTCCTGGTTTTCTGGTAACCGTCCCACGGTGACTTCAACTAGTCAGAGTTGGGATTGTTTTCCTTGTGTGTCTTCTCGAACACAATTGGCTATCTTGAACAAACCTGCCAAGGTAGACAAAGCACCAGGGGTGGCTGTTCCCAAGAGTTTGTTAGCTATGCTTCAGAACATTGTACCTGCCAAGTTATTGGTAGTTGAGTCCGAGGAGTTACATCTTATTCCCATCAATTGTGATTGTCCTGTCCTCCCTGAAGCTGTCCAAGAAATAATCAAGCGTTATTTTCAGGAGCACCCTGCTTCCTTAGCCGCTGTTTGTACCACTGAAGAGAAGCAGGATCTTGCTGAGGCTGCAGCATTTGCAGCAAATAAACCTAATCCTGGCTACTTCTTGTTTTATGGTATTATTGATAATGGGCAAATTATCTATTGGCTGGCCATTTTGTTGAATACTGGTGCGTCCAAGAACTTAATGAGTTTTGAGACTGTAGACTTGTTGCAACTCAAGTATCATCCTGAAATGTTGGTTAGGGGTGACAACTGTCAAATTTTTCCCTCTTTCCAACTTAAGGAACCAGTGACATGTGTGGTTGTGGGTCAATCTTTTACCACAAGGTTCTACATATGCTCTACTCTTATGTACCCTATTATTTTAGGAGTAGGCTGGTGACAGGACCATAATGTATTGACATTTCTAAAAGAAAATTAATTACAAGTGAACCACTCTTCAGGCATTATCATTTGTATACTGTTGTTAGGTATGTCAGAATTAGATCAGTCTTCACAGAAAATCCAGTTGGTTCATGTTATTACACCCATGAGTTCAGATCTACCAGCATGCCTTCAGCCCTGGTCTGCTGCATTTCACGCCACTAGGGTCAAGGTTCTCCCCAAGAAAACTCAGTTCTACTTTGACCTTAAGGCTACTGTTGATCTTATTTGTATTTTGTCTCCCATTTACCCTTTGACCTTAAAGGAGGACACATGTTTGGAGGAGTGGACTTGGGACATGTTGATAAAACGATACATCTTTAAGAAGGCTTTGTCAATCTTTTTTCCATTGTTGTTTGTTTGAAAATCCAATGGGTCTCTTAGACCTTGTGTTGACTATAGAAATTTGAATAACATTACAATCCCTGATTCATATGTTGCAACTGAACCAATGAGGATTCAGTATTTGAATTGGTGAAGACAACAGTTCACTAGAAAGGACAGGAATAATAAGAATAAGGTGTTGTTTATTGTAGAATATTGTGATTAATATACTATATGGGAAAAGCCACACGGCCACAAGGGGGTGGCATGGTGGCATGTTCCATGTAAGGATTGGAGCCAAGGAATAACTTGTGCGGGGATCAACAGGTCAAATTGGTAGCACTCCTAATTAGGAGAAAGTGCCCACAATTTGATATTGCCTTTAGATTGGTTCAGGCCATTAGATACAGCAAGGGGTGACTCATTGAGAGCCCCCTGTGTATTGTAAGATACTTTGGCAGGCAAGTCTGGAAACTTGGTTGTAACACCCCCTGTGCCCTCTGCTTGTTGTCAGACACCAGGATTGGAGTCTGCAGAAGATCTGGGAAGGTCTGAACAAACAATCTTTGTGTGGGGATGGCGCGGCAGGGGCACAAGCAATTGTGGTGGAGCTTCTTGGTGTTTCCTTGGGCATCCTCAAGCTGACAGGTGTGATTGTCATAGACTGCGGCTATCTTGAAGAGCTGTTGTGAATACCGCTATTCACCATGTGTTAATTTCTCCTTTGGTGGGCCATTTCAAAGACAAATCTCTTGCTTTTGCTTTTGCCTCTCAAAATGAGTTGATGACTGAATCAGGAAACACAATTGTTTGGTTTCTTGACTCTGTGCATCTCACTTGCCCACTAATGCTTGTGGCAAGTGATCCTACCGTCCTGGTAGTGTTTTGTGGTATCAACAACCACTATATATTTCTTTTCTTAATTCACCAATAAAATTAAGTTCTATTCAAATTTTTGTCTTTGTGTTGTCCAGTACTTCTGCGCCTCTCTCTAGCCACAACTAGTAGAGATTATTCTTCCAGGGCTGCAAGGTAATTGCATAGCCTTCCCTGTCATCTAACCAAGACTTAGTACAAATCCAATCCTAAGGTTAGGATTTCCTGTTGTGTGTCTGTGCCGCACCTCAGAACACGGCAAAAATGATGCTCACTACAGGGGCTGTAAGTGTCACAGTAGGTTCCATAATGCCAGGTATTGTCCGTCCAAGTAAGAAGGCACGGAAGGCTGGAAAACCTGTATTGAAATTGACTAAGTTAACAGATTTAAACCAGACAGTTGATCAAAAATGGGTCACGGCTGCTCCAGTATGCCAGCTGAAACCAGCTCCCCCTTGTAAACTGATGTTGATAAATTGACGTAATATGAGGGTCACCCAATATAAGCTCATTAATCAGCATGCTTGTCAGAAACTGGTCACGCAAGGGTTCTTTGCAACCTGGACTATATACTTACTTGAAGATGCTGAAGGAATAGGAGATCAAGACTCAGGTGGTATTGCTTAGTCAATTTTTCTGATATATATTGAATAATTTTCTCTGTTTCAACTCTAAGAGTTGAGTCCTTCTAAATTTACTCAAAAAAAATCTATTATCCCAAGTTCTAATTTTAAATTTTAAAAATGCATCCTGTGCTCAGGTTGTTGCGGTATATCTTATAAAATCTGATCCTGAACAGAATTATTTAAGGAAGATGGGGCCCAGCATCTGGAACTTTGTTGTTGGCGCTGCAAAATGTTAATTTCATGCCAGCCAATTTTGTAGCTCTTCCCCCCATTCTGGAAAATGAAAATTGTGTCACTTCTCAATGCCCAGAATTCTACGCTGAAGATGCATTGATGCTTTCCCAGGTCATTTATTTTGGTTTACTCTGGTTAGGATTGATTGTTCTACTTAATCCTGGAGTTAAAATTTGAAATTTCACAAAAAGATATTTAAAGCCGCGTTGGTGGTTAATCATCAATTCTATGTGGATTTGGGTGGTAATTCCCCATCATTTAGAAACAGCTTCATTTATCCAGTGATTTCTGTCACAGTAAGCCCCTTGGTTATCCCTTTTGCATCCAAATTTTCAGGTCCTTTGCCTCTGCTTATACAAGAGCTGACTTCACCTGAAATTACTAGCCCTCCTATTGAGAAAGATATTGCTGACCTGCCTATTATCCCTACTGTACTGAGCCTCAGGAATGATCCCTGCCTAGTTGCTTACCCCATGGGTACCCCTGACTTAGAGCAAGTCATTGCAGTAGCCCTTGGGATAGCCTGTGAAGTAGCCATTCCTCTCCTTCAGCTGCAGTTCAGTTGGGCTGAATACTACAAATTAAGTGTGGCTCCTCAAATTCCACAGCATCTCCTCTCAGCGGCTGGCTCTGCTGAGCACTTACAATTGTCTTTTGTGCAGCCTGCCTTAGTCCACCATCAGATGGTGTTGGGGCTCCACATCCAAGAAATCTCATCTCTACAAGCAGCGGTTACTCATCACTGGAACCAGTTTGCTGCCTACCAATAGTGGATCTATTCCCTGTTTTCCTTGGTATCTGACAATCAGCGCAACTCTGTTACCTCCCAGACCTGTTTGGTTAATTCTATCAAACAAATGCGCCAGTTCATCCCTAAATATGTCAGGGAGCGTCTACACAAGTTTCACCAGCTAGAACAACCCTGGCAAACTCAATTAGATTCCACTTTAAACGCTTATCTCTCCAACTTTAAATGACTTGTGCAGCAGCTCAATGCATTCAGCACGTATTCATTTGAGCAACTACAGCAGGTAGCAGACTTTGCTGCTAACAGCCTTAATGAACTCAGTACAGTGTTTGGTCAATAGAGAGCTGCCACCGCTACTACTATAGCCAAACTCCAGAGTCAAGTGAATGAATTATCTACACCCAAGCCAGATGTTACGCCCTCTCCCCCTTCTGATGACTTGGTGGATAGAGAGCAGAAAATATGGGATGCTATTCAAGAGCTACATATGACTACTTGCAGTCAAGGACGTCCTACTGAGGCTCCTCAACCTGACCCCCAGGTGCTTGAGTTGACTGCTCAAGTTGCTGAGCTACAGCAAGAACTTGCTGCCTTACGCGAGATGATGGCAACTGTTGCTAGTCCAGTTGGGATTAATGGCAAAGATGGTTGCTGCCCTGGCTTACCAGGAGCCCCTCAAATCCAATGCGCTAGGGAACTAATTGCCCTAGCTAACAAGGTGGGTCATTTGAAGCAGGATAATACTGAGCTGGATAGAGATGTACAAGAGATGAGTGAATTGATTGACTCTTTAAACATCATGTTTGATCCTTGCCTCTCAGTTGGGCCATCCCTTACCTCTCAACTGGCTGAGCTCTCCACAGTAGTGACCTCCCAAGATCAACAACTAGATGTTACTGAACCATAGACCACTCAAGCTATCAATACAGGTGCCTGCGCTATTGAGACCTTGACTACCCTTGAAGAAAGTGTTTGCCAGCTGTGGGTTAGACAGCCCCACACCAAATCTAAAGCAGAATTCTCCCCACATATAAATGTACTTGAGAGCAACAATGGTGGCCCAACTCCAGAAGTACACTTCAAGCCTACCTTTAAGAAAGTCTTCAAACCCAAAACCTTGACCATTGCAGCTTTCCTAACTATCTATGAACCTGCCATGAGAAGAGCCTTGGATGAGGTCAAGAAGGAACACATTCTAACCTGTCTGCACCCAACCTGTCAATAGGTAGTAGTACCAGAGCTGCCTACTATTGAGACCTGGGAAGATATATAGCAACTTCTGATTGACAAATTTGATGGTGACCTTGGTTTGGAAGTGAAGAAGGACGCCTTCATGCACATTGCTTTCAAGCCAAAGGAGAACCTAGCTGAAATTGCAGATAGATTCTACATGGAGGGACAGCAACTGATAACAAGCAGACAATTGACAGCCCATGAAGCTTACATGGCTTGCACTCAAGCCCTCAAGGTTAACCAGCTTCTGTGCCTTCACTTCAAACCTCATAAGGCTATGCTCTCTTCCATGAAGAGCATAAAGACACTGTTGCAGGACATGAACCTTACCCATTCTGGAGCAGTTAGAGAAAGTTGAGCTGCTTCTAACTCTGGTTTGTCTTCCTGTGGTCCTTACATCCTTACCATGAACTTGCAAAATCCTCCTTGACGCCAAGGTTGCCACAACTGTGATCAGATAGGTCATCATTCTTGAGTCTGCACCAACCCACAGGTTGAAGGAGCTGATCCCAAAGAGCAGGCGGGAAAAGAACAGTCAATATAGAGGGAGACGCTCTTGGTTGACAATTCTTCCCAGTCTCCTTCAATTCCTCCCTCCATTGCTGACTCTGAACCTTCTGACACTTAGGATCCTCCCATTCTGCTGCTATTCCACAATATTTCTGACAACTCTGACCTGGATGACTCTGATACAGACGGCGCCAATGCATATTGGTACTCTGTTCAGGCTATTCCTGAAACCATTACAGTCCCCTATAAATTGCAATCAGGAAAGACTACAACTACCACTAAGCCTTTGCCTGAAGCCAAGGAAGTTGTCTCTTGCCCTTACCTCACTCAAGCTAAGAGGTCCCCTGTGCTAGTGGAATTGTTAGAAGAAGCTGCTGAGGTTGCTGACGCTGTCTTCAAGAATGTATCTGTTTTGCTCCCTCTCCAGACTGTTTATAAGGAGTTCCCAGGATTAAGATGCATGATTGAGAAGTGGGATAAGGAACTAGCAGAGGCTCAAGATATCTTGGCTGTCCTTCTACTCTTTGGTTGCACTACCACTCAAGTAGAGATATCCATTCAAAAAGTGAAGATCAAGGCTGTTTTAGACACTGGCTTGCCAGTCAACGTTGTCTCCTAAAAAACTTGTGAAAAAACTCAAACTTGCCCCTGACCTTAATTATCATCAGTTGTATGGCACAGCTGGACTGTCTATGACCCGCACCATAGGGGCGTACTCTGCTCTACCCATGCAGTTTGGCAAGCTTCTCCTAGCTGCACCAGCAGTTGTATTGGAAAACAAGAGTTACAATCTCTTAGTTGGCACTCAGTTCCTTAGGGAATATAATAGAATAATCAACTTGAAAGATGGTTACCTCTCTATTATGGGATACAAAGTCCCTCTGATCTTTGAAGAGCCAGTTAAAGTTCCTGGGAAGCGCCTGAAGACGTGCGCTTTGGAATATCCCATTGGTGTTTTCACTTTAAAATATCAAACCCATTCCTCCAACATGAAATGTCCACCCATGGCTTGCCCTGCGTCTGAGGGGATCCTTCTCCTAGCCACATCCACTGTCACCATCCCCCTGGCTCCCAGGCCATCCTAGACTCCCAGATATCATATGAACTACCTGAACAAACCTTCTTGGAGTTGTACTCTCCCCCCTCATTGGGGTGCAACAAACCTTATCTCTGTCCTGGAATCCTAGATGTCTCCCATAAGGACCCTGTTTAATTGTTGGTAGCCAACCTGACTGCTCTCCCCATGACCATGTCTAGGTGGTTGGTTGTTGAATATGGCAAGTTGTTGAGCGCTCCTGATGTCCTGTCTCTTCATCCCTTTGGCACGCTCTAAGATTTTAACCTACCTGAGGATGAACCCCAAGTCCTATCCTTGTTCACTGTGCAAGACTTTCCACAGCTGTCCCTGGTTCAACAGAAAGAGGTGCTAGACTTGCTAGACCAATTTTCTGACATCTTTGATAAGGACAGTATCAACTATGGGTTAGCCAAAGGCGTTATCCATCATATTGACACTGGCAACACCCCCCCATTCTGTGCTAAACCATATTGCCGCAGCCACATGGAGGACGCACAGGTATCTAAAGAGCTCAAACAACTGTTGGACGCTGGGCTGCTGGCACTTTCTCAAAGTCCTTGGGCATCCCCACTACTCATCTTAAAGAAGAAAGATGGAGGTCATTGTATTGTGATGGACTACTGCCAATTGAACTCTTTGACCAAGGAGGACTCATACCCCTTGCCGTGTATTGATGATGCTCTCTGACGTCTTGGAGGCTCTAAGTTTTTCTCTGCAATGGATCTGGCATCTGGATACTGGCAAGTTGACCTATTGCCCAAGGATTGCCAAAAAGCTGCACTCATTACATCTGAAAGCTGTTTGAGCCTACTCACATGCCGCAGGGACTTTGCAACGCCCCAGCCACCTTCCAAAGGGCCATGGACTCCATCCTACGTGACTTGAAGTTGTTGTGCGGCCTAGTATACTTGGATGATATAACAGTCTTCAGCGCTACCTTCAACAATCACCTGGATCATCTCAAAGAGGTTTTCATAAAGATTTGTGAAGCTGGCCTCAAACTAAAACTTTCCAAGTGCTTTTTCTTCAAAGAGTTTCTTGAATCTTTGGGCCATGAAGTAACCCAGACAGGGATTTGCCCAATGACTTATAATGTTAAAGCCATCAACAAAATGCTTCCGCCCACCAACCTGCAAGAGGTACAAGACTTTCTAGGGATGATGGGCTACTACAGACAGTTTATCCCTGACTTTGCCAATACTAGTGAACCTCTAGTCCAGCTGTTGTGTAATGTTTCTTTTGAATGGACTGCCAGTCAGCAGCAAGCCTTTGAAACCCTTAAGCAAAAACTCAAAGAGGTGCCAATCCTAGTGTATCCTGACTATGATAAGGAGTTCATCCTATACACTGATGCTAGCAATCTTGCTATTGGGGCTATCATGGCCCAACTAGACAACAAGGGTGCAGACCATCCTGTGACTTACTCTTCCTTCATGCTAAACAAGCATGAGAGGAATTATAATGTCACAGAGAAGGGTGTCTTGCCGTGTTGCATGCAGTCAAACAGTTCTGCCACTACGTGTATGATACCCATTTCACAGTTGTCACTGACCACGCTTTGCTTAAATGATTACAACAACTTAAGGATCCAGAAGGGCGCCTGGCTAGATGGGTCCTACGTCTGCAAGGTTACAACTTCACTGTGCTCCATTGCCCTGGGATTCAACATCAGAACACTGATGGGCTATCCAGAATGCCCATGCTTGCTTTACATCCTGTGGAGGCTGACTGGTTGTACAAACTAATTGGATACCCTTCTTCTTGGGAAAGCGAGACAGAAGAGGTCCAACTGGCCTTGTCCAAGATATCTGAAGGTACCCTCATATGGGACAATCAGCTCTTCAAGAAAGTACAAGATCAATATCTGCTTTATGTACGACCCAGTCTTTGCCTCTAGTTGGTGCACAAGCTCATAAAGAGACTGGGCATGGAGGCATTGCCAAGACTTTTGACTGGCTTTAGAAGAATTACTTCTGGGAAAACCTTTGCCTGCCTATCCCAGACGTCATAGCTAGTTACCACAACTGCCAGCTGCAGAGGCCTTGAGCTACTGTCAACAAATTCAAATTAGTTCCCCCTCAGCATGCTTTTCATACTGTCAGCATTAACGCGGTAGGTCCTCTCCCCTGCTCACGTTCTGGGTGTTGCTTTATCCTGATTGCTGTTGATCACTTCAGCAAGTGGATAGAGGCTTGCCCTACAAAGGACATCACGGCTAAGACAACTGATGCCTTCCTGTTACAAGATGTTTTCTACCGCCATGGCTGTCCTCAAGTGTTGCTCTCAGATAATGGACTAACTTCAACGCCAAGCTGATAACCTTTGTTGTCAAAGCTTTGGGGTCTCACCAGTCCTTCTCTGCCCCCTATAACCCTTCTTTAAATGGGGCAGTTGAGTGTGCAAATTCAACACTGGTCTCCATCATGTGAAAGCTCACCTACTCTGACGCTGCCAACTGGGACCTATACTTACCTGCTGCTCTCTTTGCGTATTGCCTTAGCAAACATTGTGTCATTGGGTACTCCCCTTTTGCTATGATGTATGGGCATGAGGCTACTACCCATTGCTCTTGGGGACCCCCCTGCTTTTCTCTGATAAGGCCATGAATCCTGACAGCCACACCAAGGATCTAGTCAACCGCATAATTGATATACAGGCCACTGCCTACACTTCTGCATACAAAACTAAGATCCTTGAGCTTTCTCCCAATAATGCTGGACGCTCCCCCTTGTCTGAATTTGATGTTGGTGACCAAGTTCTTTACTACCAACACAGAGTGGATGGGCGCGCGCATAAATTGGACACTCTGTGAATTGGCCCTTTGGAAGTGACCTTTAAACAAGGGTCTGAATACACTGTAAAGCTCCTCTCCAGTGGTTGTCCCTTTGCTCAAGTGCATACCAAGTTCCTCCGCAAGTACCGCCCCCCTAAGGTCAATCTAGGGGAGGGCAATGTTGTGAATACTGCTATTCACCATGTGCTGATTTTGCCTTTGATGGACCATTTCAAAGACAAATCTCTTGCTTTTGCTTTTGCCTCTTGAAATGAGTTGATGACTGAATAAGGAAATACAATTGTTTGGTTTCTTGACTCTGCGCATCTCACTTGCCCCACTCATGCTTGTGGCAAGTGATCCTACTGTCCTGGTAGTGTTTTGTGATATCAACAACCACTATATATTAATTTTCCTAATTTACCAATAAAATTAAGTTCTATTCATATTTTTATCTTTGTGTTGTCCAGTACTTCCGTGCCTCTCTCTAGCCACAACAAGTAGAGATTATTTTTCCAGGGCCGCAAGTTAATTGCATGACCTTCCCTGTTGTCTAACCAAGACTTAGTACAAATCCAATCCTAAGGTTAGGATTCCCTGTTGTGTGTCTGTGCCACGCCTCAGAACACAACAAGGGCCCTAGGTGGTTGGGTTTCAACTTGGCCAAATTGGGGTTGGGGTGTAGATGGGGTCACCTATAGCATACCTGGCTTCAAGGTGTTTTGTCCCCCCTGAAATCTGCTTGTGTTTGATCTCCCAGGCTTTGGCACGCCATTGGTCTAGGGAGGGAGTTGGACTAAGGGGGGCTTGTTGGGAACCTTGGACCGTAGTTTCCCCTGTTCAACCCCTGTCAGACCTTCAGGTGTTCCAAAGGCCAGGGTTTTAGGGCTGAACTCAGTGCCCCTGTTGATTCTTGCTTGCAGGATCAGTAGGGCAGTGGGAAGATGTTCAGTCCACATGGTATTGGAGTGCTCCTGCAAGAACTTGGCAATCAGTTGGACCAGTGAGCTGTTTAATTGCTCTACCCACCCATTGGCTTGCGGATGATAGGGGGTGGTAACTATCTGTTGGAGGGCATTCTTGGCACAGTACACCTTCATGGCCTGCCCAACAAGTTTGGGACCACCATCTGTGATGAGACGTTTGGGCTGCCCAAAGCAGGCCACAATTCCTTGCCAATGAAGAAGGTGATGGTGGTGGTGTGGTTAGTTGTTGCCCAGGCCACTGGCCAACAAGTGAAGTAGTTGATGGCAGTTATGATGTATTTCTTTCCCAGTCTGTCTTCAGGGAGGGCCCCAACCACATCCAGGGCTCACTGTTCAAAGGGTTACATGGCCTTGATGGGCAGGACAGACTTGGGGTACAGGTTCAGACTATTGTTTTTGCACAGCACACAAGTTTCAAGGAGATCCAAGATATCTTGGTGCATAAACGGCCACCAAACCTTTTGTTTCATGATCTCAAAAAGGCTACGTCCTCTGATGTGACCCAAGGTAGGGTGTTAATAAAATATTGTGTCACCTTGTTGTGTGGTGGGGATGTAAGGCGTCTTCTCACCTGTCTCAGCCCAGCGGCAGACATTGCCAGCATTGGTGGTGAACTGGCTTTCATTGTCCTTCAGCTTGGAGATGGTTTCTGAGTTAAGGCCTTTTTAACAAGTTGCTTCAGGACAGAGGTACAACATTGGCCAGTTGGGATCCAGGCCATCATCCCGGTGATGGGCACTACATAGAGTTGTGAGAGGGTGTCAGCTGTGACAATTTCCTTCCCAGGCTTGTAATTAATGTGTAACTGGTAGGGGGATAGAGACTTGACCCAGCCTGCTTGGCGGCGTGTCAAGTGGGACTGTGTGTTGAAGTACTGGAGTGACTTGTGATCTTCAGGATGTGGGGTTAAAAGATTGCCCCTTCAAGGTAACATTGCCATTTCTCAACAAAGTGCACAATTGCTGCCAACTCTTTATTGTGTATAGGGTAATTTTGTTCTGAGTCAGTGAGCTTCTTGGACTTGTATGCCATGGGAAGGAAGACACCTTTGTCAGTTTCTACCCATAGTACACCCCCTATGGCTCTGTCAGAGGCGTCAGTCTCAAGTTTTTACTGGCGGTTCCAATTGGGGAATTGCAATACAGGTGCAGTTTTAAGTCTTTGCTCTAGCGTCTCAAAGGCTTGATCTCTGGCAGGGGTCCAGTGCTAGCGCTATTTTGTGTTCAGGAACTTGGTGAGAGGTGCAATGAGTTCTCCACAATTGGGGATGAATTTACGCACGTAGGCAACCATGCCCAAGAAGGTACACACCTGACTGACATCAGTGAGAGGTGGCATACTAGTAATTGCCTTGATCTTGGCAGGGTTGGGCTTTATCCCTTGAGCAGAGATGGTGTGCCCAAGGAATAGCAACTTGGACTTGAGAAATTTGCATTTGGAGGATTTAGCTTTTAGCTGGTTTTTCTAAAGGGTGTCAAGGACAGCATGGAGATGCGTGAGTTGATCTTGGCTGAAGAAAAAAATGTTGTCAAGGTACACAACCACACATTTCCCAATCAATTCCTCAAATGCTTTGTTCACCAACATGGCAAAGGTGGAAGGAGCGTTGGTCATTCCAAAGTTCATGACCCAATACTCAAATGACCTGTAGCGTGTGCAGAAGGCAGTTTTTGCCTGATCCCCTGGTGCAATGCGGGCCTGGTTGTACCCTGCAGTGAGATCAATCTTGCTAAAGACCTTCAAACCCGCAAGTGTGTCAAACAGGTTGTTGATCAACAACAGGGGGTACTTATTTTTACTGTCACCTCATTTAGGGCGCAGTAATCTGTGACCAGGCAAAGGGACCTGTCCTTATTGGATACAAAGAAGACAGCCACCCTGTATGGAGAAATCAAGGGGAAAATGAAGCTCTTATCAAGCGTGTCCACAAGGTGTTGGAGGAGGGTCTCATCTTCCTTTGGTGTAAGATGGTATAATAGTTGTGCTTTAGGTAACAATCCTTGAAGTTGTACAGCGTGATGAATCTCCCAGAGAGGAGGTACTTGTTCAAGTGTCTCACTGAAAGCGTCCTTATACTCCTTGAGGAGTGTGGAAAGCGCTGGTGAAAGTAAAGTGATCAAGGGAGGGGCTGCAGGTGGTTCAGCGTGTGTAACTTTGACTGATCATTGATTGAAGTCTAGTTTCCCCCCTTGAAATTGTACAAGTCTGTCTCTGTTATTCTGACAAATACAGTATTGTGAAGTATCTTGCTCATTTTAACAGGATAGATCCAAAAGCTCACCCCATTTCTATTGAGGGTGATAACAGACGTATCCGAGTTGATGTAGGGACAATTGTGACAAAGCAGGTCAAGACCAGTGATTGCATTGTGGCTGAGCTCTACCATAATTGACCCAGAGAGCTTAACTTAGATGTTCCCCATTCTCACAGAGAAGGGAACTGTCTTGTGGGTAATTGCCACTCTATGGGAGTCAGCTACTTGTATTGTCTTGAATCTGCTTGTCACGCAGTCTAACTGTTGTGAATCAGCAAACACCTGGTCAACCATAGTGTGGTCAACCCCAGTGTCCACCAATAATTTGTGGGTACTCCCAAAAAAACAGAAGAGATAAGCCAAGCGGGTTACTTTATTAGGAGAGTGGCTTTCTTGAAGGACAGGGCTGTCACTATGGATCTGGAAGACGTCAATGGCTTCAACTTTGTGTACACTGTAGTTGCAGAGATTCTTTGTGAGGAGGGATTGAGAGTGAGGGTCAAGTGGGGTTGTAGAACCTCTTGTAGCTACAACCCCCAGGCTTTTCCCGGGTCATCAATTTGTTCTAGCTGGGGCTCCCCCTTGCAGGGGCGTTTAGTCCCATTATCCTGCTGACGGGGCTGGTGGCAGCCTACTTGGTTGTGGGCACTGCCAGGTGTTGCACAAGGTTGAGGTGGAGCATTATTTGTGCAGCAGAAACCCATTATAGCCTGATTGTTGGCCTCCACAATGGCTTTGTAACAGTCATCAATGGAGGTGCAACAACCAGCAACAGCGCCCATGTTGACATTATAAATGTAAACAGTTGCCATGGTGACACTTTTAATGTCAACACTATAGTAAAGTGACGGCCTGGCTTTACTTAATGTTGTTTCCTGGATGTTTACACTTTTTTAATTAACAAAACACTTTAACCTAAAAGTTTTCAATATAAAAAAATTTAAAATACTTTATTATACTAAAATGACCCCAGAGAGTTCAAAAATGCAATAAAAATTACTATAAGTAATAAGAATAAGGAGATATAAGCAACTTTTTTCAGTTTACTATGTAAATTACACTCTTTATTATAAAATTATTTTTTAAATCCATAAAAATTAAAATTATAATGAACCAAAAATAAATATATTTTATATATTATAATAATTACAAAATATAAGAAAATTTCTAGTTTTAGTTTATTATACTTTATATAAGCATAACTGAAAATATCTCATACCTTAAAGATAAATTAACAAAATATAAGATATTTCTTACTAAACCACATTAAAACTGTATCTGAAGCATATCATTTATACCTAAAAAGATTAGTACACTATAAATAAATTAAAAAATTAAAAGTTTAAGAGTAAAAAATATACAGGCAAAGCAAGGTTTATTAAGCTAATTAAAGCCACCAGCAAGAGCAGTGGCAACATCCTCAAGGTACTTCTTAATCTCTTCCACCTTGTACTTTTTCTTTACCACTGTATGAACGTCCTCCTAGTAGTCCTGCTCCTTGGACTTTCACTTCTTGGGGGCCACCCAGTTGGCCAGGTTGCAAAACTTGGAGACAGTCTGGGCCTGCTACTCCTGCAGCTTCTGGAAGAACTTGTTATATTTGGGGTTGGACCCAAACTTCACCTTCAGGTGCTTGTGCAAAACCTCAAGGCTATAGTTGGTCTTTATCTCCCCCTTGAGGCAGGCGCCCTGGCAATTCCAAGGGGCAGTGGTCCTGCTCTTACCTCTCTGGGCAGTCACCTTCTTGCTCACCCATTGGCGCTCAAATTAATCCAAGTAACCTTTGAAGATGGTAGAGTGCTTCTTGATGTAAGCGTCCTCCAGGAGGGCCTCAAAGCCAAGCCCAGTATGCTCTGGGCGCACAAAAGCCAAGGCAGTAAACTGAGTCAAGGCAAAGCAGCACTTCCCCTTACCATTGTTAAGATACTTCTTGAAAAAGTCCTTCTAACTCTTGAGATTCTTGATGAGGGCCTGCCTAAAATTGAAGAAGCAGCCCTGGACTTCTCTATTGAAGGTGGCCTCAAAGGCTCTGAACTGAGCTTGCTCAAAGTTCATTATGATAACCTTTGGCCCAAGTGAGCGCGCATGAGCTAGCTGCTCAGCGGCTAGGGTTGACTCACCCTTCTCAGCAGAGGAGGGATTTGCCCTTGTGGCGTGAGTGGGAGGGGGGAGCTGGTTGATGGGAAGGGAGCTCAAAGCATCCTGGACAATCTTGAAGGCTCTGGTGTAGACTTCAGTCTTGGCACCAGGAAGGAGAAAGAAGACAAGGGGGATAACCTGGTCATTGAACTGCCCATGCAGGACCCAAAGCTTCTTGAAGAGAGAGTGGCAAGTAGCAAATGTGCCGTTGCACAGCCAGGGGGTAGCAGTGTTCAGCTGCTCCAGGTTTTGGGTTGTGGCGTAGGCTGTAATCCTATCCTCCACTTCCTGTACATTATCATGGAGCAGGAACATCTCACTATCCTCCAACTTCTTGAGGGCATCTGTGAGGACCAGGTCTTCAATTTTAGTGGCGCTATTAGCCAGGGGGTTTGAGGCTTGACGCCTATCACTTACAAACTTGACCAACTGATTGTGGGTTGGCACCCTCTTCAAGTTGGTTGGGGAGAGGTAATTGCAAGCAAGCACAGTCAGCTGGGTGGCAGAAAGATCTTTGGAGGTGGGCATCACCTGGACAAGGTACCACTTGAGGAGGCGGGCAATGGTGGTATTTGGCATGATGTAGGTATGCTTGCCCTTGATTGTTTGGACCAAGTCCAAGCACTCAGTGTTGAGCCACACTGGGCAGGAGCGGTCCTCGCAGGTGTAATGGCAGCTCTTGAAGCCCTGGTTGGCATTGTTGCAAGAGAAAATATACCCATTGGACACCATGCCGGCCCGCCCTTTACGCTCATGATTGGGAAGTATTTGGGCAAGGAAGAGGAAACCTTAAATTTGCCGTCAATGTTGCAGATGTTGTGGGCCAACAGAGGGTCCCAGGCGCCAGCAGGAGCATGGCAGAAGCCAGGGAAGTAATCAGGGCGGGGCTTTGAATCATCCCTAGATGAGCTTGAAGGGGGGAGTTTGGTGGGGGGAAGAAGAAGGGGGCTTATTGTGGTGCTCCTCATGTACAGGAGACTTATCTTTGGGTGGGGACTTTTGGGCTGAGAGCTTCTTCTTGGTTGACTCCTTGTCAGAAGCCAAGTTGTAAAAACTGTGCTCTATAAGGAAGCCATAAGATTCCTCTCCCCCAGTGGAGTGAGAAGGGCTCTTCTCAGGAGAGGACTCAGGGGAAGGCTTTGATAAAGGCTTTGGGGATGGTTTTGGAGTGGCCTTCTTTGATGAGACAGGCTTCTTTTTGGTGCTTTTGGTTGGCTTTAAAGGACGCTTGGTTCCTTTGGGCTGATTGAAAGTGTTTTTGTCCTAAAATAATAAGTAAAGGGTTTAAAATAAAGCAATTTATGTAAAAAAACAAACAAAACAACTTAAAAAGCATAATATATAAAAAGTAAATCTTAGATGGTTTTTATTGGCATTTAAAAGTTAAAAAATACTTGTATAGTTTTTATTTTATTAAAGTTATAAATAAAAAATTAAAAGTTAAGAGAAATATGCAAAAGTATTATATTTAGATATAGATTTTATCTTAAAAATTGTAAATATGAAAGATGAAGGTTAAAAATACAACATATCAAAAAATGAGAAGTTTTTATTATGTAAAACATAAAGTTTTATATGAGAACTGAAAAGTGTTGTCATTATGTGTGATGATTAGTAAAAAAAACTGAATTCTCACTGTCAATTAGAAAAATTGTAGACATTTTGTATTGACAACTTTGTCACTGTTGATTTTTTTTGAAAGTTTACTATGTTTTTTCATAGTACGCTTAATTAAATTTATGCGGGCTAGAAAATATTAACCCTTTTCTGTGTGTTTTTGTTCACATAGCAAAATTTAAAAAAAAACATATGAAAATATGTAGAAAAGTATCAAAGTTCTTTATCCTTTTATTAAAAATAATATTTGGGTAGTGGTAATATGATATTTTATCATTGCGTATATGTGAAGTTGTTAAAACGTTGGCTAAGATATTGAAAAGGGTAAAGTGTTGACAACGTCACTTACGACATTTTTTATATGATGTGACATATTAATCTAAGCTTAATTGCACCACTCTAATTTGCTTAACTCCACCCCAGGGGATGATCACAAGCAAATAAACAACATTTATGAGTTTAAACATTATTTTTACTAATAAATTCTATAGTAACTTACATAGTAACTCACAATTAAATTATTGGATTGCTGTTAACCACAAATCCACTTAATATAGTAAAGACATAATAAGTGCCACATATATATTTATAACATGAACATTCCAACAATCAGCTATATGCACACTGTCTTTTTCAATATAATAATTCAATAAAACAATATTTTTAAATGTGCACTTTTTTTACTGTAGATGTTTCAGTTTTGTTATTAAAAATAAGTTTGGCTTAAAAAGTGTTGACATTGACACTTTTATATTGTGAAAAAAATAAAAATAAACAAATTTTTATTAGTAAAAGTAAAGGAAAAATCTGGTTAAATTGAGTTTTTTATTAAGCTCAATATTAAATTGTGTCAAGATGGCCACAATTTCATTCTGTTTTCTGGGTTCATACCCCTGAATGCTTTAAAAAAGAATTAAGCTAGTGCAATTAGCAAAAAAACATAGGAGATTTAGAGTTTTGAGTCAACAGTGGCCATGTTGACACTTTGTTGACATGGCCACTGTTGGCATTATTATTGTCAACATGGGTGTTGTTGCCCAACAACCTATGGGAACCCACTTGTAGATATGGGGCTTGAGCCCATTGACTATCAGAGTCAGAAGCATGGCGTTCCCGTTAGTCATGGCTTTGGAGCAGCGGCAAGGTATTTGGGAACAAATACAGTCTGTTTAATTGCTAGAAGGGTAGTTCCCACCACAATAGGAAAGAAGGTTTTGCTGTAGCAGGACTTCACAACGTCCCTGAATGTTGTCCAGGTGACTTTGATTTACTGACTGGCCCAGTTGGTGAACCACACAGCAACAGGCCCCGTAAGGCGCCCAGACGCTGTAGCAACCCACATAGGCTCAGGTACTTGACAGATACAGAGGCAGGTTTTGGTGGAGTGAAGCCAACTACTGATGTTAGCTCCTTTGACCCCATCTGCAAAGAATTCCAGCTGGAGGTTGAGCATGTTATGTGAAGGGTCCAACTGAGACAGGGTGACACTGGTATCACACTGTCAAAGGTGGAGTCAATTGTACACACTCAGAAGAACTAGATGGTCTTGGTAAATAACATACCCATTGGGGATGTCCCCCTTGAGAATTGGCAGGAAGGTACCTTGATGGGGAGTAGCCATACAGCCCGTACTTTGTCCCTTCTTGGGGGGGATTTTCTCTTTAGGTAGGTTGTGAACCAACTGCTGCTACCACTGTTGCAACTGAATCTATGAGGATTCAGTATTTGAATTGGGGAAGACAACAGTCCAATAGAAAGGACAGGAATAATAAGAATAATATGTTGTTTATTGTAGAATATTATGATTAATATACTATATGGAGAAAGCCACACAGCCACAAGGGGGTGGCATGGTGGTATGTTCCATATAAGTATTGGAGCCAAGGAATAACTTGTGCGGAGATCATCAGGTTGAATTAGTAGCGCTCCTAATTAGGAGAAAGTGTCTGCAGTTCAATATTGCCATCAGATTGGTTCATGTTGTTAGATACAGCAAGGTGTGACTCATTGAGATCTTCCTGTGTATTGTAAGATATGTTGGCAGGCAAGTCTGGAAACTTGGTTGCAACACCTACCCTTTACCTCTCAAGGCACAAATTTCTTGGTGTGTCAATAAGGCAAAGGTATTATCAAAACTTGACCTGTTGAATGCATTCAACCAGATTAGGATCACAGAAGGAATGGAGTGGTTGACTGTGTTTAGAACTAAGAAGGGTATCTTCTAATTCTGTGTTCTGCCTTTTGGATTGTAGAATGCCCTAGCTTGCTTTCAGCAGTTAATTGATTCAGTCTTGGGGGACCTCCTGGGTGTATGTTATTGAGTATATGGATGACATCTTAGTGTTTTCTCCAGATGAGGAGCCACATAAGGCCCTTTTGTCAGAAGTTGTAGAGTGTATCCTCCAGGATAATTTAATCATCAAAAGGAGTAAAAGTGAATTCTTTAGACGTAAGATTACCTTTCTGGGTAATGTTATCTTTAAGGATGGTCACACTATTGACCCCAACAAGGAAGCAGTGGTTTGCAAGTATGCTACTACTGTGACAGTATCCCAACTCCGTAGCTTCTTGGGTGCTTGTACTTTCTTGAAAAATTTTACCCCTCATCTGTCTGAAGTGGCTGCCCCTTGTATTTGGCTAGCAGGAAAACAACTTTAGTCTGGACGCCTGAATGCGCAGAAGCGTTTGCAGCAGTCAAGGCACTTTTGTTGTCTTCTCTAGTTTTTGAACATGTGGATCCAGAGCTTTCTTTTGTGGTCTCCACAGATGCCTCCAAATATGCTGTGGCCAGTGTTTTGCTAAAAATGTTGGCAATGGGGTTGAAAGATTGGTAGGGTATTTCTTCCAGAAGATGGAGGCTTGGGAACACAATTACATGATTTACAATAAGGGATTGTGGTGGTTGTGTAATCTCTGAAGCATTGGCATCACCTCTTAATGTTGGCACATCCTCCTTTAGTAGTAAGGACTGACCATAAAGCTCTCCTGTACTATTGTTAACCCAGGGCTTTGTCGGGTTGCCAATCCAGATGGCATGGTGGTCTGACAAAATACAAGTTCTGCTACAAGTTTATTAAAGAAATTGATAATCACTTAGAGGATGTGTTGAGCAGAAACCCTTCCCACCTCTCAGATGCTAGTATGGAAGTCAAATTTAACACACATACTTTGATTCTAGATGAGGCTGTGGTTCTCTTTGTATTAACTCTGCCTGCTACACTTGCTACCATGTCTTCAACCAAGGGCGCAGAATCAGACTTATTTCCAAAGTTAAATTTTTGCAGCCTCTGTCCAAAGGGTATGATAGATTATTGGAACTAGCATGTGCACATCCTGTTGGCCAGTCACAGGGTTATCATAAGATAGGATCAATTCTATATAATTAAGGTTGTTTGTGGATCCCAGAGGGAACCATTCAGGATGAAATCATGGAGGCCCATCACGCCTGTCCCACAGCAGGCCACCCAGGGAAAAATAAAATGGTGGAACTAACTAACCAACAGTGTTTTTGGAAAGGTTTGTCAGTGCAGGTAGGGGCTTAATTTTGAGACTGCCTGGTATGTGTTTGGTCCAAGGCAAGCAGGAACAAGACAACTGGTTTTTTGGTTCCTTTACAACCAGATGTAGGGCCCTGGGCCTTGGTGTTGGTGGATTTTTCAGAGAAGTTCTGATTCTAATGGGTTGAATGCAATCATGATGGTGGTAGATTGCTTCAAAAAAATGGCACACTTTGTTCCTTGCTCAACCAATTTTTTTGTTGGAAATAGCTAGATTGTTTGTGAATAGAATCTTCTCCCTACATGGTATCCCAATGGAGATTGTGAGTGGCTGCGGGCCCCAAATCATTGCTCAGTTCTGGGAAGCTTTTAATCAAATGTTTTGTATCAAATTGTGCCGCACCACAACTTTTCACCCCCAATCTGATGGATAAACAGAGAAGGTAAACCAAAGTTTGGGGGTCTACCTATGTTGCTACACTAAAGCGCAACAAGATGACTGGTGTGCTAACCTATCCATAAAAGAGTTTGAATATAATACATGCCCCACACACATCTACTCAGGTTTTGCCATTCTATGCCAATGTGGGTTACAATCCCTAATCCAAAATGGGAACTTGACTGGTTAGCAACGTAAAAGCTGCAACTGATCAGGCTGCAGCATTGAAGCAGGTTCATTAAGAGCTTCAGGTCACTCTTGCTGCTGTCATGACAACTTACAATGAATACACAGATTGCAAGCGCCAGGAAGGTCCAATCTACAGGCCAGGTGATCTAGTCATGTTTGATGCTTGTAATATGAAGTTGAAGATTCCATGTTGCAAGTTAGGTTCCAAGAAAGTTGGTCCCTTCAAAGTTGAAAGTCAAATTGGTTCCTCCACATATTGGTTAGATTTGCCACATCCTTTAAGATTTTACATACCTTCAATGAATGCTTAATGACTCCCTTTATAGGGTACTGAGGCTCCTTCTCCCCAACCTATTCTTGTGGATTAAGAGCCTGAGTATGAGTTGAATGGTATTTTGGCTTCTGTTAAGAATTGAAGCCAACTGGAATATTTGGTGTCTTGGATAGGTTATCCCAATTCTGAGAATTCATGGGTTCCCCACTATGATTGTTCCAATTACCCAGATCTTATCCAAGAGTTGTATAATTGTAATCCAACTGCCTTTGGTCACCCTAAGCTTATCTTAGCTGCAATGAAACTCCCTCCTGCCCACAAGAACTTCTCCTTGTCTCATCTCTGTGACCGTACTACAGTCACATTGGGCTGTGGTTTCACAAAGAGGTTGAATTGTGATGAATTTCATAGGTTAAAATTCAAAACAATAGGATTGGTCTTGGAGAGATTTTCCAGTGTAGTAATTGATACCCAGGAATCAATTAGGCTGTACTAATTGAGGGCCAAAATGAATAATCTGAACAATTCAGAAATGAAACTAGGTGTCTCAAACCGTCTAATTAATTGTGGAGGTTAATTGATACCCAGGAATCAATTAGGCTGTACTAATTGAGGGCTGTAATGAATAATCTAAATGGTTGAGATTATGAGACAGGTGTCTCAAACCAATTTATTAACTGGGAAGGCTAATTAATTGATACCCTTGAATATGATTAATGAGGATTTAATCATAGGTCCAAAATGGACTTGACTGTGTCAAGTAAAGACTTGTTGTCTTCAAACAGATTAATTAACTGGGAAGGTTAATTGATATATGCTGGGAATATAATTAATGAGGATTTAATTATATTATTAATTGCCTTGACTGTGTCAAGAAGTTTGGTTAAGTTTAGCCAAAATTAAACCCCCAAATTGTGGTTTAAAAGCGCTTTTTTGGCAAATTAATTAGATTAGAAGCGCCGCCACGCCGCCTAATTGATTTGTAAAAGCGCTGAGGCGCCGCCTGGAAAAGTTCCTGGGCGCTGCAGTGGCGCCTTGCTCAAGTTTCAAAGAAATTTAATGGGTTTTCAATGCAAAAAACCATTAAATGCAAAAAAAACAGCTAAATGTAGACAATGGTGTCTATGCAATTAGGATTGATCAGCTGGTTCCCAGTTGGAACAAGGATAGCTTGGATCAGGAATATGTATATTTCACAGGGTTTTGGCGTCAGAAGTCTGGAATGCCTCAATCCAAAGCAATACATTTCCACAGAAAGAATCAGGTGATTCTGGAATGCATTATGACACATTCTTATAGGTTAAGAGTGTGAATATCTTTTTGGTAAAGATTTGGATTGAATGACTCTGTTATGTCATAAACCATGTGATAGGAATCCAGGTGTGATTCCATAACCAGAGGAATTTTCAGCCAAATGTGCCACAATTGATATATAATGGAAACATGATAATAATTCATAAAAGATGATACTAATGTGTGACAATGGTTGCTTTCCCCTCAATCTTTTTATGCTTTGTGTTTTTTTGGCTTTTAACTGAAATAAGACTACCATGTAATAAAAGAGATGGTCTGCAGCTAAGACTATGGGAAGCAAAAAATGTGGAAGTGATCACCATATGGTAACAAGTTTAACGCCAAGATTGCTTGCCTGAAAACCAAGCTCATCAAAGCTTACATAAAGGATTCCCTGTCAGACTGTAAAAGAGTCAGACCGGGATAATGAAAAGGCAAGTATGAATTTCCTGGATCTGTCACAATCTCCTGGATGTTGGTATTATGCCCTGGGCTAAAGTTGAGGGTAATGTCATGGTGAATTCCATAATGACAGGGATTATTTGGCCAAGTAGGAAGGCTCAAAAAGCCTGAAACCCTTGAACAAAATAGACTCATTTAACAGACTTAAATCAAACAGTTGATTGAAAATGAGTTACATCTGCTCCAGTTTTCCAGTTGAATCTGATTCCCCTTTGCAAGCTGACGTTGATAAATTGATGTAATTTAAGGTTGCTAAATATTATCTTATTAATCAGCATGGTCATCAGAAGTTTGTCACTCAAGGGTTCTTTGCAAACTGGAGCAGATACTCACTTGACAATGTGGAAAGAATAGGAGCCAGGGATCCAGGTGGTATTGCTTAGTCAATTTTTGATATATATTGAATAATTTTCACTGTTTCAACTCTTAAGAGTTGAGTCCTCCCAAAAAGTTTTACTCAATAAAATCAAATATCTCTTGGTCTAACTTTATTTTCAAATGCATCCTGTATTTGGCCTGTTGCACTACATTCCCTAAAATCTAATTCTTATCCAGATCATTAAGGGATGATAGGGCCCTGCCATTGACACTTTTCTGTTGCCTCTGCTCAATTTTAATCCAATCCTGGAGTTGTTCCTCCTACATTCAAAACTGAAACTCTGTTTTTATCTCAATGTCCTGGATTTTATGCTAAAAAACTCTGATTCTTTTGCAGGCTATTTATCTTGAGCTCTTTTGGTTAGGTTTAATCATTTTACTTAACCCTAGCATATCATTTGAAAATTTCACAAAACAGTATTTGAAGCTGTGTTTGAGGTTAATCATTAAATCCATGTAGATTTGGTGGTGATTCCCCATCACATGGAGACAGCTTCTTACTATCTGGCAATTTACGTCACATCTCAAGCCTGCTTAGCGTGCTAGAGCAGAGGAAGCAGAATTGCCAGCCCAATTGCTTGCGCCAAGAATGGCCAAGCCTGCCAAAATTGCCAGCAAGGAGAAAACCAAAGATAATAATCTAAAAAAACATTATAAATATTTAAATTATTACCTTTTATTTTATAAATTATTGATGGCGTAATATGCCAGGTCCTGGTCCCCTTTGTCCCCACCACCTTCTACTCCAACTATGGCAATCACATGTTTAGGTAGCTGGCTCTATCCTCCCCTGTTTTGCAGGAGCTTGAAGATAGTATCTAAAGCTCATTTCTGATGTTGTAGGACGCGCTCCTGGGGCTTACACATGGTGAAGCAACATCTGAGTGAGCAGTTACTGCCTACAAGGATGCTCATTTGGTCTGCCTGACCCACTTTCCCTCAGAAGAGTTTACTGTGTAAACTTCATTGAGCTTTTTTGGGATGTCCTGGAGACGCTCTCATTCAAGAACATACCAGAGATGGGCCAGGCCCATGAAGCTTCTTACTTCTGCTTCCTGGTGGAGCACACCCTGTCCTACTTGCTGGAGAACTTTGGGCGCGCGGTAGAAAAACTGGCTGTTGCGGATGCAACAGCCGTGAAGAAGACTAAAATTCCCCTGGCGGACTTTGGGCTGGCCTGGAGTGCCAACGAGACGGGGGTCCCAGAAGCTATGGATCTTACCTTTGGAAAAACCAAGCACGAGAAGAAGATCAGCACAGTATACAGCAAAATTTTAAAGTCTTCTGAAGCCTTTGCTGGGCAAAGGCTTCACCTTGTGGTTTACCTTAGATATATCTTCTTCTTTAGGATGGGGGGGTCTGTAGAGGACTTGGACAGGGTTCTTCTTGGGATCAACAAGGCCAGGCTCTCCCTGGATAGGAAGAAGGTCCCTCAGGATACAACTTGCTGGACCATGTTATCCAGGACTCCCTGGTCCTGGCTGGTATTTACAGCTTTGCAGCCCTGCCAGAAAAGCTGCTGCTTCACTCCCACCTGACCCTACTGCCTTTCACCAGCAGACGGGAGTATTTCAATCAATGTGTATACAGTGTGGCGGTGGAGGTTGTGCGCCACCTCCATTGCCAGATGAGTACATATCAAAGGACCCACTACAAGCAGCCATAGTAAAAATCTCTTTCCTCAATATAATTATACACTTTTAATTTTTACTTTTTATAATAATTAATTTTTTAAATCTTATTTTAGCAAACAATTTTTGCAAAATATATTGCGGAAACAGTTTTCATAAAAGTATAAAATTATATGTTAATAAAATATTATTCTAATTTTTAAATTTTACATTTTAATTTTTTAATCCCACTTTTATATTCATTTGATAAGAGTGATATAAATCTATACACATAATCCAGTATCAAGTGTTTGGGATAGCCTCAGAGGCCATAATAAAATTATTTAATATAAAATAAGTAAATTATGAACCTTCATTAATGGTCCTGCTGGATGTGATTACAGGCTTGGAAGCTTCAAAATATAAAGTAGTTTTCAAATTTGTTGAGATAAACATATATTAGTAAGTTTAGAATGAATAGGTTCAGCCACAAAACAAATTTCAACTTGGTAGATATAAATAGAAGATAATTCCATGGAAAATGAGCGCTATTTGGCAAACATGTCCAGTCATACAACAACCTACTCAAACTGGGGACAAATGCTATATGATTCAACAACA
Source organism: Entomophthora muscae (assembly GCA_014839935.2). Taxonomy (NCBI): domain Eukaryota; kingdom Fungi; phylum Entomophthoromycota; class Entomophthoromycetes; order Entomophthorales; family Entomophthoraceae; genus Entomophthora; species Entomophthora muscae. The sequence goes on along the minus strand of QTSX02003580.1, from coordinate 307,535 downwards.
AGTGTACCAAACACTAGAACACATAAGTTTCAGCCACAGAACACATCTACTATGTCTACTATGTTTTTGGTGAACACATGGAACTCAGTCACAAAAGTTACAAACTTGGTCCACAACAAGCCTCAATAGCAAGTGAAATAGACAACGTAAATATCAAATACCAAAACACGTGAATGAATCTATAATACTGTTACCAGATCACCCCCATTAAGAATGAAATCTAGAATACAAAAAGGAAATAAATATTCTGGGCTTCTGTTTTAGGATTAGAATTAATAAAGATATCAAATCTATCCAAACATATGAGTAACAGTGCATATTTACAACCAAAAAATAATTCTTATAGAAATCTAAAGCTTAATTTGAAATAAACAGTAGTGACTAAAAGCCTTTAGGCTTAAATATATGGACAGATATATATTAAAATAAACAAATTATATAGATAAACTGCTCTAACTTTATTTTACTTTTTAGCAAAATGGAAGCTTCACAACAACATAGTAACAATGGTCCTGTTGTCTGCACAGTTGCAGTTGCCCCTGCGGGTCAAAGAGCAGAGTTAGTGCAACACAAGTGCCTACTTAGGAAGGAGACAGAGGAGATATCAATAGTGAGGTTGCACTGACACAACCAGCTCAACGTGATGGAAATTGCTAGATATTAAGAAGCTGTCTCAAAGTGGTGGGGAATCACCACCCAAATCCACATGGAGTTAATGATTAACCATCAACGCAGCTTCAAATACCATTTTGTAAAATTTCCAAATGAGATACTAGGGTTAAGAAAATGATTGGCCCTAACCAAAAAAAAATCCAAGATAAATAGTCTACAAGAGAATCAGAGTGTCTCCAGCATAAAATTAAGGACATTGAGATAAAACCAGAGTTTCAGTTTCAAGCATAGGAGGAAAAACTCCAAGATTGGCAGGCATTGGATTAAAATTGAGCAGAGGCAACAGAAAAGTGTCAATGGCAGGGCCCTATCATCCCTTAATGATCTGGATAAGAATTAGATTTTAGGGAATGTAGTGCAACAGGCCAAATACAGGATGCATTTGAAAATAAAGTTAGACCAAGAGATATTTGATTTTATTGAGTAAAACTTTTTAGGAGGACTCAACTCTTAATAGTTGAAACAGTGAAAATTATTCAATATATATCAAAAATTGACTAAGCAATACCACCTGGATCCCTGGCTCCTATTCTTTCCACATTGTCAAGTGAGTATCTGCTCCAGTTTGCAAAGAACCCTTGAGTGAAAAACTTCTGATGACCATGCTGATTAATAAGATCATATTGAGCAACCTTAAATTACATCAATTTATCAACGTCAGCTTGCAAAGGGGAATCAGATTCAACTGGAAAACTGGAGCAGATGTAACTCATTTTCAATCAACTTTTTGATTTAAGTCTGTTAAATGAGTCAATTTTGTTCAAGGGTTTCAGGCTTTTTGAGCCTTCCTACTTGGCCAAATAATCCCTGGCATTATGGAATTTATTATTACACTCAAGGGAAACAGAGTGAAAGGGCACAGAGCATAAATCCCATTATTCAGAAGCTGACACAAAAATTCACAAGGTCATCACCATCAAAACAGTTAATGATGTCACCACCAAGAAGTTGTCCTTGGTTTATGACCCTGTATACTGCTTCAATGGTTTTCAGCTACCATTATGAAGAAGGGTAAGTCAGACCTTGATACCACATACAAGCCTTACATGAGTGATAACAAAGGGCAAGATGAGGACAAGAAGCCCCAGTATTTCCAAACAACAAAGGGCCATAAGGTGCTAAAGAAGGTTGCTGCATTCTATAGCCAGGTGCCTATGCCCTGTGTTGTGCCCAATCCCAATGAGTTGATCCCTAAAGCCAAAAAGGCCAAGTACCACGTCATCCCTGACGCCACCTGGAAGACCTTCATGAGAATCATTGATGAGAGACCAGACTACAAGAAGGCTGCAGCCATCATTGGGATCTTGGAAAAATCTGCCCATAGGCTCTGTAAAAGCTACCTAAAAACAGGTGATGTTATATTCTCAGATAAATCCAAGCACCAACCAATCATATTGTTTAAAGAACACTTGTGGGCCATCCAACAGTGAATTAAGTGTAACTGCCATCTTGAACTTGAAAATATAAAGTCAATGGTTAGTCAACTTTTGGGATTGAGGCCTCAATTTCTGCATGCTATTGCACTATGAAGAATCTGAGATTCTCCTGGAAGAAACTTGGGGTTTCTCTGTACATTCATAATAACCCAGACAACATTGAGTATTTTAAAAACTACACCAAAACAGTTATTGCCCTCAAGAAGAAGGGGATAATCAAATTCTACTACATTGACAAGTCCTCCTTTGTGTTGTCAATGCACAATGAAATGTGTATGTCCCCAAAGGCAAAAAGAACAGCATGTCCTGGCATGCTGCTGTCTGGTCTGTTGCTTACTTAATGATAGCTCTTCTTGGTCCCCTTGGTATTGAATTATACCAGAATATCAAGGGTTTCCATAATAGTGAGACATTCCTGGAATTTCTCTAATTGGTTCAGGGGCACCTCTGAGTAACCAGTTCATGTGTCACCAATGTTATTGTGCTGGATAATGCTGGTCTCCATAAAGTGGCAGATATTCTTAATGAGTTCCAAGTGATTGATCCTGGTGTGGAAATAGGCTCCTAAAATTGGCCAAATACAATTTGCACCTTCCCCTCCTCCCCTCATATTCTCCATTCCTCAACCCAATTGAGGAGGTCTTCAGGTGGCTCAAGCAAGTAGTCAAAAAAGGGCGCCACCTGGGCCCAAGGATTTGTTTAATTTGCTGAAGGTTGGCATCCATACCCTCCCAGCTGAAACAGTGTTCAAATTTTATGGCCACGCAGATTTGTTTCTTCCTGTGTGCCTCTCCAAGTAGCCAGTTAATTAATCTAAATTTAGAACCTGAACATAAAAATACAGGATTGTCAAATCCTTGGTCCAAATTTTGAATCACTTTTGCCGGATGGCCTTTTTTAATTAAATTGATTTTGTGAGTATTTATTTGAATATTTGAAAATGCGGGAACTCATAAACTTTGAAAAGTTCAAGTCAAGCTGCATATTTTCTATGGACAAAATGAATTAACTGGAATCAGATTTGAAGCATTCAAATCCATTAACCATTTTCATTAAGTTTACTTTATTTTTTGAAATTGCGGGATTATCAAATCCATAGACCAAATTTCAAATCACTTTTGAATACCACTATTAAACTCAAATATTAATTGCAGGAACTGGAAATTAAATTGAATGTACAGTAAGCACACTAGAAAACACCAACCCAAATCAAGAAGCTCCACTACAACAAAAATAAAATGGAAAATTCAATATTGATCACCATGTTTAGGCATAAAAATTGATTAAAATTTTTAAAATTATCCAAAACTGGAAAGGATGCAATATTATACACTTCAAATCACAGATAAAGAAATACTTTACTATTCAAGGCTAAATCAAGAGAAAATAACTACGCACAACTAAACCAATAACTCCAAATAAATACATATTTAATCTAAAATGTATTTTTTATTTTATTTTTATGGACTATCAATTGCATTCCCAGCCCGCTCCTGCACCAGCCCACGGAGCAGCCCATCCACGAGGGCGTCCCAGAGGGTCCAAGAACAGACCCAGAACACAAATTGAAGGGAGTCATGCCAATACTCAGGCCTCCCAAGGTGTCATTGCCAGCCAACCACCTCCTGCGTCCCAGGCCCAATCAACCAGCTTGAATCCCAGACAGAAGCAACTCTCAAGGCCTACCACAAAAGTCTCTTACACCAGCGTCACTGGGAACACTACGGTTACTTACACCTCCACCGTATACCCAGTTGTCACCCTGCCCCACACTCTTGACCCAAGAGTTGCTACTTCCTGCCTGCACGTCTTTGATACCTCCTATCAGTCATTAGCCACAACTGAGGAGCCATCTTTGCCTGTGTCCTATGCCACCATTGACGGCGCTAGCGCAATCAAGCGTGATCCCACCTTCTACACAAAGGTCCCAATCCCCTGTGTTTAGCCTGGTAGCCAGGATGCCGTGGTACCTGCCAAGGGCTGACGTTGGTTGAAAGATAGTGAGCGTGAAGCTCTCCTTAACTGCTTAAACAGGGGAATAGTGGCTCAGGACATTGCGTCCTGATTTGGTGTCACAGCTAGGTACATTGCTGACATCAACACCAAGTATGGCAATACTGGGCAAATTGCCAAATCCCCCAAGGCAAAAAGACAGCCAAAACTCCTTCAGCCCATACACATCAACACAATCAAGCAGTAGGTACCCAGGGATTGCCACCTGGACATGCTTGCTGTCCAATCAATGCTTGCCACAGAGTTTGGGCTTTCTGTTTCTAAAACCCTTGTTTACAAAACTATGGTTGATTTGGGCTTCTCTTGGAAGGTGCTCAGAGTTTCTCCGTACAATAGGAACAGTGAAAAGACCATTGAGGATTGCCACATTTGTGCCAAGACATATCTGGCACTAAAGGAGACTGGGAATGTCCAGTTCTTCTATATCAACAAATTGTTGTTTTTCTCCTCACTCAGGTCTAGGCATGGGTTGGTTGAGAAGGGTCCCAAGGACGGTGTAGCCCATTGTGCAGCTGTCTGTTCCCAGACCTATTCCATGGTTGCGCTTCTTGTTCCTTGCGGGTTGGACCAGTATCAGATGATTAAAGGCTCCCATAACAGCAGGACCTTTCTTGATTTTCTCTGAGCTGTCAAGGAGTACCTTTGGATAAATTATAGCAGCACAACCAACGTTGTTGTGCTTGAAAATGCCGGGCTCCACAAAGTGGATCTGGTTGTGTCCGAGTTCCCGCCAATTGATAAAAATAGCCATTCTGCCAGCCACCGCCTTGCAGACTGCCCAATGAGACTCTCTTCCTCCCCCCATATTCCCCATTCCTGAATCCAATCAAGGAGGTGTTTGGTTGGATAAAGAATAAGGTGAAACAAGGCCTTTCTCAGGACACTGAGGACCTATTCAATATTCTTGAGGTCAGCCAATTTGTGATGCCACCCAATGTGGTGGCAGCTTTTTACAAGCACTTGGAATCCTTCCTCCCCAAAGCCCTGGCCTCCAAGCCAATCAGATAAATGGGCGCCCTGGTTTTACGTGTTTTTATTTATATTTATTTTGTTTTTATTAGGACTCAAAAATTATTATTTATATATAATAAAGTGACGTTTGATTGTATTATAGACATTTAAGAATACATAGAAAAGGTAAGTAAAATTAACTATACTAGGTATGAAGAATATATTTTTATTATAATGCATTGAATATTATATTGACTTTAATCAGTGACAAATGAAAAATTAAAAAAAGATAGAAATAAATTAATTTATTTATATTTGTGAATCATTTTGGTACTTTGACTTTTCTAAGCCATAAATTGGACCTTGTATATCATCATTGATCCTTGTTATTTCAGTGCCACTATAGCCACACGGCACGGCAACCAATGATTTTTATGTATTCCTTACTAATTTGTACTTAGGATGCAGGTCAAGTATATCAAATATGTTTATCAAATCATATCATATGGGAAAGGTAATTTGAGTTCTAAACAATCATTTGTTTAGAACAATGGTGGAGCAGGCTGCATGATGCGGATAAATTCAATTCTCCATGTTTATCTTTGTGATAAATGGACCCGTACTTGACAAGATAATAAATAAAAACATTTTTAACTTATTTTTAAATATTTGACATGGTCACAACTTTAACTATTGTCTTGTAATATATTTAGATATATTAATATTATAGTTTACCTACTAAAAATTAAAATAAAAAATAAAAATTATAAAATAAAAGTATAATTAGAAATCATAAAAGTTTAATATTAAAGGTTAAATATTCAAAATATACCAATTTTTATTTAATTGTGATTTATTCAATATTAAATCATTCTATATTAAAATATTAAATATTTTTAATAGTGACTTTTTAGATACTAAAATTTTAATATTAAAACATTTAATAGTAAATATTTAATATCAAAATATATAATATTAAAATATTTAATAGTAAAATATTTAATATTATAATACTGTAAATTCAGAACCTGAACGTAAAAATGCGGGATTGTCAAATCCTTGGTCCAAATTTTAGATCACATTTTTACAGGCAACTCAGCTGAGTGAAAAATAAAATATTTAATAAAATCAATCATTTTTTATATTTTTTTTGGTTTATTTAAATTGGCAAATTTTGAATCTCTTGAGCAGATAACTCAACTAACAAAAGACAAAACTCAGCAAACAAATGCAGGATACAAGAACCAGGGATGCGGGATTCTAATGTACAATTTGTGATTTCCTGTATTTCAAACAAATCATAGACATCATGTGAAAATTAAAAAATCTGAAATTGCGGGATTGTCAAATCCAAGACCCAAGTTTCAAATCATAATTGCAAGAAATTTGAAATAAATATAAATTATGGGTGTCTCAAAACAGATGCCAAAGGATCTAGAGTGGATTTGTGCTGATTCTTTTAGGAAGCACAGGCATTCTCAAAAATCATCCTATTCCATTTTAGGACAGCCAAAATTTAGAGCGTAATATTCACAAAATGACATATTTAACAATAAAATTGACTAAAATATACATTCTTCTTCTCAAGTTTAAAATTTCAATAAATTTTTATTATGTCTTCTTCCAGCACCAACCAAGTCAACAAGCTGTTCCCTGGCCTTGACAAAATCATGCAGGGCTACGCTGGGTCTCTTAACAGTGAAGCCTCTGTCTATGGCCACTCCCAACCTGCAGGCCCCTCTGCAAGCCCCATCCAGGAGTGTGTTCTTTCTTCTGCAACTTCCAGAATGGCCCTGTTTGCCCACCATGCAAGGGCAGCTGCCAACCAAAATCCCTTATCAGTGATGGCATCCAGAACCAGCCATTTGAGCCATGGGGTCACCCAGAGAGCCCAGAACCCCAAAACAGCCAATCAGATGGCATCAACCAGTTCCCAAGATGGACATATCTCTCCCCCAGCCAATCAGCCTGCAAGACGCAGAAGAAAATTGATCACTCCAGATATTGTTCTTGAAATGGTTGAAAATTGAGGGAAGCTTATGTCCTTTGGGGAAATTGCGGCCGCAATGGGTTTTGCAAAGTCCACTGTGGCTGCAACCCTGCAAGCCCACGCCAACTGTGCCCCCCCCCCCGCCAAGAAGACCCCAACTGGAGCTTGTACCTCAACTGAAGGTGAAAAAGCCAACCCTCTCAGTATGTCCATTATGAAACGTGACCTGCAATTGCCCCTGATCTAGGTACGTCTCCAGTTGGGACTCCATGACATTTTCACCAACAAAAGAAAGGTGAATTCATGGATGCACAGAGTTTTGGTTACTGCTAGAATCTTGTTCAATTAAGTTCTCAGTGGCCTCACTTTGGTGGATACTGACCCCTACAATTCAACAATTATTAATTTTATCAAAGGAAGGGCAATGAGGGCCCGTAATGACATACTATTCCTATCATACACCAAGATCTCGGCCAGTATCCAAGACTTTGGAGAGAAGCACATCCAATCTGACGTGTACAAGTGCAACCCAATCTTGTATTGGTTTGTTGGGGTTTTATTGGCAAATTCCCCATTGGGCGTCAATTATTACTTGGCAATATCAAACACTGCAGATGGGTATGCATACCAGACAGAGATTAAGGACATGCTGGAGGAGTGGGCCGCCCAAAACGCTGTGCACACCTTTGTACTGAGTGCGGAGATGGAGCAGTGGGAATGGGCTACCCAAGAAATCAGGGCTGCGGGGCATACCTGCTGGTCCTACCCCCTCAACTACGCCAACATGCATCTTGCAGATGTATGTCTCTACAATTTTGTTCTGCCCTCAGGCGCTTAAAGCCTGCCACCTACAACAAACTATGCACCCAGATTGATAAGGGGTATGAGTTTTTCCCTTCTGCATCCGTCCAGGACTTATTTGATCTCATCATCTTCTATGCAAGTGATAGTGATAAGTCCAGAAAGGACCCCCGCCTCCCCCCACACCACTCCATCTGTTTTGTCAAGCCTGCATATGTGACAGAAGAAAAATTTGAGCAATTGAAGCAATCTGCTCTTGCTGCTCCTTCCCAGTCAACAAACCCTGCCTCACCAACCCCCCATCAAGATCAAGCCACCTGCCTTCCAACCCTGACTCTCAAGCAACCACCCATTCCCCCACCACTATCTCTGATGCTGTCCCTTTCATAGGTGCAGATGAAGGCAATGTCCATTCCATCTATTCCCTTCCCTTCCTGTCCTTTGATTAGTAAATAAATCTTTTCTAGGTGACTACTATTAAAATTGATTTTTTATTTCAGTTCATAATTAACAATATATTCTTTAAATTATTATAAGTTTCCATGTGTAAAGAATGTTGTAAATTTGATGTGATAACATATAATTGTTTCTATGGATATTTTCATCATCATCATTAATAAATTGAAGACAATAAACGTAAATATTGGATTATAACATTGTAATTAGACGTCAACTATTGATATTTTGATATTATGTGCATAACTCAAAGCATTTTATTTATAAAATTCATTGTAAACAAGGCCTTTTCATTTTAATTTATTTAATTTTGACTGTGTTTATATTACAGAGCCATTAGCAATTAGTATAATATTAATAATTAGTGCATTTTACAGCCTGTATATTTACCTATTGGTAATAATTCTGTAAACTTTTCAGTCGGATTTTGCGAGGTAATAACAATATAATGTGTTAATAGAATATTGTTTATTGTCATTAATTGGCTAATTTTCTTTGCTGTAGTGATTGTGTATTTTTTGATATTTACACACTAGTATCCAATTGGTTGGCTTCATATCCAATCACACAGGCAATAGGAAAACAAGCCGCCACCCTGAGACTGGATGTGGTTGGGGTGACAGCTTGTTTTCCTATTGCCTGTGTGATTGGATGTAAAGCCAACCAATTAGATACTAGTGCATAAACATCAGAAAATGCACAATTGCCACAGCAAAGAAAATCAGTCAATTAATGACAATAAACAATATTCTATTAACATATTATATTAGAGCCATTGACGCTTAGTACAAATATTAATATTTAGTGCATTTTACAGCCTGTATATTTACCTATTGGTAATAATTCTGTAAACTTTTAAGTCAGATTTTGCAAGGTATTAGTAATATAATGTGTTAATAGAATACTGTTTATTGTCATTAATTAGCTGATTTTCTTTGATGTGGCAATTGTGCACTTTCTGATGTTTACACACTAGTATCAATTATTTGGCTTCACATCCAATCACACAGGCAATAGGAAAACAAGCCGCCACCCCGACCACATCCAGTCTCAGGGTGGCGGCTTGTTTTCCTATTGCCTGTGTGATTGGATATGAAGCCAACCAATTGGATACTAGTGTGTAAATATCAAAAAATGCACAATCACCACAGCAAAGAAAATTAGCCAATTAATGACAATAAACAATATTCTATTAACACATTACATTATTATTACCTCGCAAAATCTGACTGAAAAGTTCACAGAATTATTACCAATAGGTAAATATACAGGCTGTAAAATGCACTATGTATCAATATTTGTACTAAGCGTTAATGGCTCTGTAATATAAACACAGTCAATTTAAATAAATTAAAATGAAAAGGCCTTGTTTACAATGAATTTTATCAAATAAAATGCATTGAGTTATGTACATAATATCAAAATATCAATAGTTGACGTCTAATTGCAATGTTCTAATGCAATATTTACGTCTATTGTATTTAATTTATTAATGATGATGACAAAAATATGTATGCGTCAAATATAGTACTATAAAAGCCAGTTTTTTGATGGAATTCAAGCAAAATGTCATCAATCTATAACTTAATCAACAAATTAGAAGCTCACCTGCAAAAGGTTGTTGAAATTCAGAAAAACATCAGAGAAATAGTGACAGGAAAGCTAGGGGACAAGGGCCAGCCACTGATCCAGCCAAAAGAAGATGCTCTTAACAAATTGGGAAATATTATAGATGAAAGAAATAAAGACAAATTACTTAATCTACAGGGAACTATTTTATCAAGTCTAAAGTTCAACAACGCAGCATATAATTTGTGGGAGTTCTGGCAGGGGGCTAAAGAAAAAAATGAGAAGATCAGACTAATAGAAGGAACATAAATTCAAAAGGAAATCAACACCAATGAAGAGGAAAACAATCAAATAAAAACAGATGAAAACAAAACACAATCAAGAAACAGAAGCGCTTCAATAAATACAGAAGCTTTTTCAAATGAGTGTCAAGAGGCAGCACAAGTTGCAAGAAATATAAGAAAAATTAAGCCTAAGAAGAGCACTGAAGAGCATCCAACGCTCATGAAGTTTGCTGATATGGCGCCTGTGGCTGAGGGGGCCACAGGGGAAACAATCAGTAAGTCTTTTTATGTTTTACTTATATTTATTTTTAGTCATCACCAGGAATGGGGATGAGGCCGCGGAAGTGGTGGCTTTTACGCCAAGTTGGTTTTATGGGGGCTACCAGTCACTGGTGGTCCCTATAAAACAAATATATAAAAATCAAATAAATAAAATAGTTCAGCAGAATATGAATATGTTTTTTAATAGTGAAGCTCAAATCAGGGAATATCAACCACCCGCAGGGTGCTTGCCATGGATAAGAGAAGCATACAAATTAGGATCAACAATCAAAAAAAAGAAATGAATGAAATTTGCGTGGATTTCAAACTGAACTTTGGTGAATACATATATGAAAGCGTTCAAAGTTCCCCTTCACAAATATCAACAAATACAAAAAAAATTAATAAAAACCAATTTTCAAATAGGAAATGAATATCTTAAATCAGCAATTTTTAATGAAATTTTTAAGTCTCTATCCATTAAAATCAGGGATGCAGTCCTTGTGAATAGTTTTAAACCTTTAATGATATTGTTTGCTGAGGCCTGGGGGGCAGATTCAAGTTAGGCGCCCCCAGTACCCTCTTCAAATTCAGCCAAACGTCCTATATTAATAGGTTAGTGCAAACATTCAAAAATTTATGCATGTTCTTGGAGAAATATACCTCACAAAGAAATCATGTTGTGGTGTACCTGGAAATCCTGCTCCATTGCATACTGAAAGCCAACGTGAAAAAATTAGAAGATGTACCTATACAGATTGACATATGCCGTGTAGCCCTCAACAGACAGAAAACACCACAGGGATACAGAACAGTTGAGCACGTCCTCTATGATTCATTTGCAATAGCAACACTATACGGGTACTACATGCCCCCTGAAAAAAACCTGTTAATTGATTCCCTCACCTGTCTGACTTTTATAAGACGTTTGGCCACCACCAGGGTGCTGAGCGCCACTCCCCTAGCAATTGGCGCCAGAGTCATCCACCACATACAGAAGAGTATGTGGTCCCAATTGGAACACTAGAAGAAAATTTGATTTTGGGGTATAATTCCCTGGAATAATCACCTTCCCCTTGCAATTCACATTCCCCTAATAAATCATTTCCCTTGCAAAAAAAAACTTTTTTATTTTTAATTTATTTTTAAATATTAAAATTTAAGTATTAATATTTTAATACTAAATACTTCACTATTTAAAAATTTTACTTGTAAAACTTTAATAGTAAAATATTTTATAAAAATATTTAATATTAAAATATTTAATAGTAAAAATTTAATATTAATATTATATAATATTAAAATATTTAATAGTAAAAATTTAATATTAATATTATATATTTTAATATTAAATATTTTACTATTAAAAATATTTAATATTTTAATATTGAATAAATCATGATCAAATAAAAAATTGGTGTATTTTAATTATTTAACCTTTACTATTAAAATTTTAAGATTTTTAATTATATTTTTATTTTAAAATTCTATTTTTTATTTTAATTTTTAGTAGGTAGATTATAGTATTAATATATCTAAATATATTACAAGATAATAGTTAAAGTTGCAACCACGTTGAACATTTAAAAATAAGTTAAAAATGTTTTTATTTATCATTTATTATCTTGTCAAGGTTGGGTCCATTTATCACAAAGATAAACATGGAGAATTGAATTTATCCGCATCATGCAGCCCGCTCCACTTATTTCCAAACACGTGATTGTTTAGAACTCAAATTACCTTTCCCTTTTAATATGATTTGATAAACATACATACAATATACTTGAACTGCGTCCTAAGTACAAATTATTAAGGAATACATAAAAATCATTGGTTGCCGTGTTGTGTAGCTACAGTAGCACTGAAATACCAGGGAGCAGATGATGACATGCAAGGTCCAATTTGTGGCTTAGAAAAGTCAAAGTACCAAAATGATTCACAATTATTTAAATAAACTATTTTTTTCTATCTTCTTTTATTTTTATTTATTTGTTACACAAAAGCCAATAATATTCAGTGCATCATATAAAAATAAATCCCGCTTATCTAGTATATTAATTTTACTTACCTTTTCTATGTATTCTTAAATGTCTATAATACAATCAAACGTCACATTATTATATATAAATAATAATTTTTGAGTCCTAATAAAAATAAAATAAATAAAAATAAAAACAAATAAAACCAGGGCGCCCATTTATCTGATTGGCTTGGAGGCAGGGCTTTGGGGAGGAAGGATTCCGAGTGCTTGTAAAAAGCTGCCACCACATTGGGTGGCATCACAAATTGGCTGACCTCAAGAATATTGAATAGGTCCTCAGTGCCCTGAGAAAGGCCTTGTTTCACCTTATTCTTGATCCACCCAAAGACCTCCTCAATTGGGTTAAGAAATGGGGAATATGGGGGGAGGAAGAGGAGTCTCATTGGGCAGTCTGCAAGGCGGTGGCTGGCAGAATGGCTATTTTTATCAATTGGCGGGAACTCGGACACAACCAGATCCACTTTGTGGAGCCCAGCATTATCAAGCACAACAACGTTGGTTGTGCTGCTGTGATTTATCCGAAGTTACTCCTTGACAGCTCAGAGAAAATTGAGAAAGGTCCCGCTGTTATGGGAGCCTATAATCATCTGATACTGGTCCAACCTGTGAGGACCAAGAAGCGCGACCATGGAATAGGTCTGGGAACAGACAGCTGCACAATGGGCTACACCGTCCTTGGGACCCTTCTCAACCAACCCATGCCTAGACCTGAGTGAGGAGGAAAACAACAATTTGTTGATATAGAAGAACTGGACATTCCCAGTCTCCTTTAGTGCCAGATATGTCTCGGCATAAATATGTTGATGCTCAATGGTCTTTTCACTGTTCCTATTGTATGGAGAAACTCCAAGCACCTTCCACAAGAAGCCCAAATCAACCATTGTTTTGTATACAAGAGTTTTAGAAACAGAAAGCCCAAACTCTGTGGCAAGCATTGATTGGACAGCAAGCGTGTCCAGGTGGCAATCCCTGGCTACCCATTCCTTAGATGCATCAAAGTGTACGGGCTTGAGGAGTTTTGGCTGTCTTTTTGCCTTGGTGGATTTGGCAATTTGCCCAGTGTTGCCATACTTGGTGTTGATGTCAGCAATGTACCTGGTTGTGACACCAAATTGGGACGCAATATCCTGAGCCGCCATTTCCCTGTTTAAGCAGTTGAGGAGAGCTTTACGCTCACTATCTTTCAACCGACGCCAGCCCTTGGCAGGTACCACGGCATCCTGGCTACCAGGCTCAGCACAGGGGATGGGGACCTTTGTGTAGAAGGTGAGATCATGCTTGGTTGCGCTGGCGCCGTCAATAGTGGCATAAGACACAGGTGCAGATAGCTCCTCAGTTGTGGCCAATGGCTCATAGGAGGTATCAAAGACGCGGGGGCAGGAAGTGGCAACTCTTGGGTCAAGAGTGTGGGGCCAGGTGACAACTGGGTACACGGTGGAGGTGTAAGTAACCTCAGTGTTCCCAGTGACCCTGGTGTAGGAGACTTTTGTGGTAGGCCTTAAGAGTGGCTTCTGCCTGGGATTCAAGCTGGTTGATTGGGCCTGGGACGCAGGAGGTGGTTGGCTGGCAATGACACCTTGGGAGGCCTGTGTATTGGCATGACTCCCTTCAAGTTGGGTTCTGGGTCTGTTCTTGGACCCTCTGGGACGCCCTCGTGGATGGGCTGCCCTGCGGGCTGGTGCAGGAGCGGGTTGGGAATGTGATTGACAGTCCATAAAAATAAAATAAAAAATATATTTTAGATTAAATATGTATTTATTTGGAGTTATTGGTTTAGTTGCAGGTAGTAGTTTTCTCTTGATTTAGCCTTGAATAGTAGCAGAGTTTCTATATCCGTGATTTGAAGTGTATAATATTATATACTTTCCGGGTTTGGATGATTTTAAAGTTTTATAACTTTTTATGTCTAATTATGGTTAATGAGATTGAATTTTTCATTCAATTTTAGTTGTGGTGTAGCTTCTTGATTTGGGTTGGTGTTTTCTAGTGTGCTTACTGTACATTCAATTTAATTTCCAGTTTCCGCAATTAATATCTGAGTGTACTAGTGGCATTCAAAAGTGATTTGAAATTTGGTTCTTGGATTTGACAATCCTGTAATTTAAAAAACATAGTAAACTTAATGAAAATGGTTGATGGATTTGAACACTTCAAATCTGATTCCAGTTAATTCATTTTGTCCATAGGAAATATGCAGCTTGGCTTGAACTTTGCAAAGTGTCTATGAGTTCTCACATTTTCAAATATTCAAATAAATATCCAAAAAAATCAATTTAAACAAAAAAAGGCTATTCCACAAAAAGTGATTCAAAATTTGGACTAAGGATATGACAATCCCGCATTTTTACATTCAGGTTCTGAATTTACAGTATTAATATTAAATGTTTACTATTAAATATTTCAATATAAATTATTTGAACAGTGAATATTTTAATATTAAATATTTTATTATTAAAATTTTACAAGTAAAATTTTAAAATAGTGAGGTATTTAGTATTAGAATTTCAATATTTAAAAATAAATAAAAAATAAGATAAAAAAGTTTAAGTTGCAAGGGAAAATGATTTATTAGGGGAATGCAGATTACAAGGTGAATGTGATTATTCCAGGGAATTATACCCCAAAAGTAAACTCTATGCCAATGCGTCTAATTGGGACCACATACTTCTGTATGTGGTGGATGACTCTGGCGGTGATTGCTAGAAGGGTGGCGCTCAGCACCCCAGTGGTGACCAAACGTCTTATAAAAGGCAATCAGGTGAGAGAATCAACTAGTAGACTTTTTTCACAGGGCACATAGTACCTGTATAGTGTTGCTATTGCAAATGAGTCATACAGGACGTGCTCAACTGTCCTGTATCCCTGTGGTGTTTTCTGTCTGTTGAGGGCTACACAGCATATATCAATTTGTATGGGTACATCTTCCATCTTTTTGACATTGGCTTTCAATATGCAGTGGAGGAGGATTCCCAGGTATACCGTGACGTGGATTCTTTGCAAGGTATACTTTTCCAAGAACATGCATAAATTTTTTAATGTTTGCACTAACCTATATATATAGGACGTTTGGCTGAATTTGAAGAGGGTACTGGGGGCGCCCAACTTGAATCTGCCCTAGGCCTTAGCAAACAATATCATTAAAGGTTTAAAACTATTCACAAGGACTGCATCCCCAACTTTATTGGATAGAAACTTTAAAATTTCATTAAAAATTGCTGATTTAAGATATTCATTTCCTATTTGAAAATTGGTTTTTATTAATTTTTTTGTATTTGTTGATATTTGTGAAGGGGAACTTTGAACGCTTTCATATATGTATTCATCAAAGTTTGGTTTTATATCCCCGCAAATTTCATTCATTTCTTTGATTTTGATTGTTGATCCTAGTTTGTAGGCTTCCCTTATCCATAGCAAGCACCCCGCGGGTGGTTGATATTCCCTATATTGAGCTTCACTATTAAAAAATTATTTAATTCTGTTGAATTATTTTATTTATTTGGTTTTTATTTATTTGTTTTATAGGGGCCACCAGTGACTGGTAACCCCCATAAAACCAACTCAGCGTAAAAGCCGCCACTTCCGCAACCTCATCCCCATCCCAGGTGATGATTAAATTTAATATAAGTAAAACATAAAAAGACTTACTGATTGTTTCCCCTGTGGCCCCCTCAGTCACAGGCGCCATATTAGCAAACTTCATGAGTGTTGGATGCTCTTCATTAATTTTCTTAGGCTTAATTTTTCTTATATTTCTTGCAACTTGTGCTGCCTCTTGACACTCATTTGAAAAAGCTTCTGTATTTATTGAAGCGCTTCTGTTTCTTGATTGTGTTTTGTTTTCATCTGTTTTTATTTGATTGTTTTCCTCTTCATTGGTGTTGATTTCCTTTTGAATTTATGTTCCTTCTATTAGTCTGATCTTCTCATTTTTTTCTTTAGCCCCCTGCCAGAACTCCCACAAATTATATGCTGCGTTGTTGAACTTTAGACTTGATAAAATAGTTCCCTGTAGATTAAGTAATTTTTCTTTATTCTTTTCATCTAAAATATTTCCCAATTTCTTCAGAGCATCTTCTTTTGACTGGATCAGTGGCTGGCCCTTGTTACCCAGCTTTTCTGTCACTATTTCCCTGATATTTTTCTTGATTTCAACAACCTTTTGCAGGTGAGCTTCTAATTTGTTGATCAAGTTATAGATTGTTGTCATTTTGTTTGAATTCCATCAAAAAAACTGGCTTTTATAGTACTATCTTTGCCGCATACAAATTTTTGTCATCATCATTAACAAAATTGAAAACAATAAACGTAAATATTGCATTAGAATATTGCAATAAGACGTCACTATTATTAATTTTGATATTATGTGCATAACTCAATGAATTTTGTTTAATAAATTCATTGTAAATGAGGCCTTTTTTATTGTAATTTATTTAAATTGACTGTGTTTATATTACAGAGCCATTAGCAATTAGTATAATATTAATAATTAGTGCATTTTACAGCCTGTATATTTACCTATTGGTAGTAAAAATGTAAAACTTCTTAGTCAGATTTTGCAAGGTAAAGATAATGTAATGTGTTAATAGAATACTGTTTATTGTCATTAATTGACTGATTTTCTTTGATGTGTGATTGTGCATTTTTGATATTTACGCACTAGTATCCAATTGGTTAGATACTAGTGTGTGTTTATCAAAAAATGCACAATTGCCACATCAAAGGAAATTAGCCAATGAATGACAATAAACAGTATTCTATTAACACATTACATTATTATTACCTCGCAAAATCTGACTAAGAAGTTTACATAATTATTACCAATAGGTAAATATACAGGCTGTAAAATGCACTAACTATTAATATTATACTAAGTGTTAATAGCTCTCTAATATAAACACATTCCATTTTGTTAAATTATAATGGAAAAGGTCAAGTTTACAATGGATTTTATTAAACAAAATACATTGAGTTATGAACATAATAACAAAATATCAAGAGTGACGTCTAATTGCTATATTTTAATGCAATATTTACAATTATTGTCTTTAATTTAGTAATGATGATGAAAATATCCATAAAAACAAGTATACGTTACAACATCAAATTTACAACATTCTTTACACATGAAAACTTATAACAATGTAAAAAATATATTATTTTTCATGAATTTAGAGAGAGATATTAATTTTAATAAGTTGTCACCAAGAAAAGATTTATTTACTAATCAAAGGACAGGAAGGGGAGGGAATGGGCGGAATGGACATTGCCTTCATCTGCGCCTATGAAAGGAACAGCATCAGAGATGGTGGGGAGGGAATGGGATGTGGTTTGGGAGTCAGAGTTGGAAGGCGGGTGGCTTGATGGGGGGTGGGAGGCAGGGTTTGTTGACTGGGAAGGAGCAGCAAGAGCTGATTGCTTCAATTGCTCAAATTCTTCTTCTGTCACATATGCAGGCTTGACAAAACAGATGGAGTGGCGCAGGGGGAGGCAGAGGTCCTTTCTGGACTTATCACTATCACTTGCATAGAAGATGATGAGATCAAATAAGTCCTGGACGGATGCAGAAGGGAAAAACTCATACCCCTTATCAATCTGGGTGCATAGTTTGTTGTAGGTGGCAGGCTTTAAGCGCCTGAGGGCGGAACCAAAATTGTAGAGACATACATCTGCAAGATGCATGTTGGCGTAGTTGAGGGGGTAGGACCAGCAGGTATGCCCCACAGCCCTGATTTATTGGGTAGCCCATTCCCGCTGCTCCATCTCCGCACTCAGTACAACTGTGTGCACAGCATTTTGGGCGGACCACTTCTCCAGCATGGCCTTGAGCTCCGTCTGGTAGACATACCCATCTGCGGTGTTTGATAATGCCAAGTAATAATTGATGCCCAATGGGGAAACTGCCAATAAAACCCCAACAAAACAATACAAGATTGGGTTGCACTTGTACACGTCTGATTGGATGTGCTTCTCTCCAAAGTCTTGGGTACTGGCCAAGATCTTAGCGTATGATAGGAAGATGATGTCATTACAGGCCCTCATTGCCCTTCCTTTGATAAAATTAATAATTTTTGAATTGTAGGGGTTGGTATCCACCAAAATGAGGCCACTGAGAACTTGATTAGACAAGATTCTAGCAGCAATCACAACTATGTGCATCCACAAATACATTGTTCTTTTGTTGGTGAAGATGCTGTGGAGTCCCAACTGGAGACATACCTGGACCAGGGGCATTTGCAGGTCACGTTCCATAATGACCATCATAAGGAGATGGGCTGTGTCAACTTTGGTCAAAGTATGTGCTCCAGTTGGGGTCTTCTTGGTAGGAGGGCCACAGTTGGCGTGGGCTTGCAGGGTTGCAGCCATAGTAGACTTTGCAAACCCCATTGCAGCCGCAATTTCCCCAAGGGACATAAGCTTCCCTTGCTTTTCAACCATTTTGAGAATAATCTCTGGAGAGATTAGTTTTCTTCTGCATCTTACAGGCTGATTGGCTGGGGGAGGGAAGTGTTCATCATTGGAACTGGTCAATGCTATCTGATTGGCAGTTTTGGGGTCCTGGGCTCTCTGGGTGACCCCATGACTAAAATGGCTGGTTCTGGATGCCATTGCTGATAAAGGATTTGGGTTAGCAGCTGCCTGTGCGTGATGGGCAAACAGGGCCATGCTTGAGGACACAGGAGAAAGAACACACTCCTGGGTAGTGCTTGCAGAGGGGCCTGCGGGTTGGGAGTGGCCATAGACAGAGGCTTCAGCGTTAAGAGACCCAGTGTAGCCCTGCATGATTTTATCAAGGCCAGGGAACAGCTTGTTGGCTTGGTTGTTATTGAAAGAAGACATAATAAAAATTTATTGAAATTTTAAACTCAAGAAGAGGAATGTATATTTTAGTCAATTTTATTGTTAAATATGTCAATTTTGTGAATATTACGCTCTAAATTTTGGCTGTCCTAAAATGGAATAGGGTGATTTTTGAGAATGCCTGTGCTTCCTAAAAGAATCAGTACAAATCCACTCTAGATCCTTTGCCATCCTTTTTGAGACACCCATAAATTATATTTATTTCAAATTCATTGCAATTATGATTTGAAACTTGGTTCTTGGATTTGACAATCCCACAATTTCAGGTTTGTTAATTTTCACATGATGTCTATGATTTGTTTGAAATATAGGAAATCACAAATTGTACATTAGAATCCCGCATCCCTGGTTCTTGTATCCTGTATTTATTTGCTGAGTTTTGTCTTTTGTTAGTTGAGTTATCTGCTCAAGAGATTCAAAATTTGCTAATTTAAATAAACCAAAAAAAGTCAAACTAAAGGTTAATTTTATTAAATATTTTATTTTTCACTCAGCTGACTTGCCCGCAAAAGTGATTTGAAATTTGGACCAAGGATTTGACAATCCCGCATTTTTGCATTCAGGTTCTGAATTTACAGTAAAGGCTTTGCTATTCCAAATTTTTCTGCATTCTATTATTTAATATTTGTTTTTATTTAGTTTAATTTATATTGAATTTATTTCTGGGATTCTGTGTGTATACCATCAGGTATAATAAAAATTAACGAAGCAAAGCAAAGCCAAATGAATGAATGTTAACACACATAAAAAATTATTTTTATATTTTGATTTTATTTGGTATATTTTATATTGGTGTTCTTTATATGATTCCAATTATATACTTCCATTTTTAATACAAATTAACAAAGTAAATAAGGATGAATTAATGAGCATACAAAAATATTTATTTTTAATTATGTATTTATTTGTTGAATGTAAATGGTTTGATTAGATTATATTTTAAAGAAATTTTATATAAAAAATTTTAATTTTAATTTGGGTTTAGAGCTTTATTAGGGGTGTTAGCGACAGAATTCCAGGACTTTGCGTTTAAATAAACTAGTAATTTCTATTGCCAAAGTGTATGTTGAAATTAGCCCTGTACTATATTGCTTGTAGCAGCTTGAGTATGGGAGCACTGTGATACAATTGTCCAGGAAGATTTTCTGGTGGAGCTATCATCCCATATGTGGCGGCAAGAATAACTGCATCATGAATAATATGCTCTTTCAAGCTGTATCCAGGGGCAATTTTTTCCATCTGATGAATGGCAAATTTTATCCAGTTTATTATTACAGCAGATGGTTTGTATGCTTCTGCTTTAATCCCCATCAGTACAACAAGACCTAGGTAAACAATCAAGTGAATTCTCTGCCCTGCAAACAGGGCTGAGAGCTCACAAAATTTATTGCATAGGGTACTGATTTTTTTAAAGAACATGATAGCAAAGGTTTTTTTCCATGGTTGGTGGCATTCCAGTCTTATTGGAGCACTGGGAGGCCCCAAAGTCTCCAAGAACGCTCACAAAAGCAGGCAAGACAACAGAAAAATGTAGCTAAGGTTGGTTATATTTTCTTTATTTTTTAGGATGTGGGATATAGTGTGTTCAGTTGGGAAACAGAAACATACTTCTTCTTGTCCTCTCTCTATCTCAAGTAAGTTTTGGTATGGAATATTTCTGGCAAAATCTCAGAAAAGGAGGAAAAAGAGCTTGCAGAAGGTTGGGAGTGGAAAGTACTGGTCAAGGTGGAGGTCAGGGACTGCAGCTAAAGCCAGGAGCCACCATTTAGTGTCATATTTCTTTGATTAGAGTGCTTCAAGTTGTTCTGACTTCATAGGGTAATATGTTTCTAATTTTTAGACCTCTCAGAGGTAGAGGCTGGCGTCAGGACCAGCTGACGCCCTATGTGAGGGACATAGTTGCTTTAAAAGGTTTGAGATATGTAGGGCTTTAGGGTTTGGCAGACTACTCCTTTGTTTTCTTATAAGAATAAAAAAGTTAGAATAATCTTTTTATTTATTCAATATTTTATTTTTCACCTTCTTCTATATCTTTACCTGTTGCCCCTTGACAGGGGCTGCTTCATGGGACTTGTCACTAGATGTTTGCTGGTCTTTTTCTGTTGGTTTCTGTTTCTTTTTATCTTTTAGTTGCTCAAACAAGCGGGATTATTTGACCACACAACTGCAGTTGTGAACCTCTGGGGTTTGAACTGCAGGTCAGCAAGAACATCTTTTTGTACATTTGGGAGCCTGGTTACAAGTTTGTTGGTAGTATTAGGTATCTTCCTCTTCACAGCCTTCACAGTAAGTTTGTCTAGTTTGCTGCCTTCTAACACCATCTCCTTTAGCATGTCCTTCACCTTTTGATTGACCTTCTTGATTTTAGATACTGCCACATCCAACTCCTTGATCATCACCTCCAATTCTGACATGTTTTTTTTACTCTTACCCCAGCCCCCTTTATACCAATAAAATATCCCAATGCATTATATCTATTCTATTGTATCTAATAGATATTTAATAAATATAACTTGTTTTCATTATGATTTTTATTAGCTTTAAGTAATACTATTCATTTGATACAGTAGTTTTTAAACCTGTTGAGATAAACATATATTATTCAGTTTAGAACCATGAACTCAGTCACAACATATTTCTCTGAAACCAGTTAAATGTTAATTTACTCAATAAAGCTTCCATTTATCTAGGGCCAGAAAACAAAAATTTACTCAATTACAAAACAAAAAAAACAAATATGAAATTACAAAAATGATATAGCAAACACAGGGAACTCAAATACATAGCACATGCAATACAGTCACTTGCTGAAGCATTCTCTATAAACTTTGATTATGAGTGTGTGGAAAATATTATACAAACAGTAAACAAATGAGGTTTAGTCACAAAAGTGATGAACTCAAACACAAAATCACTCATTTTTTTTTGAAAATATTGATTATTTTTGGTACTCAAATTGGAAATAGTGGATTTTAGGAGTGAATCCACCAAAATCTATTCAGGGAACTACAGCATTATTTTCAATGTATGTGCTTCTAAATTTAGACATTTATGTCTGAGAGTGTATCTTAAATAAGAGCACACATTTAAATAAAATTAGGTTCCTAGAAATTATTTGCTTTTCTGTTTTTAATAGAATTTTTATTGCTTTTTGTTTAAAATGGGATTTTTAAGTGAGAGCAACTTTGATGTTGTTGAGAATCAGTACCAGGAGCTACTCTAAGCTCAGGCTGCTGAGCTAAGGAGCTCAACCACTGTGTTCTCTGTGTACACCTGATTTAATACAAGTTGTGAAGAGGCTGAGTTGTATGTGTCACCAGGCCCATCCACAGGTGGCTTTTCTGAAAGCCAATATGGTGCTTCCCAAGACCAGGCTCAACTTGCGTCTGTGCCACATTCCAGAGACTGAGAAAATGTGGTACCCTCAAATCCAATCTAGTCATCACTTGAGAGTTTGGGCCAATCATAGCAAGCCCTTCGTAATCTGGGTCTCTTTATTCCTCAAGCCTTTCAAAAACGTCAAATAATAACCAATGAGGTGATAGAGGAGATTGTGAGCCTCAACCAGAGTGATGTAAATTTTTCCAAAATAGCCAATTAGCTTCAATTTACCAAGGTAGTGATTAAGCAGGAGTTACAGGCTCTTTTGAAGAGAGTTGATACCAAGCTAACCAAGAAGCCAACAAGACAACAAGACTTCCAGATCAATGATGCATATACTCTAATACTTGACATCCTCCAGAGGGACCCCTACCTTCAATTGACTGAGGCCTGTTGCCTACTTGGGCTCCAGGGCATATTCATTGCCAGCCGCACAGTACAGCTCTGGATGCATGGGATTGTAGTTGGTGTTCTGATTATGATCAATTGGCCAGCCAATAAGTCATATGATGGATCTGATTTGCCCTATGACCGTGCAATTAGTGCCACACTAACCCACTGCCTTTTCTCTATTTCAGCAATACTATATTTATATCTTATTATAAATTTTCATTGCAGTTCCATGATTATGGCACTTTTAGTGAAAAAATTGCTCCCAAGGGCAAAAGGAAGGGAGCACAGGGGAAGGTGATTAGTGCATTACTTGCAGTTTCCCCAAAAGGGACTGTATTTTACCAGACTACAACCAGTTACACCAATGGTTACTGGAACAGGAAATTCCTCTCAAACCTGCTTCCCACCTGGAGCTTGGCCAATTCCAGCTTCAAAATCTTCCTGAGCCATCAAATGAAGTGCACTGAAGTGACCTCCAGGAATATCCAAGCAGACAGCCACAACATCTCAATTTTCTGTGCCAGACATGCTGATCTTCACCTGGGTGATGTGTTGCTCTTCAACATTGGAGACACCATCTGTGGGCCAACCCCACAGCCTTCAGCAAGGTGGTTAGTGCGTCCAGCAACCCCACTGTTCTGTTTCACTGTCAGAAGGTTTCTGGCATGTTTAAAAAGATGGCCTTGAATGCTCTCAGCAGCAGCCAATCACCAAAGGACCCACAGCTTTCCCTTGTGATTCCCTGGCCTACAAGCTAATTGCTGTCCTCCCTGAGTCAGAATATGATGTTGTGTACAGCCAGTTTCTTGAAGCCAATCAAGGCACTCAATCACCTCTGGGCCCTCCAGCTGCCCTAGTACCCATCTAATCCTCCCAGGTGAGCAGCACTAACCCCACCAGCCAATCAAGTCCTCCCTCCACAATCCAGCCCAACAACTAGTTTGCCCTGCCCAATCCCATTCTCCCAATAAAACTTACCCTCCAATAATTTTTTTATAATATATTGTTCTAAATTGTATGTAACTTTTTATTTTATATTATATAATTTACATTTAAATGAAGTGATGATTGATTTTTATTATTTCATAAGTTAAATTTGGTTGCTTTAATATTTATTAATTATATTGTTTTCTATTATATCTTTAATATATTTGAAGCGCTAAAATAAAGTGAATTCAAAAACTACAAGTGCTACAGAACAGCCAATCAGAATTCATGTACATGTGGTATCTTTGTTCTTGGCTCAGACCAGAAATCTCTCATTTATTGCACCCAGTTTAACTTAATAAAATAAGCCTGTTGACAATAGTACATGTCTTTATTTTCAAATATGCACAATGAACTGTGGTCAATCTAGCACCAGACCTCTGAGTTCTCTGGTGCTAGAGTGACCACAAGTTGGTATGTCAATTTGCAAACAAAGACATGTCTTTTTCAACAGGATTATTTCATCAAGTTAAACTGGTTGCACTAACTGAGGCATGTCTGGTCTGAGTCAAGCACAAAGACACCACATGTACACCCATTCCAATTGGTTGGTCCATAATACTTGTAGTTTTTAAAATTTGCTTTATTGTAGCACTTCAATTATGTTAAAGTTATAATAGAAAACAATATAATTAATAATTATTAAAGCAGCCAAATTTAAATTGTGGTATGAAAATCTCTCCTCACTTTTTTTAAATGTAAATTATATAATATAAAATAAAAAGTTAATACAACTTAAGACAATATATTATAAAAAATTATAGGGGGTAAGATTTATTGGGCAACATAGGATTGGGCAGGGAAACTAGTTGTTGGGCTGGACTTTGGTGGGTGTTGTGAATGCCGCCATTCACCATGTTTTGATTTTTCCTTTGTTGGGTTATTTCTAGGAAAAATCCCTCTCTTTTGCTTTTGCCCTTCAAAATGAGGCTAGCTCTGAATTAGGAAATACAATTGTTCAGTTTTCTGATTCTGCGCAACTCACTTGCCCCACTCATGCTTGTAACAAGTGATCCTACTGTACATGTACTGTTTTGTGATAAAGCTACACAGTATATAATCCCAATCTTCATACCCAATTAAATCTAAGTTCTATTCACATTTTTGTCTTTGTGTCTCCATGTACTTTGGCGCCTCTCTAGCCACGTCTAGCAAATATTATTCATTCAGGGCCACAAAATAATTTTGTAGCCTTCCCTGCCATTCTAACTGAGACTTAGTACAAATATTATCCTAAGGTTAGAATTTCCCGTTGTGACTCTGTGCTGCACCTCAGATCACAACAAAAAT
Source organism: Entomophthora muscae (assembly GCA_014839935.2). Classification (NCBI taxonomy): domain Eukaryota; kingdom Fungi; phylum Entomophthoromycota; class Entomophthoromycetes; order Entomophthorales; family Entomophthoraceae; genus Entomophthora; species Entomophthora muscae. The sequence goes on along the minus strand of QTSX02003580.1, from coordinate 282,152 downwards.
GGTGCTCACTACAGGGGCTGTAAGCCCCTTGGTTACCCCCTTTGCAAATACGTTTTCAGGACCTTTGCCTCCTCCCATACAAGAGCCAACTTCACCTGAAAGTACCAGTCCTCCTATTGAGGAAGACATTGCCAACCTGCCTATTGTCCCTACAGTGCTGAACCTTGGGAGTGGTCCCTGCCTAGTGGCCTACCCTTTGGGTACCCCTGACTTAAAAAAAGTCATGGCAGTAGCCCTTGGGATAGCCTGTGAAGGAGCCATACCTTGCCTCCAGCTTCAGTTCAGCCAAGCAGAATACTACAAATTGATTGTAGCTCCACCATTTCCACAGCATCTCCTCTCAGCGGCTGGCTCTGTTGAACACTTATTGACATCATTTTTACAACCTGCCTTAGCCCATCATCAAATGGTATTAGGGCTCCACGTTCAGGAGATTTCATTGCTGCAAGCTGCCGTCACCCATCACTGGGATCAGTTTGCGGCCTACCAGCAGTGGATCCACTCCCTGTTTTCCTTAGTATCAGACAATCAGTGCAAATCTGTCACCTCCCAATACTTCTTGGTCAATTCCATCAAAAAAATGTGCCAGTCTATTCCTGAGTATGTCAGAGAGTGTCTTCATGAGTTTCACCAGTTGGAACAGCCCTGGCGCGCTCAAGTAGATTCCACTCTAAACGCCTATCTCACCAACTTTGAACAACTTGTGCAGCAACTCAAAGAATTCAGTGCTTACTCCTTTGACCAATTACAGCAATTAGCAGTCCATGCTGAAAAAGGCCTCCATAGACTTGGCAAGGAATTTGATCAAAAAAGGCCTGCTACTGCCACTACCATCACCAAACTCCAGACTCAAGTAAATTAACTATTTACCTCCAATAGGATGCCCCACCTTCTCTTTTATCTGATAGTTAGTTGATAGAGAACAGAGACTATGGGATGTCATTTGAGAGTTAAGAGCATCCACCTGTAGTCAGGATTGTCCTACCAAAGCCCCTAATCCTGATCCTCAAGTGCTTTCTCTGACAACTCAGGTTTCTGACTTACAGCAAGAGGTTGCTACTTTGTGTGAGGTGATGGTGTCTGTTGTTAGTCCAACTGGGGTTGTTGGTGAAGATGGCTGTTGCTCTGGCTTGTCAGGAGCCCCCTGCATTCATTGTGCTAGAGAGTTGATAGCTCTAGCTAATGAGTGGACTACTTAAAACAAGACCATTCTGAGCTTGATAAAGACGTACAAGAAATGAGTGAGTTAATTGATTCAGTGAATTACAGGTTTTCCCCTTGCCTTTTGGTGGGTCTGTCTCTTACATCCCAACTGGCTGAACTGTCCTTGGTAGTAACAGCACAGGGTCAGCGCCTGAATGTTACTGAGCTTCAGACCACCCTAGCTAATAATACAGGCGCCCGCACTGCTGAAACCTTGACTACTCTTGAGGAAAGTGTTTGCCAGCTGTGGGTTAGACAGCCCCACACCAAATCTAAAGCAGAATTCTCGCCACATATAAATGTACTTGAGAGCAACAATGGTGGCCCAACTCCAGAAGTACACTTCAAGCCTACCTTTAAGAAAGTCTTCAAACCCAAAACCTCAACCATTGCAGCTTTCCTAACTATCTATGAACCTGCCATGAGAAGAGCCTTGGATGAGGTCAAGAAGGAACAATTCTAACCTGTCTGCACCCAACCTGTCAAGAGGTAGTAGTACCAGAGCTGCCTACTATTGAGACCTGGGAAGATATATAGCAACTTCTGATTGACAAATTTGATGGTGACCTTGGTTTGGAAGTGAAGAAGGACGCCTTCATGCACATTGCTTTCAAGCCAAAGGAGACCCTAGCTGAAATTGCAGATAGATTCTACATAGAAGGACAACAACTGATCAAAAGCCGCCAGTTGACTGCACATGAAGCATACATGACTTGCACTCAAGCCCTCAAGGTTAACCAGCTCCTGTGTCTTCACTTCAAGGCCCATAAAGCCATACTTTCTCCATGAAGAGCATAAAGACACTGTTGCAGGATATGCACCTTACCCATTCTGGAGCGGTTGTGCGGGAGAATTGTGCTGTTTCTACCTCTGGTTTGTCTTCACGTGGTCCATGTATCCTTACTGTGAACTCGCAGAATCCTCCTCAACAACAGGATTGGAATAACTGTGAACAAATAGGTCACCATTCCCAAGCATTCACCAATCCTCAAGTTGAAGGAGCTGATCCCAAAGAGCAGGCGGTAAAAGAACAGTCAATATAGAGGGAGACTCTCTTGGTTGAAAATTCTTCCCAATCTCCTTCAACTCCTCCCTCCATTGCTGACTCTGAACCTTCTGACACTTAGGATCCTCCCATTCTGCTCCTATTCCACAAAATCTCTGATGACTCTGACATGGACAATTCTGATATAGAAGATCATGACGCCTATGATTATTCAGTCCTGGCCATCCCTGAGACTATTGCAGTCCCTTATAAGCTACGTTCTGGTAAGAATACTACAACTGTCAAGTCTCTGCCTGAAGCCAAGGAGGTTGTCTCTCGCCCTTACCTCACCCAAGTCAAGAGATCTCATGTGCTTGTTGAGTCTTCTGAAGAAGAAGCTGAGGCTTCTGACGCTGTGTTCAAAAATGTCTCTGTCTTGCTCCCTCTCCAGACAGTCTATAAGGAGTTCCCAGGCTTAAGATGCATGATTGAAAAGTGGGACAAAGAACTAGCAGAAATCCAAGACATTCTGGCTGTCTTCTCTCCCTTTGGTTGCACCACCACTTGTGTAGAAATATCCATCCAAAAGGTGAAAATTAAGGCTGTCTTAGACACATGGTCTCCTGTTAATGTTGTCTCCTTGAAGCTTGTTAAGAAGCTCAAACTTTCCCCCGACCTTAACTATCATCAATCATATGGCACAGCTGGGCTGTCCATAACTTGCGCTATAGGAGCTTAATCTACTCTGCCCATGCAATTTGGAAAGCTGCTCTTGGCCACGCCTGCCGTTGTCCTGGAGAACCAGATCTATGACCTGCTAGTTGGTACTCAATTCCTTTAGGGAATATAATGGGATTATCAACTTAAAGGACGGCCCCCTCTATCTTGGGATACAAGGTCCCTCTGATCTTTGAAGAGCCAGTTAAAGTTCCTGGGAAGTGCCTCAAGACATGTGCTGTCGTGAATAACGGCATTCACCATGTTTCTATTTTGCCTTTGTTGGGCCATTTCAAATATGAATCTCTTGCTTTTGCTTTTGACTCTCAAAATAAACTGGCTTCTGCTTCAGGAAATATTATTGTTTGGTTTCCTGACTCTGCACAACTCACTTGCCCCACTCATGCTTGTGGCAAGTGATCCTACCGTCCTGGTAGTGTTTTGTGGTATTCCTAACAACTATATATTAAATTTCCATATTCACCATTAAAATTAAGTTCTATTCACATTTTTATTGTTGTGTCTTCTGTACTTCTGCGCCTCTCTCTAGCCACCCCTAGTAGAGATTATTTATCCAGGGCCGCAAGGTAAACGCTATTGCCTTCCCTGTCATCTAACCAAGACTTAGTACAAATCCAATCCTAAGGTTAGGATTCCCTGTTGTGTGTCTGTGCTGCGCCTCAGAACACAACAAAAATGATGCTCACTACAGGGGCTGTAGGCCCCTTGGTTATCCCTTTTGCATCTACGTTTTCAGGTCCCTTGCCTCTGCCTATTTGGGAGTCAACCTTGCCTGAAATTACCAGCCCTCCTATTGAGGAAGACATTGCCAACCTGCCTATTGTCCCTACTGTACTAAACCTTGGGAATGGTCCCTGCTTAGTTGCTTACCCTATGGGTACCCCTGACTTGGAACAAGTCATGGTGGTAGCCCTTGGAATAGCTCAGGACGGTGCCATCCCTTGCCTTCAGTTACAGTTTAGCTGTGCCAAATACTATGAGTTAATTGTGGCCCCTCAGTTTCCACAACATCTCTCTTAGCGGCTGGCTCTGCTGATCATCTGCTGTCATCCTTTGTATAGTCTGCCTTGGCCCACCACCAGATGGTGTTAGGACTCCACATTCAATAAATCTCGTCTCTAAAAGCAGCTGTTACCCATCATTGGGATCAGTTTGCTGCCTACCAACAGTGGATCCATTCCCTGTTCTCCCTGATATCTGATAATCAGCGTGATTTGGTCACCTCTCAAACACGTCTAGTCAATTCCATTGAGCAAATGCGCCAGTCTATCCCTGAGTACGTTAGGAAGCAACTACATGAGTTTCACCAGTTAGAACAACTCTGGCAAACTCAAGTAGACTCCACCCTAAATGCTTATCTCTCCAACTTTGAACGCCTAGTGCAACAGCTCAATGAATTCAGTGTCTATTCATTTGAGAAATTGCAACAGGTAGCTGACCTTACAGCCCAAGGTCTAAATGAGCTCAGTGCAGAATTCAATCAAGAGAGAGCTACCACTGCCGCAGCTATTGTCAAACTTCAGAGTCAGGTGAATGAGCTGTCCACTCCCAAACCTGATTTTCTGCCTTCTCCTCCTGCTGATGATCTGGTGGACAGAGAGCAGAAAATCCGGGAAGCCTTCTTTGAATTATGCGCTTCCACTTGTAGCCAAGGAGGTCCTACTGAAATGCCTCAACCTGATCCCCAGGTTCTTGCGCTAACTGCTCAGGTTGCTGAACTACAGCAAGAAGTTGCTACTTTACGTGAGGTAGTAACGGCCGCTGCTAGCCCACTTGGGGTTAGCAAGAAGGATGGCTGTTGTCCTGGTTTGGCGGGGGCTCCTCAAATCCACTATGCCAGAGAGTTGATTGCCCTAGCTAATGAGGTGATCATTTGAAACAAGACCAGACTGAGTTGGACAGGGACGTACAGGAGATGAGTGAGTTGATCAATTCAGTAAACAACATATTTGCCCCTTGCCTATCAGTGGGGCCATCCCTTACTTTGCAACTGGCTGAGCTCTCCACTGTTGTCACTACCCAAGGACAACGCCTAGATGTTACTGAACAACAGACCACTCTAGCCAACACTATGGGTGCCAGAACCACTGAGACTCTGACAACCCTTGAAGAAAGTGTTTGACAACTGTGGGCTAGACAACCCCCCTCCAAATCTGAAGCTGAGTTCTCCCTGCGCATAAATGTACTCAATAGCACCAATGGTGGTCCAGCTCCCAAGGCACACTTCAAGCCTACTTTTAAGCAAGTCTTTGATCCCAAAACCTCGACTATTGCAGCTTTCTTAACTATTTACAAGACTGCTATGAGACAAGCATCAGATGAAGTTAAGAAAAAACATATTCTGACTTGCCTACACCCGACTTGTCAAGAGGTAGTCATACCAGAGCTGCCCTCCATCAAGACCTGGGAGGACATGAAACAGCTCCTGATTAACAAGTTTGGTGGTGATCTTATCCTGGAGGTGAAAAAGGATGCTTTCATGCATATATCCTTCAAGCCCTAAGAGACATTAGCTGAATTTGCCAACAGATTTTACATGGAGGGACAATAGTTAATAACAAGCAGACAATTGACGGTACATGAAGCATATATGCCTGCGCCCAGGCCCTCAAGGTGAATCAACTCCTATGCCTTCATTTAAAGGCCCACAAGGCTATGCTGTCCTCCATGAAAAGTATAAATACACTGCTCCAAGATATGCATCTTACCCATTCTGGGGCAGTTGTTTGGGAAAGTTGTGCCGCTTTCAACTCTGGCTCCTCTTCTCACAGCCCTCATATCCTCACTATGAACTCCCAAAATCCTCCTCAACGTCAATGTTGCCACAACTGCAGTCAGATAGGCCATCACTCTTGCGTCTGCACCAATCTGTGGGTTGAAGGAGCTGATCCCAAGGATCAGTCGGGAAAAGAACAGTCAACCTAGAGGTGGAGACGCTCTTGGTTGACAATTCTTCCCAGTCTCCTTCTATACCTCTGCCTGCTACTGACTCTGAGCCTGCTAATGATGAATATCCTCCTATCCTCCTCCTGTTCCATGACATTTCTGACAATTCTGATGTGGATGAATCTGATGTTGAAGACCATGATGCATACGGGTATTCTGTTCTTGCTGTCCCTGAAACTATTGCAGTTCCCTACAAGCTACAATCTGGGAAGACTACAACTACCACCAAGCCCTTGTCTGAGGCCAAAACAGTTGTCTCCCGCCCCTATCTTACTCAGGCAAAATGGTCCCCTGTATTAGTGGAATCATCAGAGGAAGCCGCTGAAGTTGCAGACGCCGTTTTCAAGAATGTATCTGTCTCACTCCCTCTCCAAACCGTATATAAGGAGTTTCCGGGACTATAATGCATGATTGAGAAATGGGACAAGGAACTAGCTGAGGCACAGGATATCTAGGCTGTTCTGCCGCCCTTTGGACGCACCACCACCTGAGTAGAGATATCTATCCAAAAGGTCAAGATCAAAGCCGTCCTGGACACCGGTTCTCCGGTCAACGTTGTTTCTTCTAAACTGATGAAGAAGCTTAAGCTGGCCCCTGATCTCAACTACCATCAATCCTATGGCATCGCTGGTCTCTCCATGACTTGCGCCATTGGTGCGTACTCTGCCTTACCAATGCAATTTTGTAAACTCCTGTTGGCTGCGCCAGCTGTTGTTCTAGAAAATGAGAGCTATGACCTTTTAGTTGGTACCCAGTTTCTTCGGGAATATAATAGGATCATCAATATAAAAGATGGCTATCTTTCTATCCTAGGGTACAAAGTCCCCCTGATCTTTGAAGAGCCAATCAAAGTTCCTGGTAAACGTTTGAAGACCTGTACTCTGGAGTACCCCACTGGGGCTTTCTCCCTAAAATATTGAACCCATTCCACCAACATGAAGTGTCCTCTCATGGCTCTCCTGCAACTGAGGGAATCCCTCTCATGGCCACGTCTGCTATCACCATCCTCCCAGGCTCTCAGGCTATCCTAGACTCCCAGATATCATATGAACTACCTGAACGGACTTTCTTAGAGCTGTATTCCCCTCCTTTGCTGGGGCGTAACAAGCCTTACCTTTGTCCTGGAATTCTAGACGTTTCACACAAGGATCCCATTCAATTACTAGTTGCCAACCTTACTGCGCTTCCTATGACTGTATCCAGAGAACAGGTTGTTGGTTACAGAAAGTTGTTAAATGCTCCTGACGTCTTGTCTCTTCACCCTTTTGGAACATTTCAAGACTTTAACCTACCCAAAGATGAGCCTCAAGTCCTATCTCTGTTCACTGCCCAAGACTTCCCTCAGTTGTCCCTGGTCCAACAGAAAGAGGTGCTTGATTTACTAGACCAGTTCTCAGACATCTTTGCTAAAGATAGTACTGATTATGGGCTAGCCAAAGGTGTGATTCATCAGATTGACACAGGAGATGCTCCTCCCTTTTGTGCCAAGCCATACCGCTGTAGCCAAGTGGAAGATGTGCAGGTTTCTAAGGAGCTCAAACAACTGCTGGATGCTGGACTGCTAGCTCCCTCTCAAAGTCCCTGGGCTTCCCCTCTGCTCATCTTAAAGAAAAAGGATGGAGGACACCGGATTGTGATGGACTATCAAAGGTTGAATTCTCTAACCAAGAAATATTCCTATCCCTTACCGCACATTGATGACGCTCTTTGACGCCTTGAAGGTTCTAAGTTTTTCTCTGTCATGGACTTGGTGTCTGGCTACTGGCAAGTTGACCTCTCTCCTGAAGACCGTCAGAAGGCTGCGCTCATCACATCAGAAGAATTTTTTGAACCTACCTGCATGCCGCAAGGGCTCTGTAATGCCCTGGCAACTTTCCAGAGGGCCATGGACTCCATCCTGCGTGACTTGAAATTGTTGTATGTCTTAGTCTACCTAGATGATAGAACAGTCTTCAGCGCAACCTTCACAGATCACCTAGCCCATCTTAAAGAGGTGTTCATAAAGATCCGAGAAGCTGGCCTTAAGTTAAAACCCTCTAAGTGTGCTTTCTTCAAAGAGCGCCTTGAATTCCTGGGCCATGAAGTAACCCAAATGGGAATTTGTCCAATGATCAAGAAGGTTGAAGCCATCAACAAAATGCTTCCGCCTACCAACCTCTGAAAAATACAAGTCTTTCTGGGCATGATGTGTTACTATAGACAATTCATCCCTTATTTTGCTGATACTAGCAAACCCCTGGTCCAACTATTGCGTAATGTCCCTTTCAAATAGACCTCCAGCCAACAGTAAGCCTTTGAGACTCTAAAGCAGAAACTCAAAGAAGCACCCATTTTAGTGTACCCCAATTACTCAAGGAATTCATCTTATACACTGATGCTAGTGACCTTGCTATTAGGGCTATACTGGCTCAGCTCAACAATGAAGGTGTGGACCATCCTGTAGCCTATACTTCCCGTGTGCTGAATAAGCATGAAAAGAATTATAGTGTTACAGAGAAGGAGTGCCTTGCTGTGCTGCATGCAGTCAAACAATTCCGCCACTACGTGTATGGTACCCATTTCACTGTTGTCACTGACCATGCTTTGCTCAAATAGTTACAACAACTTAATGATCCTGAAGGACGCTTAGCCAGATGGGCTCTCTGCCTGCAAGGTTATGACTTCACTGTGCTCCATTGCCCCGGGATTCAACATCAGAACGCTGATGGGTTGTCCTGAATGCCCGTCCCAGCCCTACATCCTGCTGAGGCAGACCGCCTGTACAAGCTAATTGGCTGCCCTTCTTCCTGGGAAAGTGAGACAGAAGAGGTTCAACTTGCCCTATCCAAATTGTCTGAAGACACCCTCATACGCAACAACCAACTCTTCAAGAAGGTGCGGGGTCAATACCTGCCATACGTGCGCCCCAGTCTTTGCCTCTCATTAGTGTTACAAGATCATAAAGAAACTGGCCATGGAGGCATTGTCAAGACCTTTGACTGGCTTCAGAAGAATTACTTCTGGGAGAATCTTTGTCTGTTGATCCCATATGTCATAGCTAGTTGCCATGACTGCCAACTTTAGAGGCCCCGAGCTGCTTCTCACAAGTTCAAATTGGTTCCCCCTCAACATGTCTTTCACACTGTCAGCATTGATGCTGTAGGCCCTCTCCCCCGCTCACGTTCCGGATGCTGCTTTATCCTGATTGCCGTCAACCACTTCAGCAAGTGGGTAGAAGCTTGCCCTACTAAAGACATCACTGCTAAGACTACTGCTGCCTTCTTGCTGCAGGATGTTTTCTACCGCCATGGCTGTCCTCAAGTGCTGTTATCAGACAACAGAACCAACTTCAATGCCACTCTTGTAACCTCTGTTGTTGAAGCTCTAGGAACTCACCAGTCTTTCTCTGCTCCCTATAATCCTTCCACTAATGGGGCAGTTGAGCATGCCAACTTGACACTGGTTTCTATCATGAGGAAACTCACCTACTCTGACGCTGCCAATTGGGATCTATACTTACCTGCTGCACTCTTTGCCTATTACCCAAGCAAGCATCAGGTCACAGGGTACTCCCCCTTTGCCATGTTGTATGGGCGTAAAGCCACCACTCTAGCGCTCTTGGGGGTTCCCCTACTCTCCTCTGATAAGGCTATGAACCCTGACAACCACATCAAAGACCTAGTCAGTTGCATCATTGATATACAAGCCACTGCCTACACTTCCGCATATAAGACTAAGATGCTCAAGCTCTCTCCTGACAAGGCAGGGCACTCCTCCTTGCCTGAGTTTGCTGTTGGTGACCATGTCCTATACTATCAACACCGTGTGGGTAGGCACGCGCACAAACTGGACTCCCTGTGGATTGGTCCTTTAGAGGTGACTTTCAAACGAGGATCTGAGTACACTGTAAAGCTCCTCTCCAGTGGTTGCCCTTTTGCTTGCGTGCACACCAAGTTCCTCCGCAAGTATCACCCCCAAAGGCCAATCTAGAGGGGGGCAATGTTGTGAATACTGCTATTCATCATGTGTTGATTTTGCCTTTGGTGGACCATTTCAAAGACAAATCTCTTGCTTTTGCTTTTGCCTCTTGAAATGAGTTAATGACTGAATCAGGAAATACAATTGATTGGTTTCTTGACTCTGTGCATCTCACTTGCCCCATTCATGCTTGTGGCAAGTGATCCTACTGTCCTGGTAGTGTTTTGTGGTATCAACAACCACTATATATTAATTTTCCTAATTCACCAATAAAATTAAGTTCTATTCATATTTTTATCTTTGTGTTGTCCAGTACTTCCGTGCCTCTCTCTAGCCACAACAAGTAGAGATTATTCATCCAGGGCCGCAAGGTAAACACTATTGCCTTCCCTGTCATCTAACCAAGACTTAGTACAAATCCATTCCTAAGGTTGGGATTCCCCGTTGTGTGTCTGTGCCGCGCCTCAGAACACAACATGTGCCTTGGAATATCCCACTGGTGTTTTAACTTTAAAATACCATACCCATTCCTCTAACATTAAGTGCCCTCCCATGGCTTGTCCTTCACCTGAAGGGATTCCTCTCTTGGCCACTTCTGCTGTGATTATTCCTCCTGGGTCTCAGGCTATCCTAGACTCCCAAATATTGTATGAGCTACCCAAGTGTATGTTCCTAGAGTTGTACTCTCCTCCCTTGCTAGGACACAAAAAACCCTATCTCTGCCCAGGAATCTTGGATGTCTCTCATAAAGACCCTGTTCAACTGCTGGTTGCCAACTTAACTGCTCTACCCATACATGTGTATAGAGGGCAGTTTGTTGGCTATGGCAGGTTGTTGAATGCTCCTGAGGTCCTATCACTGAATCCCTTTGGTACATTTTAAGACTTTAACTTACCTGGGGATGAGCTACAAGTCCTATCATTGTTCACTGCTTAAGACTTTATGCAGCTATCTATGGTTCAACATAAAGAGGTGCTTGACCTACTGGATCAGTTTTTGGATATCTTTGCTAAGGATAGCACGGATTATGGTTTAGCCAAAGGTGTCATTCACCAGATTGATACTGGTGATGTTCTCCCTTTTGCGCTAAACCCTACCACTGCAGACAATTAGAGGATACTCAGGTGTCTAAAGAGCTCAAGAAACTTCTAGACGCTGAACTGTTTGCTCCTTCCCAAAATCCATGGGCCTCCTCCTTACTAATACTGAAAAAGAAGGATGGAGGTCATTGTATTGTGATAGACTAGCAACACTTGAATTCCTTAACCAAAAAGGATTCCTACCCCTTACAACACATTGATGATGCTCTCTGCTGCCTTGGGGGCTCCAAGTTCTTCTCTGCCATAGATCTAGCCTCTGGTTACTGTCAAGTTGATCTCTCTTGCAAGTATAGACAGAAGGCTGTGCTCATCACTTCTGAAGGATTGTTTGAGCCTACACAAATGCTGCAAGGGCTCTGCAATGCTCCAGCTACTTTCCAACAAGCCATGGACTCCATCCTCCAAGATTTGAAGTTCTCTGATGTGTTAGTGTACTTAGATGGTATAACTCTCTTTAGTGCTACCTTCACCAATCACCTGGCCCATCTTGAGGAGGTGTTCATAAAGATTTGAGAATCTGGACTCAAGTTAAAGCCATCTAAGTGTGCCTTCTTTAAGGAACGCCTTGAATTCTTGGGACATGAGGTGACTCAGACTGGAATTTGCACCATGACTAAGAAAGTTGAGGCCATTGAAAAAATGCTTCCACCCACCAACCTGCAAGAAGTTCAAGTCTTTCTGTGCATGATGGGATACTATAGACAGTTCATCCCTAATTTTGCTGACACTAGTGAACCCTTGGTCCGGCTGCTGCATAAAATCCCTTTTGAGTGGACTGCCAGCCAACAACAAGCCTTTGAGACCCTCAAACAAAAACTCAAAGAGGCTCACGTCCTAGTATATCCTGACTAAAATAAGAAATTAATCATATATACTGATGCTAGTGTCAAGGGTCTGGATGTACAAGCATTCTGGCTACTGCTAACCTACTTAACATCCAACCATTGCCTGATTCAGTCCCCTTTTAATATACCATTCAACATACCAATAATGGTAACCAAGAAATATCACCTGACCGTCCAAGTATCCAGTGGCTTGAACCCATCTTGCACATGACCAACCCCTAGGTTTGATCCAACTAAATCCTTGCCACAGTCAAGTCTATATAAGTCCAAAGTATTATCCAATAAAATATAATTATCTTCTTTCTTAATTACATATTTAAAGCTTTCCCAAAAGGCGCTCCTTATCACTAGTAGCTGCTACAGGTTTTTGACCACGCCCATGAGAGAGAAAATGACTGACCAAAACCCGCCCACCTTTGCTCACGTACTCAACCAGACCACATCCCAGGATACTTGGAAGACGTACTTCCGCGCCCACAACATTAATGAGGATATACCTAGTGGATGCACCATATTCAAAGGACTTGTCATGCCCAAAGCATACACCAAGATCATTCAATACAGTTGCTGTCTTCAACCACAAACAAACACAAAACCACCAATCACAGGTGAATTTACAAACACCAAGTACATTGGTATTGACAAGTTCTTTGATAAAAAAGAAAATGTCATCAACTGGCTATACCACACAGCCGCCAAACTCTGCGCCAGCCGCATTTCCCACAAGAAATGGGTCCAGAAAGCCAGCAAGCGCCTGTACAAGGCCGCAGCTAACTGGTTTACCACCTAGGTTGGCTCACAAACTGTTGACCAGCTTGAAAACTGGGAAGAGTTCAAAGCAGACATCACCCACAATTTCCACGTCACTGGCTCCCTCCAAGACATCACAATACAGCTCAGTGATCTTCCTCAGAAGACCACTATTGTAGCTTACGCCAACAAATTTGAGGAAATACATTGCAAGATCCAAAACCCAGCTAAGCTGACAACATACACACCAAAGCATTATTCATCAACAGAATGATACCCTCTGCTGCTGCCCTCATCCGCCCAGATGCAAATACCTCCATGCCCACGCTCATTGCAGAAGCCAAGCGCTGAAAAACGCTCAAACATGGAATATGCTGCATGCAACAGCAATTTCTCCTCAAACGGCAATGGCAGGGAAAACTCCAATGGCAATAAACGCCAAAATACCAATCATAACAACAACAACTCCAATTGCAATAATGACAATTGCAGCCAAAGCGCAAACCGCTCCTGTCCCAAGAAAGAGGACACCGCCAAAGTTAACAACATTGAAGTAGCAACTCACTATGAATTTGACCCCACATTCTCTGACCTCAAAGGTCTTAAAACAGAGGAACAGGGAAAAGCAGAGGGGGAACAGGCTTAAGTGCTCCTGCCTCCTCCCAACTTGACAAGAAATTGTACCAAGGCACAAACTTTGCTGCTTGCATTCCCCGTGTCCCGCAGTCCTCCATTTTTATGAACTTAAAATTTAAAGATTGCTCACAACTTCTTGTCTACCCATGCACTTACAAATCACATACACATAAAATTTTATTTGACTCTGGTGCACAACACAATATGGTTAGCAAGCTATTTGTAACCAAATATAAAATACCAGTTGTCAAATCCAACTTCAAGTACACCAGAATGGCAGACAAATCAAAGGTTCTACTTGAAGGCAAAACAACTCCCTTCAGAATTGACCTCCAAGGCATACAAATGTCCATCAAGGGACTTGTCATGAACAAAATAAACTACACCATTGTAGCAGGCATGGACTGGTTCACCCAAGTGAGCTCCAGTGTATGTTGGAAAACAAAAACCATGACCATCAAACGCAACAGAGTCAATTTTAACATCCTCTAAGAATCTAATGACCTCATTTTAAGAGACACAGTATTTGTCCAGGTCATAAACCAAGATGACTCAGAGCATCTAACCAAAGATAATATCCTCCACATAATGAGGTACACTGAATTTGATAACATACAAACACAAAAGATCCAATGCCCAGAACTTGCAGCACTCCTAAATGAATACACTCATGTATTCAAAGAGGAACTCACTGAGCTACCCCCAAACAGGAGGTCAAACATGGCATCAACTTATGCAAAACCATGCCTAAACCTGCACCCCTCTACAGACTCTCTCCCATGGAGACCCAAACCCTCAAAACACAAATTGCAGACAACTTAGCTAAAGGCTTCATCTGCCTGTCTGAATCCCCATGGGGGGCAGCAGTATTCTTTGTAAGGAAAAAAGGAAGGCACTCTACGTTTAGTAACTGACTATAGAGCTCTCAATGCAAGCACAGTAAAGAATAAATACCCTCTCTCATTTATAGAGGATCTGTTTGCAAGACTCTCAGGTGCTAAATTTTTCTCCAAAATTGACCTCACCTTAGGGTACAACCAGGTTGAAGTAAAGGAAAAGGACATACCAAAAACTGTGTTCTGTACACAATTTTGATCCTTTGAATGTAGAGTAATGAACTTTGGAATAAACTTTACTTGATCAGCTCAATCCCACTTTTTGGAATTGAGAATTTAAAAGCAAGTGATAAGTGCATAATAGTCTGGGTTTAAACAAGGCTTTTATTAAGAAGAAAGGCATGACCAACAACAACACTAGATCCCGGGCCAAGTGGTCCAGGGCCAGAAACGCCCTATCAAGGGCCAACTGGTGAGCCCCACAAGAACCACCAAGAAGGGACCATTTGTTCCATCAGAAGGATGGATGAAGTTTGTGACCTCTGAAAACTGGTTCCAAGATATTACCAGAGCCCTCCCCAAGTCCCCTGTGCCCCATGGGATCAGAGTCAACTTTGGAGGCGACCCCACTCAGTTCCAGGAGGCAGCAAAAGCAGTTATCACAGCATATCCCAAGGCTTTGTCACTTCACCAAAGCCCAATGAAGGACTTCTTTGATCTTGACTTCCTCTGTAAAGTGGATGCAGATCAGGCAGCTGAGGGAAACTTCACTCTTGAGATCACTGACCCCAAGGGTAAGAAAACCCAGAAAGTCCTACCAACCACCTGCACCCGGTTCAATCAAGACACCACCCTCTTTATGTCTTTTGAGGCCTTGCCATTAGACATGACTAGAGGTGAGGTTGAAACCCAGATCAAGGAAGGGCTGGCCAAGTATGGAGAAATAGTGCAGTTTGAACTGCTCAAGAATCCTTACATGGGCCACCTGACCACACAAAAGCCATGGTCATGATCAAACCCTTTGCAGATGACAGCTTGTCATCCATTCCCCGTTGTGCAATCATTCTCAAGAAGGATGGCACCCTTAGTGGCGAGTTCAAGGTATTCCCTGAGAAAACTCCGCCCATCTGTGCGCTGTGCTCAGCTCATGGCCACAGAGAGGCCCTTTGCCCTACAATCATATCAGGAGTCCGGGCCGCAGAACAAGACGCCCCCAAGGAGCACCAGAATAGTGAACCAACTGGGCCCCAATACAATGCTCTTGTATCCTTGGCCTGGGGCACCATGGCTGAGTGTGCAGTTGTAAAACTGATCACATCCTGCCAGAAAAAGGCTCATGCAAAGGCTCAAAATTTGTCTCAGCCTCATCCAATCAAGGAGACAGAATGTGCCCAAGAAGATGCACCTCATCCAATGCAATCACCTGCACATGAGACCCAGTCAGTACAGGACAATATGGTTGATGAACCAATGGAAATTACAGAACTGGCAGTGCAGGAACCAATGGCCAACCCGGCCTAAGTTTTATTGGATAGTCATCATAATGCGGTGGCCCAAGATAATTTGCAACAGGCACAAACCCAGGAATTAATCATTAATCTGGGCCAAGTTTTATTGGATTGTCACCACAATGAGGTGGCCCAAAAGAATTTAATGCAGGCCCATACCCAGGATACACCCAATCAGAAGCAAACACCTTCTGCACAGGATAATGGAAGACCAAGACGCAAGGCCCAAACCAAACTTGCCGCAGTAACTAAGCTATCCCCTTACACAGCAGGGGATCCCAAACAGTCCAGGGCACCCAAAAAAGACAAGGATACAGCAGCCAATGACAGCAGTGGCTCTACTTTTGGTGGGGTCACTAATGTATAGGGGCTGATAAAACCCACCAATGGGACAAACTCTACCGCAGGTCTTCTGGTCCTAGTCCCAGGCATTAATAGGATTTCCTGCAACCTCAAAGCAGTACCATTTGGCCTAGAAACACTAATAACTGCTTTGAGAAAGGCCAATTTGTGGCCTTGACTCTCCCAGATAATAATGGACCATAAGAAGCTGCATCTGGATTAATAGAGTTCACCATAGCAGCAGGCAGGCATGGAAGTAACTGGGTAACAAAAAACCCAGGCCAAAGGACCACAGCTTCTGGATAAACACGGCCTGCAAAATTGCACCTTATTTGCTCCCATTTAACACCACATTCCACCATCAGACCCTTATATCTTTACCACACAACGCCACACAATCCAAGGCGGATTAGCAATTCTAAACGTGGCCCAGCAATTAACAAAATGTGAAAAGCCACATTTTCCGCAGACTGGCACTCATGTTTGATTTATCAGTTGCGCTGAGGGCACAGCCTTGCAATTCCACACCATATCTCTGCCACAAACATAATGGATCATCCTGTAACAGGCTCAGCCCTCCAACAAAAAAATCCGGACAGAAGGCCCAAAGGGCTAATGGCCTGGGTTAATTTGGATCAGTTACTGGCCATTTAATCTACCACTCCACAACGCACCAGCCCTAGAGCTTACATCCCACCATTTTGGGGTGCCAACCCTAGGCATTGTCCCTGAAACCATAGCCGTACACAGATTTAGTCACAAAAAATGTGTAAAGGCTGCTCAACAAAAAAACGCGGGCAGACAGCCCAAGTGATTTTGCCTGGATCATTCCAGATCAGCACATTTCAATTGGACCTCTTGCCAATTTCAACTCACACTCTCTGTCATTGGGGCCCAAAAATGGGGCTCTAACCCAAATCTTTCCCCCTCAAACCACACACACACCATTGGCCACACAACAGATGGAATCAAGCAACAAAAAAACGCAGGGCAAAGGCTCAACTTTTTTTCTGGCCCGTTTTTCCGGGGTCAATACAATTCACTCTGGACTGATGGCATCCACTATCCAATATTCTCAAAAGCTATATTACCCCCAGCAGGGGATATATAGCTCAAAGCAATCTTCCCCTTCACACCTTCCTCCACCCAAGGTTTTTCTCCTGCCCTGCAGATTTCCTTGTCCCCTCCTCCTTTTTTTTCTTTTTATTATTGTACATGAGACTTTTGATCATTCCTTTACGGCCCTATGGGCTCAATGTACCAGTCAAAAATGTCTGGGCGTCTTGAATAAATGAACTTTGGAATGAACAATGCTTTTGCAACGTTTTTTCACCACAATGAACCAAGCACTAAATAGTCTTTCAAATACATTATGCTACCTTGATGATATCATCATATTCTCAAAAACCAAAGAGAAACACCTCACACATGTTTGCAAGACACTCAATCAACTTGCAAAGCACAAACTTTACACAAAACCAAGTAAGTGCCAATTTATGGAAAAGGAACTCCTGTTCTTGGGCCACATTGTCTCTGACAGTGGCATCAAAGCAGATCCAGACAAAATTAAAGCCATAAATAACATGCAACACCCCACCTCTGTTAAACAAGTTAGATGCTTTCTTAGTATGGTAGCTTACCTAAGGAAATACATCAAAGACTGCGGAGGAATAATCACCCAATCAATGACCTAACCAAGGGTGATGCCAAAAAGAAATTCATCTGGACTCCAGAATGTGACAATAATTTCCATTTATTAAAACAAGCTCTGATCAAAGCGCCAATCTTGCAATAACCTAACAATAATGGGTGCTAAAAGCTTGAGTCAGATGCTAGCAACACTGCCATTGGCGCAGTCCTGCGCATTTGCCAGCCAGGGCAGCAAGACTTCCTGCCAGTATGTTACAAAAGCAGAAAACTGACCAACACTGAGCAGAGATACCCAATACACGATAAAGAATTGCTAGCAATATACCACACATGCAAGAAATGGAGATGTTACTTAGAAGGTCATTTAAATGTCTGAGTACTAACTGACCATAAATCCTTAATATATTTCAAAACTCAGAACACACTCACACGGCGGCAAGCCAAATAGATGTCCTTGCTGGAACAGCTTAATTTGGACATCCAATACAAAAAGGGGGCAGAGCTGGTCACGGCTGATGCTCTCTCTAGACTATGTCAGCCTAGAGAGGATCACCCTGACCACCTGGACCCTGACTGGCCAAACCTGTACAACACTGAGTATAAAACCAAAGGGAAAGACCCCTCAACACATCAACTGACCCATGATACATTAGTAAGGAACAAAAATTATTTCCATGTATCAAATGGCATGGTATACCAAATCATTTACAACAAACATGTCCCCTACATCCCACTCACACAAAGAGTTGACACCATACTAAGACATCACCGCATACTTAGACATATAAAGGCTAACAAACTATACCTCACATTAAAAGATATAGTATGTGTGACAGAAATTGCGGGATATTATGAAGCCGTTTCTAAGTGATGGGGAATTACCACCCAAATCCACATAGAATTAATGATTAACCACCAACATGGCTTCAAATATCTTTTTGTAAAATTTCCAATTGTAATACCAGGATTAAGTAGAACAATTAATCCTAACCAAAGTAGCCCAAGATAAATGGCCTGATACAACGTCAACAAATCTTCAGAATAAAATTCTGGACATTGGGAGGCAACACAATTTTTAGTTTCAAGAACAGGGGGAGGAGCTGCAAAATTAGTTGGTGCAAAATTAACATTGGGCGGCACCAACAACAAAGTTCCAACTGCAGGACCCCATCTTCCAGAAATGATTCTGTTGAGAATCAGAATGTACAGAATATATTGTAACAACCCAACCACAGGATGAATTTTTAAAAAGTAAATTAGAACTTGGGATAAATGATTTTTATTGAGTAAAATTTTGGGAGGACTCAACTCTTAGAGTTGAAACAGTGAAAATTATTCAATATATATCAGAAAAATTGACTAAGCAATACCACCTGAGTCTTGAACTACTATTAATTCCACATTGTCAAGTAAGTATCTGGTCCAGGTTGCAAAGAACCCTTGTGTGACTAGTTTCTGACAACCATGCTGATTGACAAGCTCATATTGGGTGACCCTCAAATTACGCCAATTTATCAATGCCAATTTGAAAGGGGGAGCCATTTTCAGCTGACAGACTGGAGCTGTCATAACCCATTTTCAATTGACCGTTTGATTTAAATCCGTTAACTTGGTCAATTTTGATAAAGGTTTTCCGGCTTTTTGAGCCTTCTTGCTTGGGCGGATAATACCCGGCATGATGGAACCTACTGTGACAGTATGGTGGCCCAACTTCAAACAGAATATAGTTGATGTTCTGAAAAAGTGCACAGTGTGTGTCACGAGTGACAAACTCCTATCAACTATACTTATTGAAAAGCCTCTACTACAAAACTCAAACCCCGGCATCTCGCGGGCCGCCCGGCCGCCCGCAGTTTTTTGGGCTCAAATCAGAACAAGATTTGACTTCGGAAAATCCTTTTAAGCTTGATGAACCAAATGTACCTACGCCAATACTCTCCATACTAAAGGTTCCTGGTAAAACAGCCAATCAACGGGCAGGGCCAGCCACAAATTCCGAAATAACTCAGGCCCGCACAAAAGGGGAAACAGAGAATTTTCCCATAGATTGCGGGCCACCTGGAGGTGACCAATCCCACAACCTGGCTAGGGAATTTGAGAATTCTCAGTTCAAACCAGCCAATGAAATAACCCCTGCAATTGATGCCACCAAAGACTGGGAAGACCTGGTAAGCGGGAAACCCCGGGCCAACAGAAATTGTGAAAGTTTTACCTTGACAGATGGGCATACTTATACCCTGGGCCGCCAGGAAGATGCCCATCACCATCCTTGCAATAAAGTGACATGAACCTTTGGTTCAACCAGATCATATCATACTTGTTATTAGTTTTACTTTATTTACAGTCTACTCCTTGCGGCTCTGCATCCTATGCTCACCTACCCCAAGAAACCGCAGACCAGCCGCCTGAACTTTACTGTCCACCAGGAGCTCCCTTTGGCCCAGTACATTTCACTGAGTACCCACCCAACCCGGTGTATTCGGAGTTTACTCTGGAAGAGATCCTCATCCACAACCCCAAAGCTAGAACTAGAGAGACGGAAGTCCTTTACAGAGAAGGCATCAAAATCACCTGTCCCCCTCTGCTATTCTGAGACAAGTATAATTTCCTGCCCGCATATTTGGTTCCAATGACACTGCCCCTCACCCCGCAGCCCGACCGCCTGCAAGAATCTGTTGCCACTAATGAATCCACTTCCACTCATATATTTGGGGTGATGTATATCACCCTCACCAGATTGATTGATTCTATGGTACCTGTAAGCGTACCTTGGGCAGTCCTTGGAAAATTGTTATCTTATATTGTAAAGTTAGCCCCAATCTTGTGGTGGGCCCTCCCTACTGGGCCCGCGGGCCGTCCGCCCGCGAGTTCTCAGGAACCCCCCTCAGGTTGGATCCCTGACAGTGTGTGAGAAATACACCAGTACAAAGGCTCCTCAGCCAACGGTCAACCCAGTACCAGACCCTGAACCATTCAAGGTTTGGGGACTGAATGTAGTGGGCCCCTTCCCAGAAACAAAAACAAACCAATGTTTCTTAATTATAGCTATTGACTTTGCCACATGCTGGCCCATCTGCTGGGCAACAAAGGACCATAAAGCAGAAACCATCAACCATTTCATTAAAAAAGCAATCATAGCCAACTACGGCACTCCAGACCCCATCATAACTGATGGAGCAACTGAGCTATCAGGTCACGTAGTAAACGACAACTTAAAATCCAAAAACATTAAACACTTCACAACCTCTCCATACAGGCCACAGGCCAGCAGCAGAGTGGAACGCCTCAACAGCAGCCTTATCAGGAACCTAGAGAGAATAATGGATGGCAAAGCCAAAGACACATGGCCATTATACGTGAAACATGCATTACTAGTATCCCAGGTCTGCACCAATCAAGGAACAGACTATTCACCGTTTGAACTAACATACAGATACAAACCAGAGATAGATACTTGCAACAAACAACCATACATAAAGATCCCCTGGGGAAACCCCCCACAGTAGAACAAGCACCAAATCTACAACACATCTGCCTCAAAGCTATAATAGCAGAAATGAAGAGGCTCAAAACACAAAAGGTAACCTCCACAGAGGAACCACTTCCCATCAACTCCCCCGTCTGGGTTCTAGCTGGCAACAGAAAGAAACTAGACTCAGTACACCGGGGACCAGGAAGAATCATCAAGTGCAGACCAGATCACAACACCTATCTAGTAAAATTCCAAGGTGCCAAAACCCCAATTGTCAAGAAATACCACAGAACCCGTCTCTGCCTCAGTAAAGGAGAACACTTAACCAGATTGGTTCCAACTAGTAAACAACTCTAGGAGCATCAGGCGGCAGCCGTTAAGACGAAGCCCCCCTCCTGATGCACCAGAGTAACCCCTTAAGGGGGTGTTGAGAGTCTGGATGTACAAGCATTCTGGCTACCACCAACCTACTTAACATCCAGCCATCGCCCAATTTGGTGCCCTTCCAATATACCGTTTGACATACCAAGAATGGTAATCAAGCAATATCACATGACTGTCCAAGTATCCAGTGTCTCGAACTCATCTCACACATGACCAACCCCTAGGTTTGATCCAACTAAATCCCCGCCACAGTCAAGTCTATATAAGTCTAAAGTATTATCCAATAAAATATACTTCTTCTCTTCTTCTCAATTCCATATTTGAAGCTTCCCCAAAAGGTGCTCCTCATCACTGTTATCAGTTTTAACCCTATGGTTGATCCTGATCGATACCCTGATCTTGAAGTTAGCCTTTTAGACAAGTCTGTTGTTGTTAAAACTGACATCTGTTTTATTTTCCTTAGCTCAATCAACCGTCTCAGCCCTCATTTCACTATCTATAAATTGTTAGGAGCTCTTATTTAACTACTCGTACTGACTTTACCTACCTTTTTATATCCAACCAACATAAATATATTAGGCCTTAAAGCCTTACTTTATAATCGTTTGCCTAAACGCTTCAGGCCTTGCAATATCCCACCAGATGCCAACAGGGTGGCACCATAAAATGGAGAGAAGAACCCCTTCTATTTTCCAAATCTAATATGGAAAAGTCAGATCCCCAAATTAGGCGGGTCCGCTTTCTGAAATAGTGGAGCTCTGGGCGCGACAATTACAGTAGATGCCACAATTTCATCTACCGCAACCTTAGATATAGACACTATGTGGCTTATCAGTTAAAAATATAATACACTTGTTCTATTTCCAATAAAGATATCATTTTCTTCTTTGGGTTTCTCCTTTATTTCGTATTATATACTTCTGGGAAGTAGGTACTCGGCACTTGTCCACGCCCCTAGCTAGTGTCCCGATTTTCACCCCATCCATATAAACGCTAAAGCTAAATCCACCTTTTTAAATCATGTGGTGAAACTCATGGCGCCCGGCCTAAGTTCACCCAACCACCTAGATTTTTCTTTTGGGCGCAAGATGGTTCGATCGAGCTGTACATTTTCGATGTAGGCAGCTGATGTAGACCCCAGGCTAATAGCTGGTTGGCGGAATGGGCAAAAAAGACTCAATCGGGGAAACGGAATTAAGCCAGCCAGATTAGGAAAGGGTTTATGGGCCGGGGCAGCTTCTATGGGAAATAGAATCCGAGCTCCCGGCAGCGGATTCTGTGGCATGGATATTGGCACCCATCGGTCAACGGGCAAAGGAGAGCTACCTGTTTGGAATCGCCCATTCAGTTAGAACATGATTGGCACAATCTTACCTAGAAACGCTGGGTACCTCTTTATGGTTTAGATCCATCTCATCCCCCGTTCAATCAGAGAAGGTAGTTCATGAAATAACTCCGAGCGACGGGAATAACGACGATCGCAGAGTGCGGAAGTATATGTGGCGGAGGAGGTGGAAAGTAGGACGGGAGACCATCAGGGGCGAGGTAAGGATCGAGATTGTCAAGCAAAACTTCGATTGGCGCCCAAAGGAGCGCCAAGCGCTAGACCATCTGACTTGACCTCGATCCCACAAGTTACGGCACATTTTATCCGTCACTGGAGGCTCACAAGGTGATCTAAGCCACCACGAATCATTTCTGATTTCAAGGGATCCACAACCACTCTCTTTGTTTCAATATAAATATGCAAACCAAGCCACCGTCTGCTTATCCTACCCATTCCAAATTCATTTCATAGAACAGCCCCACTGGTCAGGCTACTCATCTCGCTTTTCATCTGAAATCTGTCAGTTCGATCTGATGAATCCTGCCATCGAAGGCTAATCTGCCAAACATCTAACAAGACCCTTGATATAATTATTCTCACAACCAAACCTGCTTGTTTTAGCTTTTATTAAGGCGACTCAGCCCTAGCTGGGATCATATCATCTCTAGCCAATCAGCCAAATATACCAGCAGCTTGGTTTTGTAATCTAACCAATCAGCATAAACTTAGCTCACCTTCAAGATTTGGCAAACTAAATTAACGATGGATTATAGCAAGACCAAAAGCATGTGATCTGAAAACATGACAACATAGGCACTAAGCTTGATTTTATTTAAAAATTAAGAATAACATAAATGACTTGGGTTTATCTATATACCATTGAAATAAATCCAATATGTAGCCAAAACAGCTCTACCAGGGTAGTGCTTTAAATGGTTACAAATTCCAGGCATGTGAAGATGATATCATCCATGCCAAAAATAAACAAAGCCGACCTGGAGTTAAACTCGCATCTTATACAAATTCATTGGGAAATGAGAGCATGATGTTTTAAGATATTCCAAGTTGTTTTAAAAATAAATAAATTTTAATACGGACCAATATATCTCTTTAGGCGTAGCATACCTATTAAGGTTAAATAGATATTGTAACAGCTAATTAAGTTTAATAAATGGTGCATCATTTTTCAGTTATTAAAATATATCATTGAAATGTTAATATATCATATAAAATTCCCTCATAAATATAATTAATATTTTAATCTGCTTTTAATAATATGCATTCATTAGACAGCCTGGTAATATAAATATACTGATTTAAAATACCAATGATTTAACAGAAAATTAAACAAATAAGTGTAATTTTCAAACACTGGTAATTGTAATAAATGAATTTCAACATTTAATATTTAATCTGTACCGGAAATAAATGTACAAGTTTCTCCAAGCGTAAATTAAAATTAATAAAATGGGAATTATCTAGCCTACCATCTTTATAAAAAAGAAATTGGTCACTAGCTAGTTAAACATTTTTATTGCTACTTCTAAACACACGTTTAACTTAAATCCAACCATTTTGTATATTGAACCAAATATAGCAGTAAAGATATCTCCAAGAGTTATTAATAAAAATTGTACCAGACGCTGCTCAACAGAAGAAGGTTGGATTGAGATGCATTAATGCTTTGACAATTTTGGTAAATCACAGTCTACCGACTAAACCCTTGAAGGCCGTAAAAGGAGGCATTGCCAATTTGGGCTACTTTATAATTTTAATCAGTTGGTAATTTAATGATAGTTATCGTGCAATATTTTTGGGTGGCATTTATTTTTAGGTTAATGAATGGTGCAGGGAGATTGGATTTTTAGCTGGTTAGATATTGTATTTCAATAAATTTTAATGGATTATCTAAATTGAGAATATTTCGGGCTGTAATATCCATTGTCGAGATTGAAGTATAATATATTAAGTTTTGTAGAAGAGGGTTGTGGTTTGATATCACATTGAAATCTGTTCGTCGGGAGGGTAGGTTTGAAACTCGTTGTTTGATGTCAAGTAAACGATTTGGGGCGGTAGGAAAGGGGGCGAGTGGGTTTGGTTTAGGCTTTATTTGGATTTGATTGGGTTGATTTCATCTACTGTAACAGGGCTCTTGTTGTCGGGCACACCACGTGGCTTATGGCATGATTGATGCAATTTTGTGCGTAAAGCCTCGGCGTTCCGGAATAATAATCGATTTAAGCGGGCATGCATGGGAGAGGTGCTTACAGTTGATAAGAAAATGCTGGGCAGAGCCCGGGTTAACCGAAAGTGGATGCATGCGGGCATCGATCTAGAAATTTGTTGGCAGGTTTAAATTCGATCGATGAAAATGGAAGGCTAGGTTGCGGGGAAGGACCTCAAACCTGGGGGTTGTCAGATCGATAACATAGCCAGTGGAGCGTCAGTGATTGGCTGGAGCTAAGGGATTCGGCTTTGATCGGGATTTGAGTAACAAATTTGCGATCGATTTCGCATTTGTTGTTGGTTAGCCAAAGGGCCAAGTATAAATAGACGGCATGGCCAAAACTTTTAAGCATGGACCGCTTCAACGTAATCTTCTCAAAGAGTTTTCTGACTTCGCAGGACGCAGTGGATTACTGCCAGCATTTATCACATGCCTGTGGCTTCAGTGTACGCATACGCACCTCAAAGTCAAATACAATCTACATTGTTTGCTCGCGCGAAGGCCGCCCCGAGCTGAAGAGCGAGATGTCCAAGAAGCGCAACCGCGTTTCTGAACGATGCAACTGCAAATGGAAGGTAGTGCTGTATTACAACCCACATATCAAAAGCGAAGCCAAGTGGGAATTCCGCTCAGGAAAAACGATGGAACACAACCACTCTATTTTTGACGACGACGACCTGTTCTCACTTCCCCCTACTCGCACTCCCTACCAACGACCCACCTACCGCCTCCCACCTCTTAACAGTCTAGACTTTGTCTCATCAAGCCCCGTTCCCTCCTCTTCTCCTTCAAGATATGAGCTGCAAAGAAATCTCCCTCCCATTTCCCAAGCTTTGGCCTCAATCATGAATGACACGCTTCCTCCGCCAAGGCTTATCCCAACGCAGCCTTCTTTCTCGTTCCTGTTGAACTAAGCATTAACTAATAAACCAAAATACAATATCTAAAAAGCAAGCCCAATAAATTATGCTCAATAATAGAATAGATTATTGTATCATATGGTGACCCTCCAAGCTCTCAACGAAGAAAATTTCATTAAAATGCAAGGTATTTCAAGGAATTTGATAGGCTTTAAGCGACCGCAGTATAAATTCTATTCCAATTTTAAAAAGCCGCTTTGATTGGCTCAGAAAGGTGGTGATCTGCTAAGTATTGTGCAAAAAAAGTTAACAATAAAGGCATTTATTACTAGCCATCCTAATCCCAATGCCATTATCATAAGTTTAATTTTTTCAAAAAAATGTTAAACCATTCAATGATTCCATATAAGCAGGATATCAAAAATAGATATATGCCATCAAAAAGGTGACCAGCCACCCTTTAAACAAGTGAGATAGGGATGTTTAAATGAAAACATCTTTAAATGATAATTTATATTGAAGTAAGCCCCTGCATTGATACTTTTGAAGATGAGGATTCATTTAAAAGTCCAATTTACCTCAGGTTGTCCAATATATGATATACACAAACAAAATTTAAAAAATAGAGACATTAATTTAACGTTTAAACTTAAGAGATCAAGCCATCATTTCCCTTACGGTTTAAACGAATATTTACTTGCGCCATAGCTATGCTTAAAGCATTATAACAAATCGGCTGCTGATTGCATAGATAAAACCAAAAAAGCTATCTTTCCTTAAAAGTTTATCGTTCAAGCTTTTCAAAGCTAGTGTTTTTTTGCTATGACGATCTGGAACCCCCTGGAAATCAATACATAGGTAATCCCGATGGTACAAGCTCTACAAACTGTTTCATGCCAACGATACATCGCTGACCCCCAGCTGCTTCTCCCAGTCGTGATTTTTAAACCCCGCCATCTTTAATACAAAGTATCCTCTAAAGCATTATAATTTTTGGGGGAAATGCAATCCATCTCAAAAGTTATCTTAACCCGAAGAGAACCTCAACACAGTCATCCTTCTTTTACGGTATTTCCTAAAATAACATATTTGAAGTTTTTCTTTGAAGTTGATCGCTTTAAAGCTAGGCGCTCTGATTCACAACTACTCCCATAAACCTTTTCAAACATCGCTCCCAAAACCAAATCATCCAAAAAATCCACTGCAAAATCTCCTCTAAAATATTGGCTATTGGTAGAAATAATCCTTCTGCTGTCTAAGAGCCAAGTTGAAGACCACCCACCCCTTGACCAAATACCTTCAACTCTAAGCCTATAGCCCCAATGAGAAATGTTCTCCTAAGGCATCCAAAAGGTCGAGGGTGGCTCATAATAGCCATCCAAAAAAAGGTACCACATAGTAAACATCTACCACTATCCCAAACCCTGAAACATGAACAACAATTTTATTACCCCAGGAGTATCCTCATTCATTCCCCAGCTGTTAGGTTTTGTTTCTAACTGCTGATAGTAAATAAAACTCATGAAGAAACTGCTCAAGTTTAGAACAAAATTAACTGGAATGAAAAACGCTGGAAGGAGGTGATAAATTTATATTTAATCAGGAGACTATAAAAACATAAGAAGACCCAAATAATATTGTAATACCTTTGATTACTCTCTCTCTCAGAACTTTATTTCTCCAAGAAATGGCTCAATCTTCTGAGTAGAAGGTGGCCCCAAGACTTAATCCATGTACCCTGTTAGGATAAATCTCTTACCTTTTTAAAGCAATTCCTTTTCAAAGACCATATAATCTACATGGAGAATATATTTTATATTTTTAGTCTTATAATGATACCTTCTTATATTAATAAAAATATCAATCTTTTCTAAATCTTCTCCTTTTCCTTGCATCATATACAGTAGTTTTAAAAGCTATGGCGACAACCAAAAATACTTCAAATTTAAACAAAAAATTTCAGATTTAAGCAGATCCCAACTATCAGGTTAAAATATGCACTCTGTCAACATGGATTTTTGGTATTGATGGAAAGATGGGTCAACACAGCAACAAACAAAAGGGTTCAAAATACAAACCGAAATACATAGGTTCACAAACAGAATGGTGTGAGCTGACCTTTGGTGTACATATTTACTATGTAAATTGGTGGCAAAATACACCCAAGCGGGGTGAGTCAAAACTTGAACCAAAAATGAAACATTTTATCAACTCAACATGTAAATAAAATCACTCACACAATGTGTGCAAGGGATTTTAATAAAGAGCAATACCAAGGTATCTAAATTAAGACACAAGATCTGAAACATAAATTTTAAAAATATTGTGTTAGGTGCTTCTATTTGGCGTAAAATCTTGGGAAAAGCCTGGAAATCATTTGGGTATTCTAAAATGGGTGTTGTAAACCCAAAAACAACTAATTAAGAAATAAACCCTATAATTGGGATATTGGGTGGGAAAAACTCTGATTAAATATCCATATTCAGATAAAAGCAAAAATTAAAAACCAGTATGTAACTTAATAGAAATTTATTTAGTATTTGATTAAATTTTAAAATGAAAGGAACACAACAACAGAATAACAATGAACCTGTTATGCACTGCAGTTGTGATCGCCCTGAGGGTCAAAAAATTGAGCCAGCGCAATGCAAGTGCCGCTCAGAAAGGAGACAGGAGAGGAGAGTTCAATAGTGAGGTTGCACTGATACAACCAGTTCAAGAAGCACAACATGCAAGGGTGCAGAGTATCAACCCTGGAGTCCCCAAGCTGACCTGGAAGCCTAACAAGGTTACCATCACCAAAACAGTTAGAAACAAGAAGATTGAGCTTACTTTGTTTGTGTTCAACCCCATCTACAGCCAGGAAGCAGTCCCAGCAGCCATGACGGAGAAGGTGAAGCCTGTGCTTGGCAATAGCTATGAGCTTTACATCAGTGACAGCAATCAAGGAGCCTGAGTACTTCCAAACCGCGGATAGGCAGCAGGTGTTAAATAAAGTTACTGTGTTCTATACCAAGGTACTCATGCCTTGTGTATCAGTTTCCAATCAGGATCCTGGTACATCTGAACCCACCAAGGCCACCCAGAAGCGCATTCCTGGCATCAAGTGCATCATCTTTCTCAGGCTTATGCGGGAATCTGGTGACTACAAGGCAGCCACAGCTCTTGTTGGGGTGGATCCCAAGTACGCCTCCAAAACTGTCAACATGTATATCAATACTGGCCAAGTTCTTGTCGTGGAAAAATCCTTGTATGTTTTCACTATGCTCACCAAGGAGCACAAATGGGCAATCCGCCAGTGGATAATCTGAGACTGCCATATTGAACTGGCAAATATACAGGTGATGGTCAAGTCCACTTTTGGGATGAGGCTTCTATTTCCTTTTATTATCATTTGGTAAAGAGTCTGTGGTTTTTGTGGTAAAAACTCAGGGTATCTCCCTATAACAGAAACAGCCCAACCAATATTGAGATCCGTAAAAAATACACTGAGGTGTACACTGTCCTCAAAGCCAAGGGGACTGTCAAATTCTATTATATTGATAAATCAGCATTCATCTTGTCAATGTGCTATGAGTATGGGTATGTCCCCAAAGGCTCCAATGACAGGGTAGCTTGGTGTGCTGTAGTATGCGCCACAGCATATCTAATGATGACTCTCCTTGGTCCAAAGGGGATTGAGCTGTATCAAATGATATTGGGTTCTCACAATAGCATAACCTTCTATCTTTTCTCTGATTGGTCCAGGAGCACCTGATGTGCAGAAGCCCAGGCTTCACCAACATCATTGTGTTGACAATGTTAGTCTCCACAAGGTGGCCAATATTCTCAAGGAAACCCAATGATTTACACTTGCATTGTAGTGGGCTCCCAGCAATTGGTCACAGCAAATTTGCGCCGTCTCATTCTCTGCCTATTTCCCATTCCTAAATCCCATCAAGGAGGTCTTTGGGTGGCTCAAGCAAGTTGTCAAGCAAGGAACCCCAACTGGGACAGAGGACCTTTTTGATTTGCTGCAGGCCGGGATCCATACCCTCCCAGCTGAGACCGTGGCCAAATTCTATGGCCATGCTGATTTGTTTATCCCTGTGTGCCTCTCCAAGCAGCCAATCAATTAAAGGCTTAGTGTGTCCAACTTTTTTACATTCTCTAATTTACTGTTTTAGATTTATGGATGATCATATTTTATTTAGAAGCTTCAAAGCCCGCAATCCCATAGAACAGCATAACTGATTCAGATGCCTAATATTTTGTATTAAAAATGTTGCAACATCTTTGATTACTCCCTCTTGGGGAATTAACTCCCTGAGTGATTCACTGAATGAGTCACCATTTGGCTCCTTGACTAATTATTAAGTTGGTGGCACCCCTATCATTTGGCCATCTATTATGGGGATCAAACAATCCAGATCCTAAGCAGAACACAACTTCAATAAGCCTTGTGACTTAAGAGGAACATTACTCAGATAAGCCCCATGACTTCCATGACGTACATGGACAGTATGTGGCTTCTCATGATACTATATAATACCCTATATTCATATCAAATAAAGTATCACTCTCTTCTTAATTTTCCCTTTATCTTGTTTATTATACTTCCCAGAAGTATATTTACGGCACAAATTAATTTATTTTATTGCATTCTGTGGTGACAATCCAAAATATTTAATACCAAAATATGATAGGTATATAAAAATGCCACTTCAGTCAAACAAATATAAAAAGTATATTAGAAAATTAAATACAAAGCACTCAAGTTATATGTGATTTTTAATAAATATTATTATTCCTGTATAAAGACCTTCTTTAAGATTCTTTTGTTTTTAAATAGTTTGTTATTCTAAAACAGCCATTTGAAATCAAATATAAAAAAGTAATAATTAAAATTCTAATGTAAATTTAATTGTGGAATGATATTTTTATTGTGTGCGCCTATAGTGGGTTCTTCTGTATGTACCCACCCCACAATGGAGGTGGTGCACAACCTCTATTGCCACACTGTATATGGTGGATACACCTTGATTAAAACACTCCCACCTGCTGGTAAAAGCAAGGATTTTTAGGTGTGAATGCAGGGGCAGCTTTTCTGGTGGGGCTGCAAACCTGTAAATACCAGCCAGGACCAGGGTGTCCTGGATAACATGATCCACTGAGTCATATCCTGGGGGGACCTTTTTCCTATCCAGGGAGAGCCTGGCCTTGTCAATCCCAATACGTACCCTGTCCAGGTTCTCTACAGTTGCACCCATCCCAAAGAAGAAGTGATATCCAAAGGTAAACAACAAGATGAAGCCTTTGTCCAGCAAAGGCTTCAGTAAAATCACAGAGTTTGTTGTAAACGGCACTGATCTTCTTTTTGTGC
This sequence comes from Entomophthora muscae, assembly GCA_014839935.2. Taxonomy (NCBI): domain Eukaryota; kingdom Fungi; phylum Entomophthoromycota; class Entomophthoromycetes; order Entomophthorales; family Entomophthoraceae; genus Entomophthora; species Entomophthora muscae. Next base: position 251,024 of record QTSX02003580.1, on the reverse strand, counting down.
TTTGTCTTGGAAAAATTAAGATCCATTGCCAAAGGAAGCCCCGTATTGTTGGCACTCCAGGCCATCCTGAAGTCCGCCAGGAAGATTTTGGTTTTCTTGACAGCTGTTGTGTCTGCAACAGCCAATTTACTCACGTGCACCCAAAGTTCTCCATCAGGTAAGAGAGAGAGTGCTCAACCAGGAAGCATAAGCAAGCAGCTGCATGGGCCTGGCCCATCTCCAGTATGTTCTTGAATGGGAGCGTCTCCAGGATGTCCCAAACAAGCTCAATGAATTTTACACAGTAAACTCCACTGAGAATCAACTGAGCATCCTTGTAGTCAGTAACTGCCCACTCAGATGCCCCTTTGGCGTGTGTAAGCCCAGCTAGCGCATCTTTTGACATTGAAAAGGTCCCATGAATCCTGTCTTCAAGCTTCTGCAAGACAGTGGGCAGAAACAGCTGCTTAGCCATGTGATTGGAATAATTGCTGTAAAATGTGGCAGGAGTAAAGAGGACCAGGACCTGACGTATTTTGCTGTTAATATTATCTAAAAAAGGGGTAAGAATTTAAATATTTATATTATTTTTAGATTACTTTCTTTGGTTTACTCCTTGCCATTGGCTTTGGAAAGCTTGGCTATTTTTGGCGCAAGCAGTTGGGTGGGCAATTCTGTATCCTCTGTTCTAGCACACTAAGCAGGCTGGGTTGAGGCGGGCATACATCTCATGGCCATTGGCCCAGACAGACGGCACAAAGAGGGCAAGGGACTTGAACTGAAGGCCTTCTACAACAGTCTTCTGGACATTTAGAAGACTCTCAGTTGTTGTTTTGGGGATGTCTGGCATCTTGGCCATAAGTGTCAGGACTGGAAGCTGTATTATTGATTAGAGCAAGGCCACCAAGAATTCCAGCATTAAGACCATCCTCAAGTAACTCAGTTTCATTAATGACATTTCAATACTTGTATTGAAAACCCAAGAGATAAACCCTGGTTCCCAGAAGGCAGATCCAACCCTCCAGACCAGTCCAGGACCCGCCAATCCGTTAAGAGATGGGCTCAAATTGGTGAATTACTCCGCGTTCTGCTGGCCTACTACAAAGGACCCTCCAAAGACAACTCAAGTCACACAAAGTGGATGGGGGACCGCCAACTTGCAAAATTGTGTACTCAAGTTGACAAGTTACTCCAAGACCCGCCAATCTCCCAAGGACAATTCCCCAAATGGTCATCAGATTGATGCTAACCTGGAGCCACCAAAGACCCAAACCTACACAGCAGTTACAGCTTGCTTTAAAGAGGTTAAAACAAACCCTATTCTCAACTCTGCCAACAACCTGCCGGCATGCTGCCCAGAAGGGGTAGTACAATTGGATTACTCAGGTGACATAGTGAACAGTGGCAGAAAAACAAAGTGTTGCCTTTCCAATTTGCCAGAACAAGCACAACCTGAATCTGCCGCCCTCGAGACCCCAAGCCAAGACCCACGCCCTGCCAGTGCCTCGTCTGCAAACCTGAACCCTGCAAAAATCAAAGAAGCGAAGTCCCAGGGTATAAAAACCCTGGCAGTACGGCAAAACCCACATCATCATTTTTGATAATAAAGTTTTATGAACCTTTGGTTTGAACAAATTTTACCCTATCTAGTCTTAGTGATCTTCCATCTTAATTCCAGCCAAGTAGACCACCAGGCTGCCGCCCTCCCCCAAGACCAACCTGTTGAATTGTCCCAGGCATTATACTGTCCCCTGGGAGCCCCCTTTGGACCTTTGCATTTTACTGAATACCCCCCAACCCGGCCTATTCAGAGTACAACTTGGAAACCATCCTCATTGCTGACCCTTTGGCAAGGACTAGAAATACCAAGTACATAGGACGCAAAGGAAAGAGGGTCAAGATTTCGCCCTTACTGTTCAAAGACAAGTACAATTACCTGCCTGCCTACTTTGTTCCTATGACTCCTCCTTTAACACCACAACCAGACCGCCCGTTGGAACCCACTGCTGCAGCTGAGACCACCTCTACCCAACTGTTTGGAGTACTCTACATTACTTTGACAGGATTGTTAGATTCCATGGTCCCCAACTCCGGACCTTGGTCCTTACTCAGGCGATCTGTATCTTATATTATCAAGTTAGCACCCATTCTATGGTGGGCCCTACCCGCCGGCTCAGCCGTACCTCACCCCAAGCTGCCCAAGGCCTCTACCTACAACTGGCTTCCTGACACTCAGGCTTTTCCATACATGAAAGGACAAGACAATTAAACCAGATAGAATTTTATCAAAGAGATTTGAATAAACCAGATTTATTTGAGGAGACAACAAAGAGAATGTTGGAATATGGGAGTGAAGAGAGAATAGGAGAATTTATACACTTGGTGTTTGAATTTTGAGAGAAAGCAGGGGTAATTAAGAAGAAATTATGTCAGAAGGCAAGTGTTGCATTTGTAAATGATGCAGATTATAGCTTAGTTTGAATCCTCTTGTTTCAGGCTTTCAGGAATGTTAAGCATCAAGATTGGTTCACTAGATTGTTAGATACATAACAAACAAGTGAAGATCTTCATGCATATTAAAAGCAGAGTTTTACATGAATCAGGGGACTCATAATTGTATATTAAATCAAGGTTATTATAAAAGCTACTTTAAAGAAGCTTTGAACTCATTTCAACAATTTAAACACATAAATTAAGTCCAGAACAAAAAGTAGTTTCATGTCAGGAGAATCCTGGCAGGGGGTCAATTACAGGTCAGCTTCCTCATTACCTGCATCAAAGGCTTGGGTGTAAATGGGCTCCTCCACATTCTGAGCCTTGATTTAATTGAAGCTGGCTTGGCTGCTGCTGTCTTGGTTGCTGGCGCTATCAACAATATTGCTGTTCAAAACCATTGTAAAATAAAACCTAGGATAAAATCACTAAAAGTAGAAGTTTATAATTTTATGATTTATTTTTATTGTAATCACCATTCCCTATTTGGAAGGTTCTCAAAACTGTCAGGAATGACAATTTGGATGCTCCTAAATCTCAAAATACAGAACCAGAGTTGAACCCTTCACAGACTGCCAGACCCATGGGCTGGGAACCCAATAACCCACTACTGTTCAATAAAGTTGTTACCAGCCCACCAGGACCCAAACCCTTAGCCACCCTGCAGGATTCTACAAGCAAACTGCCAGTGCAAGATGCCAAGACTTTCCCTGAGGTGCCAACACCTGACACCGGCAGTGTGCTTGGTGAAATACGCAAGTTTCTCCATGAGAGTTATTCTAAACTTCCCCAAAGTCCCGGGGGAGGCACTGAACCCAAGGAGGCACCCAATACCCAAATCAACAAACAGAAGGATTCAAAGTCTTCTCATTCCAAAGCGGCCAGTGGCAAACCACCAGTGCTGAGCGCCACACTGCCATCTGAGACCCCCAATGCCAACCTGCCCAAGCCCAGAAAACCCGACCAGGTAGTAAAGCCTGGCAGTGTGGTATAAATACCTGCCAGGCCGAGATCAACCCCCACCGTCATTTTTAAATAAAGGTTATGAGATATTGATTTCCCCAATTATTGCTGTAGTTTATTCTTGTCATCTGCCAGTTAACTCAAAGATCATCTGACCCCCCTGCCAGCCCTCCAGCTATGTACTGCCTTCCTGGTGCTTCCTTTGGTCCTGTTCATTTCACAGAGTACCCCTTAAAGCCTGAGTACAAGGACTACACCACCAACAACATACTAGCCCAGGATCCCTTGGCCAGAACTACAGAGTGAACCAGATACAACCGAGAAGGCCCTTGATACGTTAACAAACCCTGCCTGTTCAGAGATAAATACAACTTACTTCCTGCCTATCAAATGGACATGGAACCACCTGTCACCCCCAAACCAATGCCTGCCTCCGCCAGTCTGTGGTCGTGGGTGGGCAAGTCAATGTCCTACCTCATTAAGTTAGCACCAATCCTCTGGTGGGCCCTGCCCACCCAGTCTGCAACCTGCCAGTTCCCAAACGCTAGCAAGCCGGCCAGTCAGGGTTGGTTCCCTGACAAAACCCATTTTACACAGATCAGGAGCCATGAAAACAAATAAAATGCCTCTGTTCCTAAATTGAATAGCTGTTGATTAGCTGTTAAACTGTCATAATTCTATTTTAGGCTGCTCATACTACACATCTTGTGTGGATTCATTTTGTTTTTTGCTTGTGGAATCTCACTTATAGATTTCACAAATTTTGTTTCATTTTAGTCCTTCTGTTGGTGCCTCATATGAGTCCTGATTACATTATAATATAATCCAGAACAGCATCCATCCATCTCAATTGCTGTGTCAGTTCATTTTTTTTGTGGTTTAAACAACACCGCTGGATATTTTTTCAAAACAGCAGGCTCAGCCTGCCAGCAAGATTCCAAACAAGCAGTTTTGTGACCCGCAATCTGATTACCCGGCCACTTGAAGCCAGACTAGGAAGTCAACTCAAATTTCCAAATCCAACAACATGAACATATGATGATCCTTTATGATGGATACCTTGTTTTGGCACTTGACTCATTACCAGGATCAAGCCACCCCCTTCACCATTTCATCATGTGATCAACACTATCATGTTCATGTTATCTATGACTCACACCAACTATATAATCATTACCTCTCAATAAAGAATATTATCTAGCTTCTAAATATTTTCCCCTTGTAACTCTGCTAAAACAGCACAGTTACAACAATTTTCTATAATTTTGTATAATGGGCTAGTGAAATTTTGGTTTTTGTTTGACAGTTTATTTGTTAACCAAAAAATTAAATTATTTGAATCCTGAATCTTGCGCAACTTGGATTTTGTTTAAATCTGAGGTATTTTTATTTGTCACCATAGCTTTTAAAACTACTGTATTAAAGAAAAAGTAAAAGCCAATTAGATCTTTGTATGTATCACAATTCATAAGAAATGTTAAAACAACATGAATTACACAATATACAACAATTTTACTGACAGATTATTTAGCGTCATCACTAAATATAACTCATAGGGGGCCAATTAAGAGAGAATCTAGATTATAAGAGATCCAAATATACAATTTTAATAATATAGCACAAGCTTATTAATTATGAGCTCTGGGAAAAAGAAAACCAAGAGTTACCCTGTTTTAATCCTAAAGTATTGACCTGTAAGTAGAGGAGCAAGCTTAGTCTAAATCCCAAAGATTTTAGAGACCAGATCATAGAATACTTTTCACATAAGGGGTACCAACTCTGTTTCTCAATCAAGGGAAACATAAGTGAGGAGGTTATGGCTTCTCTATCATAAATTATTTTAAAAGCAGATCAACCAGCTAATCTATGATTCTTCAGATGATAGAAAAATAGAGCAGTCAAGAGTTATAAGTCTCAATGGTCAAGATCAGAATGAGCTTCTTTTCTAAAAACCAACACAAAAGTAGGGTTAACTCTCCAAAAGGTGTTGTTTTTAGAAGAATTATATAGAGCAGAGAAAGTTTGATAGCTTCCCATGTGTTCAAACAGGGGGATTAATGTTCAGGCCTTGAAATATACAGCATTATCAGACAGGAGAGTCTGAATGAAACATCAATAAAATAAATTTTAATGTAGAAGGGAGCTGAAATTGGTTTTGGTGGTAATATTCTTAAAAAGATTAGCTTTCCCTTTGTTGCTAAAATTATCTGTATCAATAAGTATACATTCATATCAAGTATAAATACAAGGCCAGGGACCTACAGCGTTAATGCTAATAGTGTGAAGGGTATGTTGTGGTAGAAATTGTTTAAAGTTATGTCTGAAAGGACAAGGCCACTTTATTTTACAGTCAAGGAAGGAAGAAACAGCATCAGGGACAGAAGTGTGAATATCTTCTCAATAATAATTCCTTTTTAAACAATAAAGAGTGTTGAATATTCTACTATTTCAGTCTCTTGATGTAAATGCAGGACTAGTAGGTGTGATGCTCATATTTGATGCTGCTTTAAGGTGTGGACTGATGTTAGCCAAGTAAAGGTTGATTGACTAAGAGAGGTAAACAGTTGTTGTTTTGTTGTTGTCCAGTAAAATGACAGGTGTTTTCCCAATTACAAGGGTTGATATTTGGTATTTAAGTCTTAGAGTGCTAACAATAGGGACACATGTTAGTACTGTTTAAAGGTAAAGATGTACCCTGGTATAAAAGTGTTGTGTGGTATTAAAATCCTGAGACCAACTGGGGCTATAATAAAGTTGGGGTTCACCACAAGGGTGGGAGTCTCTCTTCCTATATCTTTTTATAGCTTTAATAGGATACTTAATGCTACTATGCAAGCATAGGGTGCCTAAAACCATCATTGGAGTAGCTGTTTAGAGGAGCAGCTGCTAAAATTAATTATTTGGGGTTTCTAGGAATTAAAGTTGGTTAATTAGTGCAGAAAAGCCCAGGCTACCCACTTGGGTGAAAAGGGGGGGTTATCACAGTGTGTGTACTTACCTATGTCAGGTATAGTTAAGGGACACCACTATGGCCTAGATGGGCAACTTCCAGAATTAAATCATTTTGCAAGTTGACTTACTAAATGTCAACAATTTTTCAAATTAAGTAAGTCAACATTATTTTAGTATTTATCTGCTGGAATTGGGCATTTCCAAAACTAAGCTAATTTTTCATAGTGAATTATTAATTCAGAATTGCAAAATTAAAATGGAACAGGAATAATGTCAAAACCATTTAAACAAAGGCTTATTTTTAAGCCAAAAACCCAATACTAATTTACTATGAAAAGGTAAGTTTATTTGTACTTTTACATTAAGGTCAACTCCAGTAAGTAATATCTGGATGTTGACCCCAAATAAGAATCCATAAATTTATAAATAAAATACAAAATATTCTAAAAATAACTACTTTTTATATTTTTATACTACTGTTTTTATTAAATATATATTAAGATAAGCACTGAAAAAAGATATATGCCAACTTTCATAGTGTTCTTTGTACTATTAAGATATTTACAGTTATTTTAAACTCACTGGATAAACTATAGCTTATTTCTAGAAGTCCACTTAAGCCAAAACACATATGTTAAGACTAGAATTTCTATATGTATTTATAATGTCATCTTTGTGTCAAATCAACATTTCACCTAAATTGCAACAAAGGGGGTCAGATAGCAAACAAAGTGACATAATTCAAGCAATATTTAATAGGAGAGTTAATATAAAAGAACTCTGACTGCCTCCATGCTGACACCTTCACTGGTTTATTAGTAAAACACTACTGCTTAACAAAAAGTACACATACAATAATATAATAGTTCAGGCCAAAGTATCAAGGGCTGTACTTAGGACTTCCCTCTACAATCCCTACTATTTAGTTTTCATAAGCTACATATGCAAATCTTTAAATTTTTAAAATTTAAAAAGAATCAATTTTGGCCTCAAAAAACCATCTCCAGAAAATAATAACCAAGCTTTATAAGTGATTTACATACTATAAATTCAGAACCTGAATAAAAATGCGGTATTGTCAATTCCCTAGCACAAATTTCAAATCACTTTTGCGGGCAACTCAGCTGAGTGAAAAATAAAATATTTACTAAAATCAACCATTTATTTTGATTTTTTTTGGTTTATTTAAATTGGCAAATTTTGAATCTCTTGAGCAGATAACTCAACTAACAAAAGACAAAACTCAGCAAACAAATGTGGGATACATGAATCAGAAATGCGGGATTCTAATGTACAATTTGTGATTTCCTGTATTTCAAACGAATCATAGACATCATGTGAAAATTAATGAATCTGAAATTGCGGGATTGTCAAATCCAAGAACCAAGTTTCAAATCAAAATTGCGATGGTTTTTAAATAAATATAATTTATGGGTGTCTCAAAAAGGATGTCAAAGGATCTAGAGTGGATTTGTGCTGATTCTTTTAGGAAGCACAGGCATTCTCAAAATTCACCCTATTCCATTTTAGGACGGCCAAAATTTAGAGTGTAATATTCACAAAATTGACATATTTAACAATAAAATTGACTAAAATATACATTCTTCTTCTCAAGTTTAAAATTTCAATAAATTTTTATTATGTCTTCTTCCAGCACCAACCAAGTCAACAAGCTGTTCCCTGGCCTTGACAAAATCATGCAGGGCTACGCTGGGTCTCTTAACAGTGAAGCCTCTGTCTATGGCCACTCCCAACCCACAGGCCCCTCCGCAAGCACTACCCAGGAGTGTGTTCTTTCTCCTGCATCCTCAAGCATGGCCCTGTTTGCCCATCATGCACAGGCAGCTGCTAACCAAAATCCCTTATCAGTGATGGCATCCAGAACCAGCCATTTGAGCCATGGGGTCACCCAGAGAGCCCAGAACCCCAAAACAGCCAATCAGATGGCATTGACCAGTTCCCAAGATGAACACATCCCTCCCCCAGCCAATCAGCCTGCAAGATGCAGAATAAAATTGATCACTCCGGAAATTGTTCTCAAAATGGTTGAAAAGCGAGGAAAGCTTATGTCCCTCAGGGAAATTGCGGCCGCAATGGGTTTTGCAAAGTTCACTGTGGCTGCAACCCTGCGAGCCCTCGCCAACTGTGGCCCCCCGCCAAGAAGACCCCAATTGGTGCTTGTACCTCAACCAAAGATGAAAAAGCCCACCCTCTCATGATGGCCATTATGGAACGTGACCCGTGGATGCCCCTGGTCCAGGTACGTCTCCAGTTGGGACTCCACGGCATCTTCACCAACAAAAAAACGGTGAATTCATGGATACACGGAGTCATGGTTGCTGCTAGAATCTTGTTCAATCAAGTTCTCAGTGGCCCCATTTTGGTGGATATCAACCCCTACAATTCAACAATTATTAATTTTATCAAAGGAAGGGAAATGAGGGCCCGTAATGACGTAATATTCCTGTTGTATGCTAAGATCTTGGCCAGTATCCAAGACTTTGGAGAGAAGCGCATCCAATCTGACGTGTACAAGCGCGGCCCAATCTTATATTGGTTTGTCGGTGTTTTATTGGCAGTTTCCCCATTGGGCGTCAATTATTACTCGGCAATATCAAACACCGCAGATGGGTATGCCTACAAGACAGAGCTCAAGGACATGCTGGAGGAGTGGGCTGCCCAAAACGCCGTGCACACAGTTGTACTGAGTGCAGAGATGGAGCAGCAGGAATGGGCTACCCAAGAAATCAGGGCTGCAGGGCATACCTGCTGGTCCTACCCCATCAACTACGCCAACATGCACCTTGCAGATGTATGTCTCTACAATTTTGTTCTGCCCTCAGGCGCTTAAAGCCTGCCACCTACAACAAACTATGCACCCAGATTGATAAGGGGTATGAGTTTTTCCCTTCTGCATCCGTCCAGGACTTATTTGATCTCATCATCTTCTATGCAAGTGATAGTGATAAGTCCAGAAAGGACCCCCGCCTCCCCCCATGCCACTCCATCTGTTTTGTCAAGCCTGCATATGTGACGGAAGATGAATTTGAGCAATTGAAGCAAACCGCTCTTGCTTCCCCTTCCCAGTCAACAAACCCTGCCTCACCAACCCCCCCATCAAGATCAAGCCACCCGCCTTCCAACCCTGACTCCCAAGCAACCACCCATTCCCTCACCACTATCTCTGATGCCGTCCCTTTCATAGGCGCAGATGAAGGTGATGTCTATTCTGCCCATTCTCTCCCCTTCCCATCCTTTGATTAGTAAATAAATCTTTTCTTGGTGACTACTATTAAAATTGATTTTTTCTTTCAGTTCATAATTAATAATATATTTTTTACATTGTTATAAGTTTCTGTGTGTAAAGAATGTTGTACATTTGATGTGGTAGCATATACTTATTTCTGAGGATATTTTCATCATCATAATTAATAAATTGAAGACAATAAACGTAAATATTGCATTAGAATATTGCAATTAGACGTCAACTATTGATATTTTGATATTATGTGCATAACTCAAGATATTTATTTTAATAAAATACATTGTAACTTGGCCTTTTTTCATTGTAATTTATCAAAATGGATTGTGTTTATATTAGAGAGCCATTAACGCTTAGTACAAATATTAATAATTAGTGCATTTTACAGCCTGTATATTTACCTATTGGTAATAATTCTGTAAACTTTTCAGTCAGATTTTGTGAGGTAATAATAATGTAATGTGGTAATAGAATACTGTTTATTGTCATTAATTGGCTGATTTTCTTTGATGTGGCAATTGTTCATTTTTTGATATTTACACACTAGTATCCAATTAGTTGGCTTCATATCCAATTGCACAGGCAATAGGAAAACAAGCCGCCACCTAACCACATCCAGTCTCAGGGTGGCAGCTTGTTTTCCTATTGCCTGTGCAATTAGATGTGAAAACAATCAATTGGATACTAGTGTGTAAACATCAGAAAATTCACAATCACCACATCAAAGAAAACCGCCAATTAATGACAATAAACAGTATTCTATTAACACATTACATTATTATTACCTCGCAAAATCTGACTGAAAAGTTCACAGAATTATTACCAATAGGTAAATATACAGGCTGTAAAATGCACTATGTATCAATATTTGTACTAAGCGTTAATGGCTCTGTAATATAAACACAGTCAATTTAAATAAATTAAAATGAAAAGGCCTTGTTTACAATGAATTTTATTAAATAAAATGCATTGAGTTATGCATATAATATCAAAATATCAATATATGACGTCTAACTGCAATATTCTAATGCAATATTTACGTTTATTGTCTTCAATTTATCAATGATTATGATGAAAATATGTATGTGTCAAAGATAGTACTATAAAAACCAGTTTTTTGATGGAATTCAAACAAAATGTCATCAATCTATAACTTAATCAACAAATTAGAAGCTCACCTGCAAAAGGTTGTTGAAATTGAGAAAAACATCAGAGAAATAGTGACAGGAAAGCTAGGGGACAAGGGCCAGCCACTGATCCAGCCAAAAGAAGATGCTTTGAACAAAATGGGAAATATTATAGATGAAAGAAATAAAGAAAAATTACTTAATCTACAGGGAACTATTTTATCAAGTCTAAAGTTCAACAACACAGGATACAATTTGTGGGAGTTCTGGCAGGGGGCCAAAGAAAACAATGAGAAGATCAGACTATTAGAAGGAATAGAAATTCAAAAGGAAATCAACACCAATGAAGAGGAAAACAATCAAATGGAAACAGATGAAAACAAAACACAATCAAGAAGCAGAAGCGCTTTAATAAATACAGAAGCTTTTTTCAAATGAAAATCATGAGGAAGCACAAGTTGCAAGAAGAATAAGAAAAATTAAGCCCAAGAAGAGCACTGAAGAGCATCCAACGCTCATGAAGTTTGCCAATATGGCGCCTGTGGCTGAGGGGGCCACAGGGGAAACAATCAGTAAGTCTTTTTATGTTTTACTTATATTTATTTTTAGTCATCACCAGGAATGGGGATGAGGTCACAGAAGTGGCGGCTTTTACGCCAAGTTGGTTTTATGGGGGCTACCAGTCACTGGTGGCCCCTATAAAACAAATAATAAAAATCAAATAAATAAAATAGTTCAGCAGAATATGAATATGTTTTTTAATAGTGAAGCTCAAATCAGGGAATATCAACCACCCGAGGGGTGCTCGCCATGGATAAGAGAAGCCTACAAATTAGGATCAACAATCAAAATAAAAGAAATGAATGAAATTTGCGGGATTTGAAACTGAACTTCAATGAATACATATATGAAAATGTTCAAAGGTTCCCATTCTCAAATATCAACAAATACAAAAAAAGTTTAATAAAAACTGATTTTCAAATAGGAAATGAATATCTGAAATCAGCAATTTTTAATGAAATTTTTAAGGCTCTATCAAATAAAGTTGGGGATGCAGTCCTCGTGAATAGTTTTAAACCTTTAATGATATCGTTTGCCGAGGCCTGGGGGGAAGATTCAAGTCGGGCGCCCCCGGTACCCTCTTCAAGTTCAACCAAACGTCCTATATCAATAGGTTAATACAAACGTTCAAAAAACTGTGCATGTTCTTGGAGAAATATACCTTGCAAAGGATCCACGTTGCGGTGTACCTGGGAATCCTGCCCCATTGCATACTGAAAGCCAGCATGAAAAAATAGAAGATGTACCTATACAGATTGACATATGCCGTGTAGCCCTTGACAGACACAAAACACCACAGGGATACAGGACAGTCAAGCACATCCTCTATGATTCATTTGCAATAGCAACCCTATACGGGTACTATGTGCCCCCCAAAAAACCTGCTAAATGATTCCCTCACCTGTCTGCCTTTTATAAGACATTTGGCCACCACCGGGGTGCTGAGCGCCAATCCCCTAGCAATTGGCGCCAGAGTCATCCACCACATACAGAAGAGTATGTGGTCCCAATTGGTCGCACTAGCAGAAAATTTGATTTTGGGGTATAATTCCCCGGAATAATCACATTCCCCTTGCAATTTGCATTCCTCTAATAAATCATTTTCCCTTGCAAAAAAAACTTTTTTATTTTTTATTTTTTATTTATTTTTAAATATTAAAATTTAAATATTAATATTTTAATACTAAATACTTTGCTATTTTAAAATTTTACTTGTAAAATTTTAATAGTAAAATATTTAATATTTTAATATTGAATAAATCACGATTAAATAAAAAATTGGTGTATTTTGAATATTTAACCTTTACTATTAAACTTTTAAGATTTTTAATTATATTTTTATTTTAATTTTTAGTAGGTAAATTATAGTATTAATATATCTAAATATATTACCTGATAATAGTTAAAGTTGCAACCACATCAAATATTTAAAAATAAGTTAAAAATGTTTTTATTTATTATTTATTATCTCGTTGAGTACGGGTTTATTTATCACATAGATAAAAATCAAGAATTGAATTTATCCGCATCATGCGGCCTGCTCCAGTATTGTTTTAAACAAATGATTGTTTATAATTTGAATTACCTTTCCCTTGTAATATGATTTGATAAACATATTTGATATACTTGAACTGCGTACTAAGTACAAATTAGTAAGTAATACATAAAAATCATTGGTTGTCGTGTTGTGTAGCTACAGTGGCACTGAAATACCAAGGAGCAGATGATGACATACAAGGTCCAATTTGTGGCTTAGAAAAGTCAAAGTACCAAAATGATTCACAATTATTTAAATAAACTATTTTTTCTATCTTTTTTATTATTTATTTATTTGTTACTGCAAAAGCCAATAAAATTCAGTGCATCATATAAAAATAAATCCCTCTTATCTAGTATAATTAATTTTACTTACCTTTTCTAGTATTCTTAAATGTCTATAATACAATCACACGTCAAATTATTATATATAAATAATAATTTTTGAGACCTAATAAAAACAAACTAAATAAAATCAAAACTAAATAAAAACTGGAGCGCCCATTTATCTGATTGGCTCAGAGGCCAGGGCTTTTGGGAGGAAGGAAACCAAGTGCTCATAGAAAGCTGCCACCACATTGGGTGGCATTGCAAATTGGCTGATCTTAAGAATGTTGAAGAGATCCTCTGTGTCCTGAGGGAGGCCTTGTTTCACCTTATTCTTGATCCAACCAAAAACCTCCTCAATTGGATTCAGGAATGGGGAATATGGCGGGAGGAAGAGAAGTCTCATTGGACAATTGATAAGTTGGTGGCTGGAGGTGTGGCTGTTTTTGTCAATGGGGGGAACTCAGACACAACCAGATTCACTTTGTGAAGCCCAACATTATCAAGCACAACAACGTTGGTTGTGCTGCTGTAATTTATCAGAAGGTACTCCTTGACGGCTTGGAGAAAATTGAGAAAGGTCTGCTGTTATGGGAGCCTTTAATCATCTGATACTGGTCCAACCCGCAAGGACCAAGAAGCGCAACCATTGAATAGGTCTGGGAACGGACAGCTGCACGATGGGCTACGCCATCCTTGGACCCCTTCTCAACCCACCCATGCCTAGACCTGAGTGAGGAGGAAAACGACAATTTGTCAATGTAGAAGAACTGGACATTCCCAGTCTCCTTTAGTGCCAGATATGTCTTGGCATAAATGTGTCAATCCTTGATGGTCTTTTCACTGTTCCTATTGTATGAAGAAACTCCGAGCACCTTCCACAAAAAGCCCAAATTAACCATTGTTTTGTATACAAGGGTTTTAGAAACAGAAAGCCTGGACTTTGTGGTAAGCATTGATTGGACAGCAAGTGTGTCCAGGTGGCAATCCCTGGCTACCCACTGCTTGACTGTGTCAATGTGCACAGGCTGCAAGAGTTTTGGCTGCTGCTTAGCCTTGGTGGATTTGGCAATTCACCCAGTATTGCCATACTTGGTGTTGATGTCGGCAATGTACCTGGCTGTGACACCAAATTGGGACATAATATCCCAAACCGCCATTCCCCCATTCAAGCAGTTGAGGAGAGCTTAACGCTCACTATCCGTCAATTGACGCCAGCCCTTGGCAGGTACCACGGCATCCTGGCTACCAGGCTTGACACAGGGGATGGGGACCTTTGTGTAGAAGGTGGGATCACGCTTGGTTGCGCTGGCACTGTCAATGGTGGAATAGATCACAGGTGCAGATGGCTCAACAGTGGCTGCCAATGGCTCGAAGGTGGTGTCAAAGACGCGGGGCAGGAAGTAGCAACTCTTGGGTCAAGAGTGCGGGGCTGGGTGACAACTGGGTACACAGTGGAGGTGTAAGTAACCTCAGTGTTCCTGGTGACCCTGGTGTAGGAGACTTTGGTATCAGGCCTTGAGAGTGGCTTCTGCCTGGGATTCAAGCTGGTTGATTGGGCCTGGGATGCGGGAGGTGGTTGGCTGGCGCTGACACCTTGGGAGGCCTGTGTATTGGCATGACTCCCCTCAAGTTGGGTTCTGGGTCTGTTCTTGGACCCTCTGGGACGCCCTCGTGGATGGGCTGCCCTGCAGGCTGGTGCAGGAGTGGGTTGGGAATGTGATTGACAGTCCATAAAAATAAAATAAAAAATATATTTTAGATTAAATATGTATTTATTTGGAGTTATTGGTTTAGTTGTGGGTAGTTGTTTCCTCTTGATTTAGCCTTGAATAGTAGCATAGTTTCTATATCCGTGATTTGAAGTGAATAATATTGTATACTTTCTGGGTTTGGATGATTTTAAAGTTTAATAACTTTTTATGTCTAATTATGGTTAATAAGATTGAATTTTTCATTTGATTTTAGTTGTGGTGGAGCTTCTTGATTTGGGTTGGTGTTTCCTAGTGTGCTTACTGTACATTCAATTTAAATTCCAATTCCCGCAATTAATATCTGAGTTTACTAGTGGCATTCAGAAGTGATTTGAAATTTGGTTCTTGGATTTGACATTCCTGCAATTTCAAAAAACATAGTAAACTTAATGAAAATGGTTGATGGGTTTGAATGCTTCAAATCTGATTCCAGTTAATTCATTTTGTCCATAGGAAATATGCAGCTTGACTTGAACTTTGCAAAGTGTCTATGAGTTCCCTCATTTTCAAATATTCAAATAAATACTCACAAAAATCAATTTAATTAAAAAAAGGCCATCCCGCAAAAGTGATTTGAAATTTGGACCAAGGATTTGACAATCCCGCATTTTTATGTTTGGGTTCTGAATTTACAGTAGTGTTTTTCTAGGTTAATGCTGACTGTCAGTATGCTGACAGTCAAAATTAAATTCATTTTTTTATGCTGACAAACTAAATTAAATATTTTTAACTATTGTGACCACCAGAATTTTAACTTTTTATTTAAAAATGGTTTTTTATATTCTTTACTAATAAACAAGCTCTAAAATTACTTTCCATACTTCTATAAACTATTTAATTAATAATAAAATTTAAAACAAGTTATTTTTATTTAATTTTATTCAAGTTTCACATGATTATTCTTACTTTATGAACTCTACTCTAATTATTATAGGACAAATCTTTCTAAGAAGCCACAAAAAAAACCCAAGTCAACCAAGAAAGTACTCAAAGCCTCTGGAAAGACCCAAAATCCCTACCCCAACAAAAAATCAGCCAAAGAGCCCTCAAAAAAACAGAAGACAAAGGAGAAGACCCCAGACCCTGAAAGCAAAGAGCCCTCCCCTGCCCCCTCCTCTTCTCCAAGCTGGTACCAATCAGAATGAGATGAGGTTTCACTAAACAAGCAAAGGAGAAAGAAGATACCCAAGAGTCCAGAACCCCAGCCAAGCCCAGATAAATCAAGCTCAAAGGAATCAAGCCCCAAGGAATCAAGCTCATCCCATTCCAAGAAGTACAAGAATCCAACTCCAGATAATTCCCCTCCATTGCCCAAGGAATCTTCACTTCCATCCTCCTCATCAATTATCAATAAAGAAGATCCTGATGATTAGCTGTCTGACTATCATCAAGCACAAATTGGCCCATAGGATCCCCTAAAGGTTCACAATATATGTAACGTCAAAGGAGAGTTTAAGCTCCCAAAGAAGTTCCCTTGGGTTTCCCCTCTAATGTCTGTCAAAGGAGGTGCAAGTTTAGTCTGTGATGGCTATGTTTTCAATTGCAACAATCAGAATAGAGAAGGAAAAGGCAAGCACTATGTGTGTGAAGATAAAATCTGTGCTGCCAGGATCAACACAGAAGGATGGGATAAAGTCACTAGTGAAAAAGGAGAGCACACATGCAATGCTCCAATCAATCTTATTAAAAAGCTTCTAAAGTGGTACCTCTACCAAATGGTCCCAGTCTCCAAAGACGTCAAGGCTTTTGATCTAGCAGTTAAGGCCACAACACATCTAAGTAATGAGAGCCTGAAGCTCATCCCTGACCGCGACCAGTTAGTAAAGTACATAGGTGACAAACGTTGTGATCTATTCCTCATATAAGAAATCTACCATGGTCCAAGGAGAGTTAGTATTGAAAGACAAGCTGGAGATGTTCAATGATGATGAGGTATTACTTTTACATGATGATGGGCCTACAGCAGAGGCAAGAATTATATGCTATGATACACAACAGAACCTGGAGCAGTCTAGAGTTTCATAGACCTGGTTATGTGACGGTACCTTTGCAGTATGCCCCTGTCTTTTTTACCAACTATGGGTTGTACATTCCCTTATTAAAGGCAAGGTGCTTCCATTTGCCTACTTTCTGCTTCCTGGGGCAACAGAAGAGATCTAAAAAAGGGCCTTTAAAATCCTTCAGGAGGGTATCAAAGCCCTACCCAGTAATAAAAAGAGTCCCCCTGGCCATAACACTAAAGTCAATCCAGATGATGATGAAAAGAATGAAGCCACCCTTGCTGCAGAACAAGAAGCTCAAGATAAAGCACTTGTCCCCTCAACTATAATCATGGACTATAAAACTGCTCAGAATAACGCTTTTGTAAATACCTTTGATGGAGAGGTCCAGGGGTATTTTTTCCATTATTGACAGGCTGTCAACAGGCAACTAAAGGGTCTACCTGAGCTCAGCAAGATCCACTGTCTAGATACATCAAGAAAGTGCAAGTTCTTAATTCAGCAGTTTGTAGCACTAGCCTTTGTAAAGCCAGAGCATACTGGACAAGCCTTTGACCTCCTATGCCAGGATCCATATGCCAAGAAACATGATGGTGCCTTCTACCCTTTCATTGAATATTATGAGCCACAGTGGATTGGACATAAGAAAACTAAGCACCAGAGAAAGCCCAGAGACAAATCCAACTGGAACTGCTACCAGGCAGTTCTTAAAGATTAAATGAAAATTACTATATCTTTAGAGGGCTGGCATAAGCATATCAAGTCCTCCTTTGGAATCAAGCCCAGATACAACACCTTCTAGAGCGCCTCAAAGTCCAATAGGGCAAGACTGGTTCATTCATCAGAGATATTGAGAGCTGCCAATCCAAGAAGAAGAGAATAGCCAAAGAGAAACAATATCAAGAGAAGATCAAGGAAGTTGTCAAGGCCAAATATAAGCTTTTAGAGATTGGGGAATACATCAAGAAACTTGCCACAATTCTTAATGGCAACCAGGTGATCACAGTCTAGCTTTTAATTAAATTATGGAGTATTTCCTAATTTTTTATATAGTTCTTATATGTTCAGTAAAACATTTTTAAATAAACAGTTATTATAAATAACTCATTAATAATTTATGATACTGTTTTTATAAATTCATTGATTTTTTATTGATAGTTTGATGCCTTAGACTGTATTACATGGCCTATATTGGTATTTTACTAGTAAATTATATGTTTTTTGTAGTTTTCAATTAAGAAAAAACTTTATATTACTATTTCTGACTATTGTATTTTCTTATATTATGTAAATTTTTATGTAGTACCTTTTTATATATTGGAATTTTTTATCTTTATAAGTGGAAAAAATATTTTATAGTAAAGATAGCTAATTTTATAGTGAATTATATTTGAAGTGGGGTTTCTTATATTTTTAGATAGCTTTGCATTATTTTTTATTTTATTTTTGGATTCTAAATTATCATATTACCCTATAAAGTATCCTGAAGCTTAATTTTTATTAAGTAAAATGTTCAGGAAACAGGTTTCTGCTTATTTAAAAAGTGTCAACATTTAGTAGTCTGCATGAGTAAAAACTTAATTCTGACTTTCCAATGCTGTCAACATTAAATTATTTTTAATTATTATTGTTGAAATATAGTAAGTCAACTTGTGGAATGAGTTAATTCTGGCAGTTGCCCCTAGATGCTTTCAACATAAGAGAAATGCGATAGGCTATTATTGCATATGAAATATGGACTGGGAAAAACTATGAAGACAATCAGAAACATTTCTTTAAAGTATTTTGCTATGAGAGCAAGATAAAAAATGTGTTGGTGAGATTTTTCCCTGGATTTAATATGAGGGTAATGATCTGGTCAAAAAATTTAATGAGATTAAGGAACAAAAGTTCACACCATAATTTACTATGTAAGTTAGTTTGGTTTGAACATAGAAAATTTCTGTGTTAAAACAGGGAGGCAGTTAGCACTTTGGAGATCAAAATTTTATCATTTCAAGTGGTTTGAGCAGTGAATTTTTTCTTTTTGGTTTGCAGTGAAACTGTGTAAATGCTGAAGTTTTAAATGTTATAATAACTGGATAAGTTTGAGGCTTGTTTACTGATGATTATCATTGGTTAAAATCTCAAAACTCAAAGAATAATCAAGAAAAGATTGAGGTAATTTTTTAGGCTTTTTAAAAAGTAATTTTATAATCTTATTTTGTTGTAGGATTAATTTAGCAAAGAATATTTTAAGCCTTTGAAAGAAAATTAGTAAGAGAAAAATGGTGGTAATAAGGCGTTATAAATAAATAGCTGACTGGGAAGTTGAAGAATCATTTTATCACACGTGATATCTTTGTCAAGCACTTAATATTTATCTTTTTGGTTACTTATCTGGTTGATTTGGTATAACTTGAGGACTTCTGAGGTGTTCAGAATCCCTATCTAAAAGAGAAGCTGGTCAAATTTCCTCATGAAGCAATTAAGTTTGTCAAGGTGTAAGTTCTTGGAAAACATTCTGTCAAGTGAAAAACTTAATTTCTTTCTTTGAGAGGTAAAAAAACCTTGAATATTATCAGAAAAGGCAGACCTCTAGTCTGTTGACCCATATAAAAATCACAATTAAGGAATGAGTAAAGCAGTGCAAATAACCTTGATATAAGGAAAGTTATTTCACTTAAGATTATCATGAAAACAGTTGCTTAGATAATGAAGCTGCTTTGGTATACCATAAATTGCTTTTAAATACAGTAGTTTTCAAACCTGTTGAGATCAATGTCATATTAGCCAGCTTAGAACAGCACAAACTCAGTCTAAAAACGAAATCAAAAATCAAGGAATTTATATTAAATTACAATAGATTTTGATCCACTGTGATTTTGTTTTTAGACTGAGTTCATGCGTTCTAAACTGAATAATATATGTTTATATCAACAGGTTTAAAAAATACTGTATAACTTTCCTTTGGTTATCAATTATCTATGATAATTGGGGCATGATAAGTCCCTTTTGAAGTTTTCATATCATTCACTTTTATATTTTTCATAGAACTAGTCTAATTGGAGGATTTCACCCAACCCAGTTGGTCCATGGCTCCAACCCATAAAAATCCTTAATGTCTTCCCAGGAACATCACAGGAGAGATGCTGGATTGGAAAGATGTAGTTGAAAATATGTCTATCCCTTCACATACAGATATCAATCCTTGATGAACATTTATTTGCACAAGGAGCCAGTGAGAGGGGCACCTCTTCAGTCCCAGTATCCACACATCAGGATATCCAAGAAGCATTTACAATCAATTGAATATAGCATTATTTTAGAACTGATATATTTATTTGGAATAATCCATCAGACCTTTAATGTTGTGTTCCAGAACAGCAGAGGGCAGCAAATCTGTATTCTTGCAACTTAAAATATCAAAGAGCACATTCTTCCTCAGTATTTTTGAGTTGTTGCAACAAACAAAATGGAGGATGTTCTGTAACAACAATGAAGCAAGTATCATGAATACAGTGCCAAGCTGATTTTCAGCATGTAATTCAGTTAGGATCACACAATCAGCTACACAATAGGTTTTTATGCTGACTTATAACACAAGAAGTATAGGCATCAGTACAGTTGGACCCAATTTTTTAATGCTGAGCAAGGATAAATTCTATAGATACACCACTAATATCAACATAAAAAAGGAGCTTAATGCCATATTCTAGATACACTGATATAGGTACATTATTCAGGATATCTTTAAGGGATAGTAAAACTTGTTGAGGAGGAGGCCCCACTCAAATAAAATGCTATATAGCAGGTTAAAAGGGGATCACTGAGACAATAAAAGTTCATTATGGACTGAAACAGTAGCACATAATCCCTAGAAATAATCTATCTATCAAAGGTTAATTAGAGAGCATTTTGATAGTGTGTTTGACTGTCAGGAATCCACCCTGCAGGGAATAATTTACCAACATGATGAATTAGTGCAGAAGGGTTTAACCCAGTGATCATAGAGCCAATTGGATGGAAACCATAACCAAATGTAATAACTCCCCAAGATTTGATATCTTCCCAGTAAGGGATTGAACTGCCCAAGGAGGGTGTATGCGCCTGGGTAGGTGAACAAAGGAAACAGAAGAAAACAGAAACAAAAAAAGACTAGTTTGCACAGGATCTGGGAACACAGTCTGAGGCTTTTTCTTGGTGAGAGGATTTTCAGATAACAAGAAGGCTGTGTACCATCTTCCTGGGACCACTGGCGCCCATTTACCATTGTTGCAATACTCAGTGCTGGTTTCTGTGCAAGGGTGTGTCTCCATCTGAACAGTTAAATGTACTAAAGTACAGACCAAAATTATGATCACCCATTTAAGCCTGATTCCCCAAAATGAGGAAAGATTAGGCAATTTCATGAGAATTGTCCAAAAGTCTTACAAACAATAAAAATATTTAAAGTTGGGATAAAAACTCTTTATTGATTGAGCATTTGCAATAGCCAATGCTCAGAAACTTATATAGTAGATGGATAGGGGGATTTGGGGAAAGTAATTGAGAGTTGAAATGTCACAGCAGTTTGGAACAAACTCTAAAACATTTCACAAGCACTACCAACAACTCTTTTACCCTTCAGAAGCAAATTATCTAAAGAGTTTGCAGAAATATGTTCCTTTAAATCAACATATTATAACTTTGTGTTTCAACTTAACTATATAGTTTAAACTGAAGTGTGTCAGTTTGCAGAGCTTCCTGCTTTCAATAGACAGTTGTCAATGTCAGTGGATTGATTTGCAACCTCTGATTGGCTGGATTTATGATTTTTGAAGTATTTTTGCTTGCTTTGCAAACTGTTAATTGCTCTTAAATTGGGTTTCTGCACTCTGCAACCACAGGGAAGGTCTTGAGCTTGACTTTTGTTCCTGATTGTGCTGGCTGGTTGTTAATATGATTGACTTCCAAATCATGTATTTCAGTATTTGTTGAAGGCTCCATTTGTACTAAATTAACCAAATTAAAATCCTCTGTGGTAGGATCATCATGAATGATGATCCTGACTTTGACTTTAGATCCCAATAAGTTTACACTATGAGGAAGCAATAAATAGAAAATGATGGTTAATTTTATTGGATATTTGTGATTTTTTTATAGAATGATTGTAAAACAGGAAGGATATCAATGTACTTTCAGATGCATGTGTTGCAACTGAACCAATGATAGTTCAGTATTTGATTGGGGAAGACAACAATCCAATAGAAAAGACAAGAATGAATAGAATAAGGTGTAGTTTATTGAGGAATATTGTAATTGATATACCATACAGGGAAGCCACAGATCCACAGGGGGTGGCACGGTGGCAGGTTTGATATAAGGTTTGAACTGTGGAATAACTTGTGTGGGGATCAGCAAGACAAATTGGAAGTGCTCCTAATTGGGAGATAGTGCCCACAATTTGGCCTCGCCTTCAGGCTGATCCATGCCATTAGATATGTCATGGGGCGACTCATCGAGTGCTCCCTGTGTACCGTGAGATACATTGGCAGGAGAGGGGAATCTTGGTTGCAATACATGGGAGGTTTTCTGGTAGGCATTCTGGAAGTAGGGCAAGTCAGGAAGGATGATAATTACACAATAGTCATATTTGGATTGCCAATTTCAACAATAGCAAGTAAAAATATAAGGTTTGGATAGCTCTGATTGGTCAGAATGCTGCCTTGATGTATTCCTGGATAACGTGGAATATAGTAAATACAGGCAGCAAGCTTTACTTAAAGAGAAATGACTCCAGCCATCTGTAAATACCAAAGACTTTAGGGAGGTTTTCATCTGTGCATCTTTATTCCCACTTCTCCAGAATAGCTATTAGATATTCTATCACTCACTATCTCTACTGGCACAAAGACCAAGATGGATCGCTTGGGGCAAATTTGCAACTGAATGTGATTTTGCTGTTTCACATGTCCAAAGATCTTTAAGACAAGCAAGGCATATGCATTAATTTTAGGGTCTATATTGGAGCCATCAGCACGTTGAAACCTGACCAGTTTTCTTAGAGCGGGATTTAGTTAAGTAAAATCAAACAAGGGCTAGACATCAATTGTATAGTAAGACATGCATCAGCATAAAGAGATTGGTAGAGTAATTAGCTGCAAAGAATCATTCAATCACCTTCCAAAAAGACATCCAAGCTTATTGGAGGTTTGGCCTTGTCTTCTTTGGTTAAAATTGCTATCTTCAGGGGAAATGGATGGATGCAGGGTAGGGCAGGTTTTGTTGAGATTCCCTGGACGTTGGATAAAATTTTCATAGCCAACTCAGGAAGCTTGGGTGGTGGATCTATGGAAGATTCTGTCAAGTTTGGCTGCAAGGATTCAATGGGATCTGATGGGTGCTCTTCAATCTTTGGCGATGGAATGAAAAGAGGTTGAAAAGACATGTTTGCAATCATTTCAGATGCAGGCTTTTCATTGTCTTGATGAGATGTCATGTGCGATGGGGGGGACTTAAAGGCATGCGAAGCTGGTTCTTCATCCAGCAAAATGGGAGGAAGTGGGTTTGGTGAAGAGCAGGGAGATATTGAGAGTAAAGGTCTGTATAGATGTGAAGTAGAATCTTCAAGTGTAGAAGAGATTGGCGATGGGGTTAAAACAGGAGATGAAGACAATGGCTCAGATGAATCAGGAACTGGTATCGAGGATTCAATATGGTTATTGTGAGGCCTAAATGTTGTTGGATCTAAGCTGGAAACAACAGGAAGGTTGTCCACTAAAAATTCCGGCTCCTCGTCACTACTTACTTCGCAAGGATCAGCATTCGAAAGATGACCATGCGAGGCCTCAGATTCACTCGACTGATGCGAAGAATGAATGGATTCCACATCACTCAATGGTTCATTTTCTTCTAGAATAAATGTGGCCAGGCGCTGAGTGGCTTCCTCATAGCAAGGGTTGGCCACTGGGCATTCTATAAGGCTTGAAAGTTGCGCTTTGGGTGTTAGTTGGGGGGATCCGTCAGCAGAAGTAGCAGGGTGATCGGGATAACCTAGCAATAACTCGCCGCGTCCGAACTTACGGGGCGGTGCGTTGCGGATGAATCCTCGGTCCACCACAATCATTTCTTGGAAAATATCGATTTCGTCTGCCTCGTCGCCAAAGTCCCGCCCATAGCGTAGAAAAATATCTTCAAAGACCGCCTCGCGTTTGATCCGAAGGTTATTCAGCCCCTCAAACACATCCTTGGAGGGAAAGCTTGAGCTGGCCTCCCCTTGGTGTTTCTTGGGAGACTTGGAAGGGCTTAAGGGCAAATCACGTTTAAGATTTTGATGCTCAGACGTGTCCATTATAAAAATAAAACTAAACATCATCGTTAGAAAAGTGAAATCTCCCCAGCACTTGAAAGTCTAAACTAATCCAATTTGAATATAAATTTGGACATCTGCACTGGCAAAAAATAATCTCTCTGAACCCAAAGAGAAAACTATCCATTGAATCCCTAGCTATTTATCCTTTTCAATTAAAGGGTTTATATTTTCGTATGACATGATAGCTAAAACCACCAGCCAATGCGTTAAAATATCAATCGCATATGAATCCAGAAATCAGTCGTTTTTAGCTTTACTTTCAGTTTATACATAACTTGAGTAGACTAAGAGTTTTAAACAAAACGAACGTCATCTTCAGAAATAATTATTTTTCCACGAGGCTTTTGTAAAATCTGTTATTTTTATAACTTTTTGTAAATAAGATTTTGTCCAAAGCCAAACTATTTCAAGCTAATACAAGGTCTCTAAAGCCACCGTATTCAGCTTGTAGTTTTTAAAAGGCTGGCTTTTAAACTATATGTCATTTTCTGCTACTGCTTATTATAAGGTATTTGGTTTGAAGCTGCCATGATTGATTATAAGCTTAGTTCAAAAAGAAATTAACAGCTTGTGACTTTTCCATTTCTAGCTGTACTGATCGTAATATTAAAAGAATCCTATTTTTCGTAAGAATTGGGGTTTAAAACGAGCGCTATTGGAAATAGCATCTTTCCAAACAGAATAAACTGCCAAAAAGTGCTCAATACAACATCAAGAGCCAATAACTTACTCCAAACTAGATATCTACACTATTTTATCTGATCAGTATGAGACTGCAATTACTCATAAAAAGATAATGAAAATCGATTGACTCCTTCAGTTGACTCAATTCCTTCAATGATGGGCTTCTTTCACCCTCAGCAGAGAAATAAATCCTGATGGCACTTGGCGTAGAATACCATGAGTGAGGTCACTCTTTATGAAATATTTAAACTAGAGTTTATATTAAACCCTCCTGAACCTTCTAAATCGGCAAGCCCATTCCACCACCAAAAACCGTCGTTCCAAACTTTAAATAAAGTTATTTTAAAAAAATATTCGACCACCAAAAATAGCAGCAGCCCAAAATTTGTCTTGAGGCTATAAATCCAAAACCTATCAAGGTTTAGTCACTGCCGTAAAAATTTATTGCACATCAAATCAAAGTACATATTGGAAAATTGATCCCAATCAAAGTGAAAATAAAAAATTAAACAGTGGAAAGTCAAAAGCACTATCAACTCAGATTGCTAATAAAGATATACAAAGCTAAAACATTGATGTGGAAATGGTACAGTAATTTTCAAACCTGTTGAGATAAACGAAATTCTCAGCCTAAAAACGAAAACAACTCAGTCTAAAAGCGAAATTGAAAATCAAGGAATTTATATTAAATTGCAATAGATTTGGACCCACTTCAATTTCGTTTTAGACTGAGTTGCTTTTATTTTTAGACTGAGAATTTTTGTTTATCTCACCAGGGTTAAAAATTACTGTATTAAACCACCATTAAACCTACAATGTGAGAAAAAGTTAGCCAAGGTAAACCCAAAGAAGAACTTCCAAGGGCTAACCTCAATATATAACTAAATTATAAATAAAACAGATAATAGGGCCAAGCCTCATTGTACCTGAAAACAAGATAGAGAATGGAGATGTTACCATTCTTAAATATCCTTCAGGGGAGTGCATAAAACCTGATTATGACTGAAAGACTAAAAAATAAAATATAGTCATTATAGATATTGGGTAGCTTGATAAAATATATAAACAGATTTACACATATTATCCCCCAGTCTTATGGGAATATTCAAATAAAAAATAGAGAAATTATAAAATTTGAATCCTAGCTGTCATTTAAACAGAACATGCTTAAGATATTTATAATAAAAATTCAATTATATGTTCTGAGATCATTGATTAACCCTCTTTCAAAATCATTTTTCCATGAAATGGATTGTCTGTCAAGTAAAAGATGGCCCTACAGCTCAACTCAGATATTACACTACAATTAACTCCTTGGGTTTTCAAGGCAATAAGACTTTCTCAAACCACATAGCATACATGATCCACATGAACACTGGGTGGCATACAACAAGCTATATAATGACTTTCTTCTACTCCAATAAAGACACAAATTCTGTTTTAAATCTCTCTCTTATTTTTATCATATAATTTCAAAGAGCATATGATTGGCAGTGATATAACAGGCAGGTTTTAATACCTATCTTACTTGAGAAATAATACATTAAAAGAGAAAAGACAGAAAAATGCTACCTATTTGTCAGCAAGCCAGGCATAGAAAGAGGAATTAGATGACTCAGGGCGGGTTACTGCTGGGCCAGTGGGTAATGCCTACCATAGGATGGGTGCTAACTTGATAATATAGGATACAGATTGCCCAAGAAAATGCCGTAACTGTGCTGTTTTAGCAGAGTTACAAGAGGAAAAATATTTAGAAGCTAGATAATAATCTTTATTGTGAGATAGTGATTATATAGTCATGGTGAATCAATGGGTAACAGGAACATGATTGTTGATCACACGGTTAGATGAAAGATGGGGGTGGCTTGATCCTGGTAATTAGTCAAGCGCCAAAATGAGGTATCCATCATAAAGAATCATCATCTGTTCATGTTGTTGGATTTGGTAATTCAAGTTGACTTCCTAGTCTGGCTTTGAGTGACCGGGTAATCGGATTGCGGGTCACGGACCCGCTTGGTTGGAACCTTGCTGGCGGGTTGAGCCTGCAGTTTTGACACAAAGACCAGGGCCCTGAGTTGGGCACCACAGAGTCTATCATTCCCGTCAAAGTAATGTAGAGTACTCCAAACAGTTGAGTGGATGTGGTCTCAGCGGCGGTGGGGGTTTTCATTGGGCAATTGGGCTGCAGGGTTAAGGGTGAAGTCATGGGGACAAAGTATGCCAGCAGGTAATTGTACTTGTCTTTGAACAATCTTGACAGCCTCTCGTACCACTTTCCTTTATGTCCTATGTATTTTGTTTCTCTAGTTCTTGCCAAGGGGTTGGCAATGAGGATGTTATCCAAGTTAAACTCTGAGTAGGCGGGTTTGGGTGGGTATTTGGTAAAATGCACAGGTCCAAAGAGGGCTCCAGGGGGACAGTATAGTGTCTGAGGCGGGTCAGCAGGTTGGTCTCTGGAGGTGGCAGTTGCCTGATTGTCTACTTGGCTGAAGTTGAGATGAAAGATCACTAAGACTAGATAAAGTAGGATTTGTTCAAACCAAAGGTTCATAAAACTTTATTATTGAAAATGACAATATGGTCATCATCATACCGCCAGGGCTTTTATACCATGGGGTTTTGCTTCTTTGCTTTTTGGAAACTTCAGGCCTGTGGACAATTTGCTGGTAGGACATGGATCTTGGCTTTTGGTTTCAAGGGCGGCAGATCCTGGTTGTGCTTGCTCTAATAAACAGAAGTGGTGCTGCTTTGTTCCGCTGCATGCTTTTCACCATATCACCTGAGCAGGCCAATTGCATTACCCCTTCTGGAATGAAGACTGACAGCAGCTGGTGATTGTTGGCAGGGCTAGCAGTAGGCCTTGTTTTAAACTTCTTTAGACAAGCTACAACTTCTGCATAGATATGGATCTTTTATATCACAAGGTTGACAGCAATCTGGTGACCATTCAGGGAGTCATCTTTGAGAAGCTGGCGGGTCTTGGAGTAATTCTACAACTTGGGTTTGTGGCTAAATGAGTTGGCAGGTTCCTGTCAATCCTAGGTGACTCAATTTGTCTTTGGAGGGTTGGGATTCAATTCTGGGGTTTCCAATGTTGATATTGAACTTCCAGTTTCAATACTTGACAGGCTGACAGGTTTCCTTCCTCCTGATTGGGGAAAGTCATCTCTGGTGGCCCAGGGTTTGGCCCAACTGATAGTCTGGCGGGCTCCTGTCTACCCTGGTTGATGCAAGGCATTTTCTGAGGGCTGGGGTTAAATTCCTGGGTTTTTAATACAAGTATTGAAATATCATTTGTGGCACTATTAGTGTAAGGTCTTGCACAATAAGGTGCAAGATTATAAGCTAAGCCATGCAAGGTACTGTGGTTTAGATTTAACAAGTAAAAAAAGTGGGGACTGTTTGTAAAAGTACCTTTAAGAGGCCTGTTAAAACCTTTTAGTTTGAAACAAAAGGTGTCACTGAATTGACTAATCTAAAACAAACTATATAGAATAGTTTATTAAACAAGGACTTTTTTGTAACTAAAGAAATGTCAACGCCGGGTATTCTCTGTGAGAGTATCTTAACATGAAGATTGAAAGGTTATCCATCATGTAAAAAAATGGCAACACTAAGCCAATTACTTGTTGTTGGACCATCTTCATTTTAATAATCCTAGCTATTAAAGAAAACTAGTAAATTTAAAAAAGGAAATTTATTAAGATTGTTCTTCTTTTTACAAAGCTAAAGACTAATGTAAAGCCTGGAACAAAATGTAAAAATTTTGAAGTTAAAATTTGAAAGATTGAAAATTGAAGAAGAAAAGATTGAAGTAGAAAAAACCTGTGAATAGATTTGGGGGGAAACCATTTAGAATTTCAGCTTACTCTTCTAAATTTCTTTATTTATAGATAAAAAAAGATGTTTAAGGAAGATTGCCAAGGGAAAACAGGGAGTTTGAGGCAGACAGAAATTGATAGACCTGGTAAAACACATGGTACAGTTGGAAAACAGAGCTTGGTATCAACAACCTGTAGATCAGCAGCTGCAGCAGTAGGGAAAGTGGTGGTTGTTTCAGAAGAAGCCAAAAAGAAAAATAACCTATTTAATAGTAGTATTTACATAAAAAAGTGAATATTAAGTCTGCACACACAAAAGCAAAAAGAAAGCAAAGCAAAAGCAAAGCAAAAACCAAGTAATAAACTCTTGATTAAAAATTACTAATATGTTATATTTTAACTTAAGTTTGAAAACTTAAATTAACTGTTGGAAAGCCTGCTCTTTGGGGCAGGGCATAACAATTAGCTGGAAACCCTAAAAAAAGAAAAGTGTCCCTTCAAGTGTATCTCAATCATATGATTTTAATCATTAAACAGTTCAACTATCTTGCTGCAAGAGGGACCTTAAACCAAACAACCCCAACATAGAACATCTGGAAACTCACTATAGTCTTCTAAAACATATTTTCTTCAGGAATTGACACTTTTGCTGAATTTCTCCAAAAAAGCCTCTCTCTGGATCCAAAACACACAAACCAAGTTCACACAAGTTGGCTACCCTCAAAGAATCTGAAAAAACATTATCTCTCTCAGTACACAGAAATTGCTGCCAGTTTTGTTGATGAATGGTTTGAAGCTAGCCTAACTCAGAATTAAAATTGGGATCTCTTCAAAAAGTCCTTCATCAATTTTTTTGTTTAAGAGCACAAACATAATAATTGTCTAACAACTAAAAAGGCTCAAAAAGATATGAGTTATTGATGAGTATATTGCAGCCTAAAAACACATTCACAATAAATTATCAAGCCACATGAACTTTGATGACCCTTGAACCCACATGAACTTTTATGATGTTCTCTCCTCCTGTTGTGACAGAAATTGTGGGATAGTATGAAGCTGTTTCTAAGTGATGGGGAATTACCACCCAAATTCACATAGAATTAATGATTACCCACCAACGTGGCTTCAAATATCTTTTTGTAAATTTTCCAATTATAATACCAGGATTAAGCAGAACAATTAATCCTAAACAAAGTAGCCCAAGATAAATGGCCTGCAACAACATCAATGAATCTTCAGAATAAAATTCTGGATATTGGGAGGCATCACATTTTTCAGTTTCAAGAATGGGGGGAGCTGCAAAATTGGTTGGCGCAAAATTAACATTGGGTGGCACCAACAACAAAGTTCCAACTGCAGGACCCCATCTTCCAGAAATGATTTGGTTGATGATCAGATTGTATGGAATATATTGTAATACCCCAACCACAGGATGTATTTTGAAAAGTAAATTAGAACTGGGGATAAATGATTTTTATTGAGTAAAATTTTGGGAGGACTCAACTCTTAGAGTTGAAACAGTGAAAATCATTCAATATATATCAGAAAATTGACTAAGCAATACCACCTGAGTCTTGACCTCCTATTCCTTCCACATTGTCAAGTGAGTATCTGGTCCAGGTTGAAAAGAACCCTTGTGTGACCAGCTTCTGACAACCATGCTGATTAACAAGCTCATATTGGGTGACCCTCAAATTACGCCAATTTATCAATATCAATTTGCAAGGAGGAAACGGTTTCAGCTGACAGACTGGAGCAGCTGTAACCCATTATCAATCAACTGTTTGATTTAAATCTGTTAACTTGGTCAATTTTGATAAAGGTTTCCCAGCTTTTTGAGCCTTCTTGCTCAGGCAGATAATTCCCGGCATGATGGAACCTACCGTGACACCTGCGGCATGAGACACTTTAAATTAAACAACTGCACCAATCTTTAGGAGTTCTTTTTAAAATGTAAAATCTCCACAAAGAAATGGACAGCTTACATCAGACATCCAAGAAAAAGGAGATAGTAACCCCCTGAAAGAATACTTGTCTCAACAATCAATCCTTTATACTAATATCTCTAAATCCAGAGAGGAAACTCACAGAGCTCTTGCCAGTCACATGAAGAGCCCCAAAGATAATCCTGATAATAGAAAAGAACAGGGAAGTGCTTAGTCAAGCTGCTGTCCCTCATACAAGCAAGACTCATACAGAGATAAGGATGTAGATTATACCACCACCATCTAATTGCTCCTGAAAATCTCATAAATTTTGTCACTCATACTGAAAATATACTGCTTAATTATCATTTTTACTTTTGATTTTAGCATAACAAAACTTTATTTATGTGATACCCCAGGGTAGTGGGTACTAGCTGCAACAAGTATGGTAGGAGATTGGAAAATTGGAACCCTGTCAGGGCTTTGATGATGGGGTAAATGGTCATCATCCATTAGAACACCTTAGCAGGGGTGTTGTACTGGCCAAAGCTGCTGGCAAAGCACGTTGAGATATAGTATGTGAAGGTGTACAAGGCAACAGACAAGGTAGAGTGGGGTGGCATCTATGGAGGCCAGGATCTAGAATAGAAGGAGTTGAGTTGTGCCGCTCTTCATAATAGGTTTGACCAAGTCCTTCTAAGAAGGCTTAAAGATGGCAGGTCCAGGTTGGTACCCTCCAATTCATAGGCAAGCTGTGAGCACAGCTGTAAAGATGAGATGATTTATCTCCACTGAGTTGGGGATTGAGGGTTGATTAATTATATCCTAGTGGCTTTAAGTGGGAGTTAAAACAAGGGATGGGGAGTCCCAAAAGTCTGGGTGGTGAGGGTTGAAATTGGGCATTTGGAATAGGGTCAAACTTTTGTTCTCCTACTATCTGGGTCTGGATTGCCAATTCCTGGTTGGGCCAATGGTTTCTAATTTGCCTATGAGCAGGAGAGGCAAAGGAGTCATGGGCTCTTCTTGACTTATTTTTGCCTTTGATGGCAAGGTTCTGGCCCCAACCACATGGTCTGGGTCTAGATCCCCATTGGTTGGGGCCATGATTGAAGGCCAATGTTTTGGAATTGGATACAGCTAATTCTAAACTTCACAGGTTCTTCTCTATTCTCTAATTTTTGCCCTTTTATTGGGAACTTTTCTATTGGCCACTACCCTCAGTGAATTCTGATTGGCTGGAGGGGAGTGAAGCCCAGGACCCAGGAGGCAAGCAAGTGTGCAGTAGGCTGGCAGGAGGCCCACTGGCAACTGGCTGGGCCCTGGGAGGCTGGTAGGGGCCCGCAGTAGCTGGGTTGCAGGAGGCTGGCAGGAGGTGCTGGCAGGCGTGGTGAACACCTGCACAATTGCAGTGGATGCCCTCTTGATTAATAAATTATTTTGACCCAAACTAAGTTCCATTTGGACCTTCATAAAATTATTTTACCCTGGTTTAGGGGCAGGAAATCCTGGTTATACCAAGGATTAACTGAAACTCCAGTTTCTTTCTTGTCCTAAATTGGGACAACTGTAAGAATTCAGATCTTATCAGGAATATTCTTGATAATTTAATGCTCAAGCAGATAGGTCCTTAATTGAAAAAAAGTCTTCCAATTTTATGGAATTACTTACCTTTAAAAGCAATGTAAATCAAGTAATAATAGCATAAAATTGAGACATAAAAGTAACTAAGAAATAAAAGCTCTTTTGAGTGCAAGGAAAAGACTACTAAATCACCCTGAGTATCCTAATTATACCCACTTCTAAATAAGATGTAGTACATGGCCTATACTGAATCATAAAGACCAAACCACATGTTGATTGAGAAAGCTCTGCACTTATCATTAATGAGGCAAATTCCATCACCACATTTATGACACACATCTTAACACTATCATTATAGACCACATATTTATCAAAATAACCAAAAATGAAGAAGAGAAAGACACTATAAAAAATCAACTGGAACAATTTTACCTACAAGGCAATTGACTTCAATAATGTAGAAGCTTCACAAATTAAACCCTCATATGTCAGTGTCTGATCTAAGAACTATCTTATGTTTTTCAAGAAAAATTATCAGGCCTTTTTCATGAAAAAGGCATTCAGCACAAGATTGACCTCAATAAAAGCTTTCAAAAGACAAGAGCTATATAGCAATTGATACTACAAAAAGGTTCTGCCCTAAAGAAGTACCTAGACAAGACACTGAAAAATCATCTGAATTTCTAACCTATCATTTGAAGCAGAAGTCTTTTTTTAGCCAAGAAAGGTAGTGGTCTACAAATAGTTATCATTTAATTATCTCTTAAAAAGGTTCAAATTGATAAAATGTATTTTTTATCTGAAAGATGAACTATTTGATGCTCTGAAAGGGTCTACAATTTTTCTCATAGCAAGGCTACTATCAAATTTAATCCAGATCTTAAGATACCCTAAAGATAGCCTTCAAAACAAGTATAGCTTGTTTGAATGTGTAGCTCTAAAATTTGACATGGAAAACTCACCAATCATCTTTTTATCTTCATTAATGAAGCCTTAAAGAGGGGCCTTGAAAAATTCTATACTAAATCTAGACACTGCAATAATATATAGCTCTAAGAACAACACTGGAAAATTTTGTGCAGTACTTACAACTCTCCAATGCAATTAACTAATTTTCAAGCCACTCAGATGTGAGTTTTTTAACAAGTTGCCCTTTATGAGCCATGTTATTGGCAACAATAAATTAAATCCTGATCCTGAGAAAATAAGATCCATAATGAATATACCAACTACTAATAACAAGAGCAAACTTTATAAATTTATAGGCATTATTACCTATGTCATATGATTCATTCTAGACTGGAAAGCTTTGAATGCCTCTTTATTTATAACAATCCATCATATATGGGAGTACTTTGGTAAAGTAGGGGAGCAGAGTTGAAAAACTAGAATCAAGTAGCAGACAGTATAAAAAAATAGACTTTCATGAATCAGCAAAACATCTTAGCATGTACATTAAAAGGCTGAAGTTGCTGGCAAAGTACATGAGAAGATAGTATACTGTAGTGTATACAGCAGGAGATGTTGTCAATCTGAGAGGCACCAGAGGAAGCCAGGAATGTACCTTATAAGAGGCTAGTTGTGGCTGATCCTCATAGTACATGTCTTTGGCAGCTTCCAGTATGGACCCAAATTGGGCAAATGTCTGATGCTGGCTCTCATATCCTGAGACAGGCTACAAGTACAGCTGAGAAAATTAAGGTGGTTCATTTTTGACCTGGGAAAGAGGTGGTTAATACTACAGTCTTTACTTTCTGTGTTGTAAGTAAAGTGTTTTATGTGATATCTGATTAAGGAGTATTCTCTCAATGATAGAATAGCCTGTCACTAAGAGGTTAATTTTATTATATAGTTGTCTTAAGGTGGGCAAAGACAGGAATAAAGCAAGAGGCTTAGGTGGCCAAAAATCTGGTTTGGTGATAAATGTCTTTACTGGGAAAGTCCTGGGGAATTTCTGGCTACAAACATTTGGCTGTTGGGTATTTCTTCAATATCCTGGTTGGGATGGGCCTCCTTGATGCACTAATTATTCTCTTATTGGGCAGAGTCAACAAGGTAACTTTTGGCTCCTGGGTACTGTAAATTGTGAAATTCTCTTTTTTGGAACTCATTTGGGTGCTTCCCAAATTATGCAAATTTTGAATTTTGGGGCTCTATTTGGGAAAAATTTCAATTTGGTGGGTCCTGGGCTGGCTGACAAGGGTGGGTGCAGGTGCTGCCAGGCTAGGCTAGGTGGTAAGTGTGTGGCCTGCAGTCAGCTGGCTGGCTGGCTGGCTGGCAGAGCTCAGCACAGTCAAGTTTTGGACTTTAAAATATATCTTTAATCCAAAATGATCCTTTTGGGTTTTAGCAGCAGCTCCCCATTATTGGGGAAGCTTCTGCTCATATTTTTATTTGCTGTTGTTTTTCCACATAACATTCCCACTTTTAGGTCTGATTTCAGGAATATATCTGAAACCCTGGTACAAGAAGGCCAGAAAGGGCAACCACCAGAATTAACTCATTCTGCAAGTCAACTCACTGAATGTCAACAATTTGTCAACATTCAGTAAGTTGACATTATTTTAGTATTTATCCGCTGGAATTGGGAATTTCCAAAACTAAGCTAATTTTTCATAGTGAATTATTAAGTCAGAATTGCAAAATTAAAAAGGAACAGACATAATGTTGACACCATTTAAACAAAGGCTTAATTTTAAGCCAAAAAACTAATATAATTTACTATGAAAATGTAAGTTTCTTTGTACTTTTACATTAAGGTTGACTACAGTAAGTGATATCTGGATGTTGACCCCAAATAAGAATCCATGAGTTTCTTAATAAATTATACAATATTCTAAAAATAACTATTTTTTATATTTTATATTACTGTTTTTATTAAATAAATAATAAGATAAGCATTGAAAAAAGACATATTCCAACTTTCAGAGCATTCTTTGTATTATTTAGATATTTACTGTTATTTTAAAATCACTGGATAAACTATAGCTTATTTCTGGAAGTCCACTTAAGCCAAAACACATGTGTTAAGAATAGAATTTATATATGTAATTATAATGTCAACTTTGTGTCAAATCAACATGTCACCTAAATTTCAACAAAGGGGTTTGGCTAAGCAAAAAAAGTGACATAATTTAAGCAAGATTTAATAGGAGAGTTACTATAAAAGAACACTGACTGCCTGAATGTTGACACCTTCACTTGTTTATTAGTAAAACACTGCCGCTTAACAAAAAGCATGCATATAATGATATGGTAATTCAGGCCAAAGTACCCAGGGCTGTACTTTAGACTTCCCTCTACAATCCCTATCATTTAGTTTTCATAAATTAAATATGCAAATCTTTAAAATTTTTAAATTTAAAAATAATCAATTTTGGCCTTTAAAAACCAACTCTGGAAAATATTAACCAAGCTTTATAAGTGATTTATATAGTGTTTTTCTACTTTAATGCTGACTGTCAGTATGTTGACGTCAAAATTAAAGCGTTTTTTTATGCTGACAAACTAAATTAAATATTTTTGACTATTGTGACTACCAGAATGTCAACTTTTTATTTAAACATGGTTTTTTCCTATTCTTCACTAATAAACTAGCTCTAAAATTACTTTCCACACTTCTATAAACTATTTAATTCATAATAAAAAATAAAACAAGTTATTTTTATTTAATTTTATTCATGTTTCACATGATTATTCTTACTTTATAAACTATACTCTAATTATTGTAGGACAAATCTTCCAAGAAGCCACAAAAGAGCCCCAAGTCAACCAAGAAAGTACCCAAAGCCTCTGGAAAGGCCCAAAGTCCCTACCCCAACAAAAAACCGGCCAAAGAGCCCTCAAAAAAACAGAAGACAAAGGAGAAGATGCCAGACCCTGAAAGCAAAGAGCCCTCCCTTGCCCCCTCCTCTTCTCCAAGCTGGTACCAATCAGAAGGAGATGAGGTTCCACTAAATAAGCAAGGAAGAAAGAAGATACCCAAGAGTCCAGAACCCCAGTCAAGCCCAGATGAATCAAGCTCAAAGGAATCAAGCCCCAAGGAATCAAGCCCATCCCAGTCCAAGAAGCACAAGAATCCAACTTCAGATAATTCCCCTCCACCGCCCAACAAATCTGCACCTCCATCCTCCTCATCAAGTATCAATAAAAAAGATCCTGATGATTACCTGTCTGACTATCATCAAGCACCAATTGGCCCATGGGATTCCCTAAAGGTTCACAATATATGTAACATCAAAGGAGAGGTTAAGCTCCTAAAGAAGTTCCCTTGGTTTTCCCTCTGATGTCTGTCAAAAGAGGTGCAAGTTTAGTTTGTGATGGCTATGTTTTCAATTGCAACAATCATAATAGAGCAGGAAAAAGCAAGCACTATGTGTGTGAAGATAGAATCTGTGCTGCCAGGATCAACACAGAAGGATGGGATAAAGTCACTAGTGAAAAAGGAGAGCACACATACAATGCTCCAATAAATCTTATTGAAAAGCTTCTAAAGTGGTACCTCTATCAAATGGTCCCAGTCTCCAAAGACGTCAAGGCTTCTGATATGGCAGTTAAGGCCTCCACACACCCAAGTAATTAGAGCCTGAAGCTCATCCCTGACTGCAACCAGTTAGTGAAGTATGTATGTGACAAAGCCGTGATCTATTCCCCCATAAGAAATCTGCCATGGTATAAGGAGAGTTAGTATTGACAGAGGAGTTAAAGATGTTTAATGGTGATGAGGTATTCCTTTTACATGATGATGGGCCTACAGCAGAGGCAAGAATTATATGCTATGCTACACAACAGAACCTGGAGCAGTTGAGGGATTCAGAAACCTGGTTATGTGATGGTACTTTTGCAGTAAGCCCCTGCCTTTTTTACCAACTATTAGTTGTACATTCCCTTATTGAAGGCAAGGTGCTCCCATTTGCCTACTTTCTGCTTCCTGGGGCAACAGAAAAGATCTACACAAAGGCCTTTAAAATCCTTCAGGAGGGCATCAAAGCCCTACCCAGTAATAGAAAAAGTCCCCCTGGCCATAACACTAGAGCCAATCCAGATAATGATGAAAAGGATGAAGCCACCCTTGCTGCAGAAAAAGAAGCTCAAGATAAAGCACTTGGACCCTCAACTATAATCATGGACTATGAAACTGCCCAGTATAACACTTTTGTAAATACCTTTGATGGAGAGGTCCAGGGGTGTTTTTTCCATTATCAACAGGCTGTCAACAGGCAACTAAAGGGTCTACCTGAGCTCAGCAAGCTCCACCGTCTAGATACATCAGGAAAGTGCAAGTTCTTAATTCAGCAGTTTGTAGCACTAGCCTTTGTAAAGCCAGAGCATACTGGACAAGCCTTTGACCTCCTATGCCAGGATCCATATGCCAAGAAACATGATGGTGCCTTCTACCCTTTCATTGAATAATATTAACCACCGTGGATTGGACGTAAGGTCACTAAGCGCCAGAGCAAGCCCAGAGCCAAAGCTAACTGGAACTTCTACCAGGAAGTTCTTAAGGATGAGATGAAAACAACTTCATCTTTGGAGGGCTGGCATAAGCATATCAAGTCCACCTTTGGAATCAAGCCCAGATACAATACCTTCTATGAGCACCTCAAAGTCCAACAGGGGAAGACTGTTGCATCCATCAGAGATATTGAGAACTGCCCATCCAAGAAGAAGAGAACCACCAAAGAGAAACAGTATCAAGAGAAGATCAAGGACGTTGTCAAGGCCAAGTATAAGCTTTTAGAGATTGGGGAATACATCAAGAAGATTGCCACAGTTCTTAATGGCAACCAGGTGATCACAGTCTAGCTTTCAATTAAATTTATTGAGTATTGCCTAATTTTTTATATAGTTCTTATATATTAAGTATAATATTTTTAAATAAATAGTTATTATAAATAACTCATTAATAATCTATGGTACTTTTTTTATAAAATCATTGATTTTCTATTGATAGTTTGATGCTTTAGACTGTATTACATGGCCTATATTGGTATTTTACTAGTAATTTATATGTTTTTGTAGTTTTCAATATAGAAAAAACTTTATATTACTATTTCTGATTGTTATATTTTGCTATAATATGTAACTTTTTTATTTAGTATCTTTTTGTCTATTGGATTTTTTTCTTTTTATAAATGGGAAAAAATATTTTATAGTAAAGATAGCTAATTTCATAGTAAAATAAAATAAAAGTGTATTTTTATGAATTTTTTTAATTGTCATGTATAAATTATTATGGACTTTTTAAAATCTATGTTGTCACATTACCCTAAAATATATCTTTAAGCTTAATTTTTATTAAGTAAAATGTTCAGGAAATAGGTTTCTGCTTATTAAAAAAGTGTTGGCATTTAGTAGTCTACATGTGTTAAAACTTAATTCTGACTTTTCAATGCTGTCAACAAAAAAGTATTTTAATTCTGATTATTGACATATAGTAAGTTGACTTGCGGAATGAGTTAATTCTGGCAGTTGCCCCAGAAAGTACATTGGCACAGCCATTGATTATGCAATAAGATGGCCTGCTGCACAAGTTGCTAATGACCACAATCACAAGGATATGGTATGATTTATTGGGAAAAAAACAACTGCTAAGTTCATTCAACCTGGACCTCTAATCACAGATGGTGAAAGATAACCTTTAAAGTTGCATTTTAAAACAGACGTTGGAAGGGAATAACCTCAGTTGCAACTGAACTAATTATAACCCAGTATTTAGAATGGGGAACACAATAATGTTACAACCAATATTCCCCTCTTGCCTGCCAACATATCTCACAATACACAAGGGGTGTGTGATGATCCACATGTAAACAGTTTTTCAGGTAAGGGTGTATTTGGCTTCAAATAAAGACGCTATGCTAAAGATGGTCCATGTGTTGTTGGTTTGTGGCAGATAGAGGCCTAGTACAGAATGTTGGCTACTAGAGAAGGTAAGGCCTAGCTAGTAGGTGTAAAGACTACCAGGGGAAGATTTTGTCTCCACCCAGTAGTAGATATTGGCTGCTGTGGGCTAGAGGTCCTCACCCAGAAGGGAACTGTGGCTGCTTGGGGTGAGGAATAAGATAGCTCAGCAGGAAACTTTAGCTGTTTGGGGTGAGGAGTGATCCAGCCTGATAGGTAGTGTTTGCTACTCAGGCTGGAAGATGTTTAGACCCTGGCAAGTAACGCGGGCTGCCAGGGTAGAAGTGTATGCCAGCATGGTAAGTAACTTGGCTACTAGGGCTCTAAGTTTTTGGACCCCTGGCAGATAATGTGGGCTGCCAGGGAGGGGAGGAGCTTTGAGAGCTTTACTTACCCTAATACGCTTACAGGAGGTCTGTGAGAAAGCACTCTACCTAACAGACTGGTAGGGTGTCCTTGTTTATGTCCCTATGAGAGCTTTGAGTAAATCCCAAAGTGAGCATTGGAGGGCATAGATATGCTCAGGGGTGTCACCAAGGTGGTTGCTTGAGAAAGCAGCTGTAAAACTTGGTGTGATCAGGCCTCTTGTAAGTAAAGTTGATTACTTTGCAACTGAAAGCCCATATTTAATCACCTGGGTGAGTAAAAATAATGACATAGACATTGATGATCTATGGTTGAATGGCCTAAGTGTATTGCCACTTGCAAGGGCCCAGTCAAACACCAGTTCAATGTAGACTTATTCCTGGGTCCACAGATTCTGGTAACAGGGACTGAGATAAATAACCAAGGTGGTTCACAAGATCAGCAGTGAAAACTAGTAAGAAGGACTGTTTGATCACAGTGAAGACTAGTTGAAGGACTGTTGGTTCATATTGAAGTTTAGAACCAAAAATGGTTCATTGTGCAGTTGAAACCAAGGTGGTTCCTAGTGAGGAGTAGCTGGAGGACTAGCCAGATTGAAAATGGAGGCTGGAATGTTGATTTTGGTGTCTTAGAAGAGGAAATATTAAGAAAAGAAACTTTAATTGAGCAGAAAGGAGCCAGAAAGAGGCCAGAAGCAGGACAGAGAAACTGTGAGGATGAATGAGCAAATTTTGCCAAGAACAACTAGAATAGGGGAAAAGGTGAGCAACAGGCAAGTTTGAAGTTGTGAAACGTTGAAGAAAATGCTGAGAAACTTGGAGAAACGTTGAAGAATCAAGGGTTCAAAAATCTCCTATGTGAAACATAGGCAAAGCACTCAAGATTTGCCAGAGAAACATGACAGAAATTGCAGCAAAACTGTTTGAAACACAGAGCAGTTATTTACCCGGAGCAAGACAGCTTCAGGATCAAACCATAGTCAAGAGCAAGTCATTTGGGAAAACTGTTTGGCAAAACAGTTGAATTGAGGCGTGTGATTGGCTGAGAGCCAAAGTTTATTTGATCAGTGTTTTGAGAGCTTTAACTTAAGCATTAAAGCCTAAAAAATGAGGAGCAGAAAAAGATAATCAGGGCTTTCATTGGCTGAGGTAAGTTATTAAGTTTGATATATTGTAGAGAGAGAAAACTGGATAGTTTAAGTGTCACAGTAGTGTCATTTTTGCCTGGGATAGATCACCCAAAGAAGAAGAATGGGAACAGGAAAGCAGCAAAACCCTTGAAAGTATTGGATGATTTATATCTAGTCATTGACAAAAAATGGGCTAAAGCTGCATCTGTTGATGGCAATGGAATTAATCTACACCTCCCTGAATTTTTGTCAGGAAGCCAGTCATAGGTAGAGGTTTGGGCAGCTTGGGGTGAGGTGCGGCCAAGCCGGCGGGTAGGGCCCACCATAGAATGGGTGCTAACTTGATAATATAAGATACAGATTGCCTGAGTAAGGGCCAGGGTCCGGAGTTGGGGACCACAGAATCCACCAATCCTGTCAAAGTAATATAGAGTACTCCAAACAGTTGGGTAGAGATGGTCTTGGCTGCGGCAGTAGGTTCCAATGGGCAGTCTGGTCTTGGGGTTAATGGTGGAGTCATGGGAAAGAAGTACGCTGGTAGGTAGTTGTACTTGTCTTTGAACAATAAGGGCAGTATCTCGACTCTCTTTCCTTTGTGTCCTATGTATTTGGTACTTCTAGTCCTTGCCAAAGGGTCAGCAATGAGGATGGTTTCCAAGTTGTACTCTGAATAGGCCGGGTTGGGGGGGGTATTCAGTAAAGTGCACAGGTCCAAAGGGGGCTCCTGGGGGACGGTATAATGCCTGGGGCAATTTGGCAGATTGGTCTCGGGAGGGGGCAGCAGCCTGGTAGTCTACTTGACCAGAATTAAGGTGAAAGATCACTAAGACTAGATAGGGTAAGAATTGTTTGAACCAAAGGTTCATAAAACTTTATTATCAAAAATGAAAATATGGGCATCATCATACTGCCAGGGCTTTTATACCATGGGTTTTTGCTTCTTTGATTTTTGCAGGGTTCAGGTTTGCAGACAAGGCACTGGCGGGGCATGGATCTTGGCTTAGAGTCTTGAGAGTGGTAGATCCAGATAGCGCCTGCTCTGGTGAACAGAAGTGGCAATGCTTTATTCCTCTGCCACTGTTCACTATGTCACCTGAGTAGTTCAATTGCACTATCCTCTCTGGACGGAATGCTGGCAGTTGCTGGTGGTCATTGGCAGAGTTAAAAATAGGTTTTGTTTTAACCTCCTTAAGGCAAGCTGCAACCTCTGCATAGGTTTGGGTCTTTGGTGGCTCAAGGTTGGCATCAATCTGATGATCATTTGGGGAATTGTCCTTGGGAGACTGGCGGGTCTCAGAGTAACTTGTCAACTTGGGTATGCAATTTAGCAAGTGGGCGGGTTCCTGTCCACTTTGCGTGACTTGAGTAGTCTTTGGAGGATCAGGGTTTGACTCCAGGGCTTTCAGCGTTGATTCCAAAGCTCCATTATTGGCTCTTGGCAGGTTGGCA
Organism: Entomophthora muscae; assembly: GCA_014839935.2. NCBI lineage: Eukaryota > Fungi > Entomophthoromycota > Entomophthoromycetes > Entomophthorales > Entomophthoraceae > Entomophthora > Entomophthora muscae. The sequence goes on along the minus strand of QTSX02003580.1, from coordinate 208,879 downwards.
GTAGGTCCTTCCCCAACCTCTGTTAGCCAGGTTACATTTCCTTTGTAGGTATGGGTCTTCATTGGCACCAGTTCAGCGGTAGACTGGCAACTATTCAGGGAATCCTCTGTAGTAAGCCGGCGGGTTGCAGAGTAATTTAACAATTTGAGCCTGTGACTTAACAGATTGGCGGGTCCTGGACTGTCCTGGAGGATTTGATCTGTCTTCTGGGAACTGGGGCTCAACTCTTGGGTTTTTAATACAAGTATTGAAATGTCATTCATGAAAATTTTTCCCAAGCAATTATGTGTTGAAGTTTACAAGATATCACTACCCAGTGGTGCTTGGCGGTCGACCAGCTGGTTGCCCAAAATTATCAAATTATGACGTCATTGATGCTTTGGCAGAAGTTCCCAACCAAGAGATGAAAATATTTACAGCTGGCCAATCAGATTCAAGTTTGTTCCTCCCAGTTGGGTTATAGTCCCTCCCATCTCCCCTCTGAAAACTTATTTTCAGATAGTTTTACCTACTCTCAATAAAGTCATTTCCCAATATATGAAAGCTACCCTGGGGTCAAAAATACCCCCTTCTCAGGCCATGGCTACCGCTGTCTTGGCATGGTTGAGAAAAGTCTCTACTCAGGACCAGCAGGTTTTGTATCATTTATTGCAAAATCATTTCTTCTCAGTGGTCCATTTACATCTCCAGTTTTTTGTGTTGTTAACTGTCTTCATTTTGCGCTTTGTTCCCTTTTTCTGTAGATTTGTAAGTTTTAAGATTCAGTGCACATCTTTGTTCTCAGTTCTGATTTTAGTCTGAGCAATTTATTCCCACGACTTTTATTTGAGCTCAGACCTTATTTACACGACTCTAACATTAAGCTTTGGAAAATAAGAGTTCTGAGAGAGATTTTGTACTCAAACAAGGAGCTATAAAAGGGAGAGCTATCTGAGGCTTGACAGGGACTGGATAAAGTGGATTACAAAGGCCACAAGAACTACAGAAGGAGCTAAAGATCAAGCTAAAGGTGCAGAAGCCCAAGATACAACAGCCAGTGCTAAAGTTAAGAAGCCTGAGCTGGAAAAGACCTCAGGAGCTCAAAATAAAGGTGCAGGGGCCCAAGACCAAAGCGCAGGAGCCCAAGACCAAGTGCAATGAGTCCAAGAGATTGTTGGAGGACTCCAAGTATTGACAAATCCATATTGTTTCCTCTACTCAGGCATTATATCAGAAGGTTTCTAAGGGGATCTTCCTTCTGACCGTGAATAAATGCCTATCACAATCCCTGCTCAAATTTTCTGTGATAAAAATACAAGCTCTATGAGTAAGCTACCCCATATATTTTACCCTAGCCGAGGGGAGGAGGATACCTATTGCCAAGGTTGTAAAAGATTTGCCTCCAGTAAGTCTTCCCAGGAGGAGTGGGAAAAAGTGACTAGGCATCTTGAGATGATGGATAGGGGAAGGAAGTTTATAGGAAATGAATTTACTAGGCTGTTACAGGATTGGTATTGGCCCACAGAAGGGCTAGCACCCGCTGAAGTACAAGTATATGGTGGAGACGCCCACCTAGTAATTGGGAAGGTGCTGGAAGAGTTTGCACTTATGCAGGCCAAGTACAAGCTTCTGACCAACCACTCACCACTGTTGGGGAATGCCAACTCCTCCAAGCTGGTCCCTGGCTATGACCCAGGACACACTTTGGGGACTGGTGAACAGGAACCCCACAGGGCGCCCAATGTGTTGCCCCAAGATGTATCTAACAGCATGGATCAATATGATGGGGATGTCAGGTTACAGGCACTATCTTCTAATTAAGAGCGCTGCCAATTTGACATCACTGATCCCTGCGCAAGTTATTCCTTGGCTTCAAACCTTACATGAAACCCGCCATCGTGCCATCCCCTGGTGGTCTTGTGGCTCTCCCCATATAGCTTATTAGTCTCAATACCAATTATTAAACCTTATCTTATTATTCTCATTCTTGTCCTTTTTATTAGACTATTGTCTTCCCCAATCAAATACTGAACTACCACTGGTTCAGTTGCAACAATAGTCCAGGAAGAAAAAAGAGTTTTGAAATAAGATAATGTCTGTATTGAGAAAGAAAATATATTATACTATGATAAAAAGCCACTGGGCCACAATAGGGTGACATAATGATGTGGTTCTAATAGGGGTTTGGGGTTTGAATAACTTGTTGGAGCTGTTTGGCTATGCTTCTTATAAGAAAGTATTGGTTTATACTTTGACATTCAAAGAGAAAGGTGTAATGTCGTTAGATATGACATGAAGCAACTGATTGAGCACCTCCTGTGTGTTGTAAGATATATTGTCAGACAAGTTAATGATCTTGGTTGCAACACCTTAGATGCTATCAAAGTTTAGCTCTCAAAAACTGATATTCAACACCCAATCAGCAGTCCTTATTACCCACAGGCAAATGATAGAGCCATAAATCTGAATGAGCTTCTAGTTAAAGCAATAAGCAAGCCATTAGCCAACAACTTCTTTCTCTGAAAAGACATGCTCCCAACTGCACCAATGGCTTGCCGCACTTGGGTAAATTGAAACTCAAGCAAAAGCTCATATGGACTATTTTATGAATATAAGCCAACCATTGTCAGTGATGGCTTGGAACCACATATCACTTCTAAGAAAAGTACATGAAGAAGACAATCCAGACATATAAAGGGCTTGCAAGGGCTAAATACATGAGAAAAAATGAGCCAAAAAATCAGGCATCCCGCTTCAGGCTAAGATTTACATTTGGTGATGATTTTTGGGTAGTCAACCATGACCAACATAAGCTACAGCCTGGACTAAGAGGACCAGGAATACTCATGAAAGCCAATTCTAACAGCATCTATCTCATTGAATTTCAGGATACCAACCCTTGGTGGCTGGCCCATCATTTCTGGATTAGACAGACCACAGGCTGGGCAGGCAGAGCCTACCATAGGGTTGGTGCTAACTTAAAGAGGTACAGCATAGGTTTTACTACCCAAGACCACAGGCCAGAAACTGGGGTTAAAGTGTCAATCACTGCTGAGAGGGTGATGTAAAATATTTCAAAAAGCTTATCAAAGTTATCTAGGGGAGCTTAGAGGAAGAAATGGGCATCATTTTTGGGGTAAGAGGCAGATTCATATCTAGTTAGTAGGCAGGGAGGAAGTTGTATTTATTTTCAAACAGTTGGGGTTCAGTGGTAAACCAAGGGCCCTTTCTATTATATATGGTCAACTCTTTAGTACGAGCTAAGAGGCTGCTTGCTAGTATGTTCTTGGAGGTATATCCCTGGTATCTGGGTTCCAATGAGTATTCTGTGAAGTGAACAGGACTTTAGGGAGAACCTGAAGGACAAAAACTTGCAGGTGGCGAACAGGCTGGAAGAATTAGAGTTGAACTGGCCAATTACTAAGATAAAAATACAGCAACAATTGGGAAAAGCAAAATCCCATAACATTAATTCAAAAATGATGATAAAGTCAGGCACTAGGTCTAAGGGTTCATATAGTACCCCGCTACCAGACTTTAATTCTAATAGTTGGGATTCAGATAGTCGGGAATAGAAATTTGGACGGGTGGGTTGCCCAGGTTTGTGGGTGGCAAAATGGTACTGGCGCAAGATGGGTGTTCATTGGCTGAATCTTTCAGAAGGGTAGTGCAACCCTTCTGTTCTGAAGCAATATTCTTGGGGGCGGCCTGCTGGTCTGCACTTTCTTCAGGGGCAGGGTTCTGATTGGCTACCAGGGTAGACATCAGGCTCATTAGACCAAGAATAAGGGCCTATTTGCCTCCATTAAGCAGTTGGTTGTGTCCTTCAGTGGGTGCCATCATTGGTAGGTTAGTGTAGAGTTCTTCAATCATAATAGTATCTGTGATTTGAATCAGAGGTGATTTGTTCCCAAAAAAACACAGGCTGGCAGTCACCTGGTCTCCAGGGTTGGCAGTCTACAGATGGTCTTGGCCAGGATTCAAATCCCATCCCAAACCTTGGGTCTGAGAGGGGGAAATGTTGTTCCTGACATTAAAGACATATCACATCAAAAAGTCCTCAGACAGATGCACCATAATTGACTCCACCGGTGCAAGGGAAGACATGCTCAGAGATATTTATGGGTACCAGCATCTGAGATCAAGCTGGATCAATACTAAGCTTGAATCCTGGTTGAACTTGATAAATTACGCAAGGCTCAGCCTTCTAATACCCTGGGGAGATGTTGTCTATTACTTTTTTTGGGAAATGACTTGACTATCAAGTAAAAGGTGGCCTTAAGTCTCAATCCAGATATTAGACTAGGGACAACCTCTTGATTAACCATGGAAAGCTGCCTCTCCCAAACCACATGGTATACATGATCTACATGGACATTATGTGGCATATCACAAGCCATATATTGCTCTTCTATTTCAATAAAAATATTCATCTATTTTTAATCTTTCCTTTATCTTGTATTATATACTCCCTAATACTACCTTGCAAAAAGTACTACTTGTATAAATTCTGGGGAGGCTGTACTTGTCATGTTAAAATAAATGGTAAAAGCTAAGTGTTTAAGATTTATTCTATTGGTTTAACCTGTTCAAGACTGAAAATAAATTAGGATAGCCTGTGCACATGAGCAGCATTTCCAAAATGAGGCTCTCTTTCTCTAGAAATCTATTTATTATGGCTGGAAAAACTTCAACTGAATCAAATAAATTAGCTTCTAGCATGAATGTTGATATGAATTTAGTAATATTGTTATCAAGTGGAATATAATGCTGTAAATATTTACATCTGAAATGGGCAAAATCTAACAATTCACCAAAAGTTAATTGATGTTCAAGATAAACTTTGAAAATATATAAGTCTTGGTAAATGTACCAAAATTCATTACTTTAGCATCTAGCATATTGGGGTCTTCCAATGTTACATGTGTAACAGAGGTATGGTAATCACACTGCTAAAGGAGCTGTAACTTCCCAGGCGTTTATAAATTTACCCACAATTAATAAAAGTTACCGGATTTGCTAACAGCAAGACCAAGTGCTATTTCTATTAGAGGACGGTACAGAAAGAGAAGCACCCACTGACGCTTTCTTTTGTATTCCACTATCCTGGGCTTGGAAGTCAACCCTAAAATTTTAAATAAGCAAAGCGGAGATGTATTTGAAGTGTTATATGGATCAAAAGAGTAGAGCACAAATAAAAACCTTACCCTCCTGAAAGAACAAGTCCATATATTTTCTTGGAAGGCTCTACATGTGGGCATGAAAATATGTCTTAAGTCAATAAATACCTATGAAACAATCGTCAACCATGTCCCCACTTTTTTAAAGACTCAGTAAATTGAAGCGATGGTCAATACCTTTTTGCGCTTGCTTCTATAAACTGCATCCCTGGGATATTTAGATGAATGTGTTGGATTCTTATTACCATTGATCTGTGCAAATCTGTTCGCTTCTTCGTAGCTAACTTCGCGATGATCGGAAAGATCAGACTATGAAGAAATGAGAAAATATCTAAAGGAATATACCTTATTTCCAACCAAGACCATGAATATGTTTGGGGTGTTGCTTTTCTTTAAATCTTCGAGCCAATTCGATACATGGGTGAAAGTGCTCCTTCTAATGAACGAATTTCAAGTTGAGGCTTGCAACAAAAGGTGTATGGCTTGATTCGGCTTACCTTGATATATCATAAACTAGTAATGCGCCGGCTGCCTAAGAATTCATGCTGAGTTTAAAACAAACTATGGAACCGAAAAGAATTGTACGCTATGCCACTTACTCCTCGATAGTAACTCCTTGTTATAGATCTATTTATGGTTTAAGAAACCGCCTTAATTAAACGATTGGGCTTCTTACTTGAACCTTTCTTAGCAGAGTTAAAATTTTATCAGCTCCTTATTTTACCTTGGCCGGCAGTATCCCAAATTTGCAGCCTAATTTGTCCTCGGTTAAAACCCAATATCCTCTTTAAACATACTTTATCCTTTGATCTTCCACTGCTATGATGCGAGTTCCGAAATCCACGCCAATGGTCTGGCTTATATTGTCTGTCTAAATAGTGGTGGTTAGCCCATCAGCGTCACTTTGCGTAGAAAGGACTAACACTATGACATACAAACTTTTTATCAATGAATTGGCGCAAGAGGCAACTCTTTCCGGTCCCTGCAGGAAGCTTGAGATCAGTTCATCAGCTTAAAAATACCTCGCTCGCCTATTATGATAAACTTGAATATGTAGTTGTAGCTGTAGTCAGAATCTCTGGCAGACATAATTGGAAGGGTCGGGAAGGAGTATTTATTGGTAGCCAAGGAAACAATATATATTCAGCCTATTTCTTTGCTCCCAAAATAGCAAAGTGACGAAGGAAGATTATGAAATTTCCGGATACCAACAGTAGTCAGGTTGTTGTTCCCAATTAAAGTGTAATTAACAGTGGATTCAGGACTGACATGTATAAATTGCAATCTAATATTTCTAGCTTGATTCACTGATGTTTGTCATGATGTGAGAACAGCCTATAAATCACCAATCAGTACCCAGTCCATAGTCACTAAAGCACCAGCAAACCTGGATTCCATCCACATGTTTTAAACAGACAGGGCCTTGCTCGGGTTTCTAGAATTTAAATCCCTGTTGGTAGCTAAAAATATATCCCTGATAGAGTGATTTTTGCCAGCTCTACCCTCCATTATGGATGCTATATTATGCTCCACCATGAGAAAACGTCAACTTCAGAGCACAATATGAACAGCAATATAGCCTTGCCACGAGTCAAAGACATGGAATCAATATTTTAACCAGTAAAAGCCCTGTTAGTATTTCGTGGAATCTAGCACCTAAACAATTATATTCTCATCAAATAGCTTCTAGTAAGTTATCCGCTTTTTCAAGATTTTTCAAAAGGTCGACTCATGAAAAAAATGCAACGCTCAACTTCCTAGCATATTGTGGCTAGGGATGCTGCAGCTAGCTTCCAGTGTGGGGCCGCTACAGCCAGGGCGGAATTGTTTTATATTTAAACACTTTAAATAAATCTTTGGATCAAGCGACCTAAAGCCAGAAACGGACCAAAACCACCCTAATTGTGCCAAATGAAAAGTAGCATACCATAACCTTAATATTGATTAAGTTAGCCAAATATGATATTTGGCATGTAAGCCATCAAAGAAATATTTTACTCAGGCATGATTATAGGGCAACCTTTGGAGAAGCGCGAAATAGAAAAATAGTCAGGAGAATAAGTTAATCCTATTAAATCAACTGATTGTCTTGAATAAGCTAAACTCATTGTGTCAACATCAACTGCCAAAACGCTTGAAGATCGCAGATAACCACGTGCATGACAGACTGAAACCCACTTTGACACAAGACCACAAGTTTGAAGAGGCACAAGTGGGCTAGGAACACCAAAGCGTGAGTTTGTTTCAAATCCAAATATATGCCGCTGCTAGCACTGTCCTCTGAATCAAACAATTCACTAAGCCAAATAACTGCAATTTCCAAATGTCAGGATACCAGGTGCTGGGTGGGATAGCAGATGCAGGGTCAGGCTGGGCCACTTGCCCAGAGGGTAACACCCACCACAATACTGGTGCCAGCTTGATAATATAAGAGAGAGAATGCCCAAGCATAGACCAAGGTCCATAAGCGGACACCATAGAGTCTATCAGACCTATAAGAGTAATTTATAATACTATAAACAACTGGGTACATATAGTCTCATTGGTAATAACAGAATCCTGCAGGTGGTTGGACCAGGGAGGATGGTAGGGGTCATTGGTACTAGATATGTTGGCAGTTAGTTGTACTTATCCCTAAATACTCTAGGGAAAATGGTGTACCAGATGCCTTCACAGTTGACATGTTCAGGTACTCTGTTCTGGCAATGAGGTCAGCTAAGAGGATATTTCCTAGATTAAACTTCAAAAAAGACAGGTTTGATGGATATTTGGTGAAATGCACAGGACCAAATAAAGCACCAGGATGACAAAATAACTTGGGCCAGGGTCCTTGGGTTTAGCAGGTGGCAGGATGAGAGCAGAAGATCATTATGAGGTTGTGTTAAAATGATAGAAAACAAGAAGTAGATGGGTTAAAATCTGTTTAAACCAAAGGCTTGTCACAATTTTATTATCAGATTAGCAATAAAGCCTTATCCAAACTTGATGGGGCATATATACTAACTTTCCAGGCTTCGTCTTTGAGTCAGAATCTGGACTTTGGGCAGTCTGGCATTAGGGAAATGGGGGCATCAGGGAAGTTTCAAGGTTGGACAGGCTATCATTGACTGTTACTGGAAAATAGATGCAGAAAGCTTCCTGGTTACAAACTGTATTCACAAAATCAGCTGGGCCAGCCAATTATGTGCTAGTTCCAATGCTGAGGGGAAAATATTGGCTGACTTTAATTAGTAGGCTCTATTTTTGATTTGGCCAAAATCACCATTTGGCAAGAAGCTGCTTTTGCATAGAAGCGTAATTCAGGTGGTGCACTATTGGCTTTGATTCTTCCTGGCATTGGCAAAGCTTATTTAGTTTGTGGGCTCCTAATCAAATAACTCTCATGTTTGATTCTGAAAAAATGCAGGTACCTGGCCCTCTGAATAGGTGGGCCACAGAATGTGGCTTCTAATCCTTGATTCTGGTTTTGATTTAAAATGAGAAACAAAATGTCATTTATAGCATCAAATCCTGAAAATATTTATAAAAAGGCCAAGAAGGTAACCACCTAAGAGGGTTCAGTAGGGCTTTAGCCCTGATTCAGCTAAATATTCTCTCACAGACTTAATAGCTATTGTTATGCTTAGTAAAGAAAATTATATCAACCTTTGACTCATAATAATTGAAGTATGATACTTTTAATTAGCTAGAAAAGAGCACCTACTTCTATTTCAGTCAACTATGCTAGACCAACTGCTGCTCTCTTTGGTTTTTGTATAATAAATTAGTCTTAATCTGGTTGCTATGAAAAGCCTACTTGACCCAGAACAAGATGGATGCAACTCAAATAAATGAAATATAGTATAACTATAAGTTGTTCCATTTGATTCTTTCTGTCCTGGGTACAGATTGCTCATATCAACTGTATTTAGATTAATTTTCAAGCTAAACAAGAACCATATTGACTTTGACCTAAAATTTTTTCTCTGTTAATATTTCTAGACCAAGTATCACTTCAACATCATATTTCATAAAATGAATAGTGACATAGATGGGCAACAGTTCAAATAAGGCCCTGGCCTAATCCAAGGACAGAAACACCTTTCATAAAAAGGACCAAGTAGACTAATAGCCACTAATCTTCAACTGAGAGCTGAAATATGAGTGGGATATAAGACATTAACCATTTATCTTTTCACCTAAACCTGAAAGAAATCATCCTATTAAATCTTTAGATATACCCTTTTCAATAATGTATTTAGTATCTCATATCTAACCACCACTGGAATTGCTATAAGAAATGTTAACCAGATATTCCTGGCAACAGTGACAGACCCCAGAATATAAATTATGTATACCAAACCCATAGAAATAGACATTATAATGTAATATCAAAGTGAACTCGTGATATCAAATCAAAGCACCACCAGAGGAAACAGTTATTTCTAATGAACCACACCAGCAACTATTTAATTTATCAGGTACCGCCTTGGTAACTAAAATTAACCACAGACACTGCCTGGCTCTTGATTTAAATTAACTGATTATCCTCTAAACATTTAGGAACCCATATCAACTCTTATTATCAGCAAATAATTGGTATTGATCCTGTCAGGGATCTGTTTATTGGGCAATTAATTTCTAATATAATAAAGGTAGGTACCCAGGCTAAAGTCCACTAAAAAGAAAACTACATGAATTTTTTGATAATCTACATGAAAGCGTTTTGCAGGTGGGGGTTGTTCTGGCCAAAATAAAGATTAAATGCTTAGAGACAGGTTGATATTGGTTGGTTTATTGATGTGTCTAGCTTGAGCTAAGAGATATGAGATATCTAAGCCTGGTAAGGGGAGCAATGTGGCCTTTGGTTCATACTATAAAATAGTATAAAGGCCCTGGCTAGCTGGAGACAATGTGCTGAAGAAGCTCTGAGATCCTAGCAATAATTGTAGAGGGTGTACAGTTGGATAGCTTTACCTAGGCTGATGATAAGGTAACTCTTTATCTGTCTTCTTGGTAGCTTTGATGAGGTCTTGAAGCTAATGAACAAGCATAGCTGTGCCCAGAACCATCATTGAGGTGCTGTTCAGAGAAACAGCTGCAGAACTTGATGATTTAGAGGTTTCTGGGAAGTGAAGTTGGTTATTTTGTGCTTGAAAGCTCAAAATAACCCATTAAGCGAGTAAAAACAGTGGCAAGACATGAGGAGTGTCTGTTGCTAATGAACTAAGGTGTAGGTCACTGATGAGGGTCCAATCTAAGTTGATTCACTTGTGGAGACTTATTGCCTGAGTCTGAGGTTTTGACTGATAGAGACTAACATAATAGAGAAGCTCAGATAGAAGACATTGGTAGGAATTAGAAGAAAGAAGGAGCAGAAAGAATAGGGAAAACCCATCAAGGGTGGCTGAAAAGAGATAAAAACAGAGAGAAATATTTAAAGAGATAAAATAAACAGAAAAATAAAGAGAATATCAAAGAAATAATTAAAAGAATTGATAAAGAAGAAAAAGAATTAAAAGATATAAAGAAAAAGGACTTAAATAAATAAAGAGAATAAAGAATTAAATAAGTAAAAATATTAAATTATTAAAGAAAGAATTTATTAAAGAGTTAATTGAGTGGGATAGGATATGAGCATACAAGAACAGCACAGAGAAACTTTGAAAGCAGGGCCATACATTTCACAAGGGCATTAAGAGGAGCAAAAGCAGGGCAACAGGTGACTTCAAGTTTTGCCAAGAATTAACACAGGACGGGGAAACACAGATAAAGGTTGATTGAAACCCAAAAAAGCAAAATTATTAAATAAAAATAAGAGGAAACCATTCAAAATAACATGGCAAAGCATAATAAGAAAACAGAGAAACTGTTCAAAACACAGAGCCATAGTTTTTCTGGAGCAAGGAGACAACAGGTTTGAACCAGGGGCAGAAGCAGGTAGCCCAGGAAACAATTTGTGAAAACAGGCCGATCCAAGTGCATGATTGGCTTCAGTCCAAAGCCTGTTCTATCATTTTTTTCATTGGTAAAACAGAGGGGGAAAGCCTAATAAATCAGGGGATTGACAAGGAAAAGTCTGCCCTTATTGGCTGAAGTAAGTTATCACATTTAATTTATTATAGTGAGAGAAAAACCATATAGTTTAAGCCTGGAAAAGAAAGGAATCAGAAAGGAAAAAGATTGAAACAAGGAGCTATTTAAAGGGAAACAGACTGAAACAAGAGTATATTCAGAGCCAGAAGCCATAAAAGAAGTCCAAGACATAGAAGCATGAGCCCAAGACCACAGGGAAGGAGTACAAGGCCAAGAGAAGGGTAGCTCAGGACTAAGAAGCCAGTAAAGTAGGATGCAAAGGGCTGCACAAGGGCTTCAAGATATTAAACAGGAGCACAAAGCCAAAGACAATGAACCCAATATATAGGGTACAACACCTGAGACATAGCACAAGGAGCCCAAGACCAAGTAAAAATAGTCCAAGAGATAAATAAGGAACTCTAAGACTTGGTGACCTAAATATATTTCTCCCAAAATAGGCCATAATACAGAAGGATTCTAGGATAATTTTCTTTCTGAGTATAATAAACACCAATCTTGATCCCTATTCATCATCCCCAATTGTGCAGAGTTTTCAATTAATAAAACCCATAAAATTTTCTATCCTAGTTCAGTTGAAGAAGATGTCTACTGCCAGAGCTTCATGAAGTTTGCAACAAGCAAACCTTTGGATGAAGAATGTGAAAGATTGACACAACACTTGGAGAAGGCTACCAGAGAAAAATGAGTTCACAGGAAGAGAGTTCAAAATACTGTTTCAGGAGTGGTACCAGCCTAAAGAAGGGTTTACCCCAGCTGATGTGAAGGTCTATAGAGGGGATGCTTGCCTGGTCATAAGAAAAGTGCTTAAAGAATTTGTGGTCATGCAGTTCAAGTACAAGCTACTGTCCAAGAAATTTCCCCATCTGAAGAATGACAACCTCACCCAGCTGGCACCTGGCTTTGACCCAGAACATGCATTGGTGTCCAAAAAGCTGAAACACAACAGGATTTCAACCATGAGAAGGTTTATTGAATAAACTATCAATCAAAATATTCCTATGAAGGGGGAAAACTGGCAGAGTGAGCAGTAAACTACAATATATCCCAAAATATATCAAGAATAATAAAGATGAAACACAGGAGAAATATGGATGGGTTCAATATAATGAGAGTGAAGACAACAAATTCCAAACCTATACCAAGGATACTTGTAATAATAAAGCCATTTTGAAGCTTTTATGTGTTGGGAAAATGAGAAATAAAGAATAAAATACTAAAAACAGTGAGAAGCAAAAATATTCTCAGTATATAGATTGTAGATGAGAAACTTCAAGAAAAGACATTGTGAGGAGAAAACAAATAAAAACCAAGACAAAAAAATGCAATAACTTGGAAAAGTTTACAGAATTTCAAAATAAGATAATTATCAAACAGCCTCAACAACTTTTTCAATTTTTTAATCAGATATCACTGATGGTAGCATATTGCCTTGATATTGACACTGTTGTGTTTGGCTCCTGGGGACAATATCTGGGAGGACATGGCAGGAAATCTTTATAACAAAAGATTTGAGGTTCAAAGCTAGCCTTGGGTTAGCCTTCAGGGCAAAATTAAGGGCACATACCTTAATTTCCTGGAATACAAGATGTGAAATTCCTTTTGGAAAAAAGGAAAGGAAAAGGCTTGAAGAATATTAAAGCCAATGGAAAAGTGGATAAACTTATCTTTATTAGGAGAAATAATTCTACTTAAATAGTAGACAAGGGACAATGATCCCTCATTAGGTAGACAGAGTGGCAGAGGGGGGTCACGTTGGGGTGAGGTCATACCAGGATCAGTCAAGGGCAGGTATGGTAATCCAGAATGGGTAGATATTGAACCAGACCCATTTGCAAAAGGCGAGGAATTCCCGTAATTGAAAGCAAAACTGACTAATCTTTGCACATATTAATATTCAAAGGCCATATCAAAATAGCATTAATGGCGCAATTTCTGATAGACACTGAGGCTCATAAGGGGTCAGAAAGACATAAAGAATAACAATAACTTCATTTTCATGAAAATTTTGGGCCAAAATTTTAAATATTGCTTTTATCAGGGACTTGAGATTTATTGGACTACAGAAGTAGTTCTGAGCTGCAACCCAGCTCATGTGGGTGTTTGATCATGATTGATGGTATCATTAGCAGTCAATTTCTTAACTAAGCCAGTTTAAGTCACCAAAAATTTTGTGACATAATAATTCATTTTTTTTGACAAAAAATACCAAACTACCTAGTTTTTGCATTTAGAGCTTTGCACGGCTGTTTTAAATCACATGTTGGAATTATAAAATGTTTTTCTACAGCACACTTCTATTCAATGAACTTATTGATATCAACATGTTCTTTAAGGAATTATTTTTCTTGGAATTCCTTGGTTTTTGACTTTACAAGGCCAATCAATCCCAGTCAATATGAAATAATCCATGACAAGAATCATACAAGGGTTTGGTGGGAGTGAAAGTAGGTCAAGAAAAGTCTAAATTAGCATCAGCAATCAGGAAAAGTACCAAGAGAAAGCAGAGATTATAAGTTAGGCATCTTTATTATTAAAGTGAATCTGTGAGCTTATCTTAGTTAAATTAATAACAAAGCATAGGAAATATAGCAAGAAGGTTTATTTCAAAAAAGTTTGGGGCATTTTCTCTCATAAAACAAAGAAGAATCAAATACTATAGTGAAAACTTTGAAAGAGATATGTATTTAAAAACCCTGGGGCAATCATGAAGTCATGACAGATGTGAGATGCAAGGCTTGCAGCAAGCAGCAAGCTACAAGAACAAGGACTTGAAATTTGAGAATGCCCTCATTAATTTAGTTTCTTGCTGGGTTTGGATTGAAGTGATCATTTGGGGGGAAGATAAGGATTTGTCATGGGCTGGTTTGCCAATTGATTAATTTTTGGACAGTTTGGAGCCACTTGATAATATTTTCATTTATTTTCTGCTTGAGTATCTGAGGAGGGGCTTAACTTATTTTTATTTAAATTATGGCTCCACTAATCATATATATAGTCACCCATAAACTTAATATCCATAATGTCAAGTTTGAAAGTGTTGCAACTGAAAAAATTAGAATTCAGTATTTGAATTGGGGAAGACAACAATCCAATAGAAAGAGCAATAATGAATAGAATAAGGTATTGTTTATTGTAGAATATTGTGATTAATATACCAGATGAGAAAAGCCACAAGGCCATAGGGGGTGGCATAGTGGCAGGTTTTATGTAAGGTTTGAAACCAAGGAATAACTCGTGCGGGATCAGCAAGTTTAATTGGCAACACTCCTAATTAGAAGAAAGTGTCCACAGTTCAATATTGCCATCAGATTGGTTCATGTCATTACATACGTCAAGGGGCAACTCATTGAGCACCCCCCTGTGTATCGTAAGATACATTGGCAGGCAAGGAGGGAAACTTGGTTGCAACAAAAGTGTTTATAAATATAATTAATGTGGACTGGGGCTGCTTTTCTTGATGCCAAATCCATTTTCAGACCTGATTCATCCAATTTACACATTTGTGTAGCTTTACTTGATTTAACCCAGCTTTGGACTGAATTTAAATCATTTTTGGTGATTCCAGATCAATTTCACAGCCAATTCCAAACAGGGATAAAAGAAATCTGGGGCTATTTTCTTAGTGTTTTATGTGCCCTGATAATTCTTAGAGGGGAGCTTTAAGTTTAAAATCTTCATACAGTTAATTGGAAGACATATATCTGTGTTTGAGGGGCAAGGCAATGGTTTAATTATCATTATTCCCCAAGGCCCCATCCCTGCTTCTTGAATGATGGTACTTCTCCAATAATTCCTGAAAACCCTTCTATGTGATCCTCAGGCTTCCAACTCTTGGATCTACCTCACATACAGCCCATTTGACTAAGTACTGGGTTTTTATAAGAGACTCTATGATCAATGATTTATTCTACTTTCCATTATGGAAGATAATCCAGTATGATTGAAGGTGTTTTTTGAAGGCCTGGTTCTGATCTTCCTTTGTTTCTTAATAAGAGCTGAGCAAGTTAATGTGGAAAAATTGTGAGGAGTAGAACCAGGGGAAGGCAGATCTAATATGCCAAGGGAGATACATTTCTTAACACTTCTAGGGGACCTATCTTATTTGTTATTAGTGTCAAAACAACAGAGTCAACCCCCAGCAAAGTTCTGCACAAGAAACCATGTGCCACTGAAACTGACTTCCCCATAACCCGAAGCCAAATGCGGAAGTCAACTCGAATTCTCAAACAAGGCAACATGACCCAGTGATGATCCCTACTCGGTGGACAGTTTGATTTGGCACTTGACTCATTACAAGGATCACACTGCCCCCTGTCTGATCCAATTGATTGATTGTCACAATCATGTCCCTCTTAAAATGATTCCATCAAACCATATAAGTGATACATCTCGATAAAGGTGATTATCTAGTTTCCAAATATTTCCCCCTTGTAACTTGCTAATACGGCACTAGGCAGCATTTATACTATCTACATGTAACATCCTCCATGTTGACAATTCCCAAGAGAATAGTTTCACATTTTCATTGGATGTTTATTGATTTTTTCACCTTGAATAATTGTTCCTAGTGTTGAAATTCAAATTTGATTTTAGTTTTCAAGTTTTAAGTAAAATTGTAAAAAATAAAGCCAAATTAAAATATAGGATTGTCGACATGGAGGATGTTACATGCCGACAGTTTAAATTCTGATGGTTGCCGCTAATACAGCACAGTTACGACAAAAATTAAGCATTCCATAACAGAATAATGAAATGTCACATTCTTAAAGCAAGAAACAGTTCAGCACTACTTCCAATCAATCAATTTTATTTGTCTAGTGCAACTTGAATCTTAGACATTCTTCAGTTGCTACAGCTTCTGGAAGGAGCAATTCTGAGAATATACTGAATTTATTATATGATAGGGGAATTAGTTGATTGATGGGAGAGTAACTGAAAGCCAAAGCACCGGTAAGGAGTTCTATTTTAGGTATTAAGAAAACGTCTTTAGAAACTTGCTGCCCAGAGTTTTGGGAGCAAGAAGAAGCCCTGCACCAGAAGGGTAGATATGCTTTCGCAGGGCTTCAGCACTATAGATTGTTAATGTGGTTCAGGGAAAACTTACCTTTGGATTGTTTTTTCTACAGCTGGCAGGGGTTTAAATTCATCGGAGCCCTTGATATGCGCCATGCGAGCGGCATATGATTGCTTTAGGCTGTCAACCAACTGACCAACAACTTGGTCAGGGGAGAATGTGTGGGTGAGGATGGCCTGGTCCAAAGCTTCTGGTTCAGAAGATTCGATAATAGAATGGGAATTCCAGTCGGAGGGAGACGCACTTTCACTGATGGCTGAGGGCTCTAGCTTCGCACGGAAATGTAGATTGGCAAGGCCCTTGAGAGCGACAAACCGTGAAATGGGCTTTGATTTTGTAAGCTTCGAATCTTCAAAAGTAGAATGCAAATTGGCATCGCAGCCAACGTCGGGACTACCCGAGATGAGCTGCATTAAGCGGGTGGGGCGACGCGATTTAAGAGAACGGGTGTTGCAGCGTTCGATCGTGACATCCCAGCGGTAGTGCACGACTAGACCGTGGCAGACAGGCAAGGAGGTGGGTGGGTGGCCGTCAGGCGGCGATTCAGCATCGCGAAGGTCACTAGGGGTGAGAAGGTAGGTGCCAATCTGGAGTGAAGTGATGCGGTCTAAAGGAATACACGTGAAGCCCAAAACCTTTTCGAGTTCAAAATGGAACGAGCAAAGGTACAATGATTTGGAAGTTAGTAATACCACCTTTTCTTCGAGCTTAGAGTGGTATAGCTTTCCTAGACGCACAGGGGATAACATGACCCATCCACCAGCCAGAGTTTCGCCTTCATTCAGCACAAGATCCGCACTGACCTGAACAGCGTTAAGACGCGTACGCAACAAGCGAGTCTCAAGGCCTGGCTCAGTAGCAATGTGAGTTTCAGCCACCTCCCGGAATTTCTCAAGGCGATGATGCCCCTGAAGATAGTCAAGGACAGCCTGGGTGAAAAAGTCTTTGAATGCGTTGAGATAGAATCTCGCAAGAGAGTTGGTGGCATCGCTAACCATCCCTTGTAGGTTGCGCCGCCCTGTACGCGTCAAGTCGGCTTTAAGTGCACCTGTGCCAGCATAAGCACGCGACAAGGCATCACCATTGTTGGCCCAAAGCGCCCCGATTGTCATCTCCAAGGCAGCATGATAGGCCAAGCCTTGGTCAGGATGCTCTTGAATTCCGAGACGAAACAATTGCAGGTTCAGCGTACGCTGGGCAAAGGCAGACTGGACGACATTAGTGCGGTCAAGGCAATCCATACAGTTTGTACGAAATACTCCTTTTTGCGCTGCCAAAGTCTCTCCAGCAGCCCAAAAGTAGCCTACCTCCGAGAAAGAATCCTCCAGCTTGTCCGTCAAGCCAGTAAGATCAAACCCTTTAGCACCATGGGTTTCTTTGTGGAAGTCATATTCAATAAAGGTTACTTCCCCCAAAGCACCTTGAGACTTGCTCAAAGCGGAACCAGTGTAGTTGGAATAGGCGGTACCAACGATGCTTTCACGCCCTCCAAGCTCAGTGAGGCTAACGATGTACATTAGATTCCCATAGCTTGCCCGGAGTGAGGCCAAATGCTTTATGATAGCATCAAGGTTTTCACCGCTGCTCCTTTCGATAATCGGGACTGGCTTGAGGCTATATGGGCTTTGACTCCAAAATAGAGGGATTGATCCACGCACCTGAACGAATGAGCAAACATGGCACTCTTCGCCCTCGCGCTGCAACTCTAATATTTGTTCGGTTTCAACAAAGTTCGCAACGTGCCCAGCATCATTGACGCCCCGGCGCTGATAACGCATTCCTAGACGGCGCGTGTCCCGCCGTGAGATGAGAGTGACAGAGAACGGGAAACCATCCATTTCGCATAATTCCGTCTGAGCAAAACCTTGCACGACGGGAAGAATCCAGTTGTGGAGTTCTGCGGTGATGTAATCACTTTGGAGTGATTTATTCCACCAGAATGGCTGATGTGCCATTTGCCAGAGCGGCTGGCGAGTCGAATCTTGTGCAGCTTGCCGCTGAAGGCTTCTGGTCAAATCATAGGTATATGAAACATACATGTTGCCCTCTTCCCCAAAAAGACGATGGATTTCTCGCTTGATTCGAGCTTCCAGCAACTCATCTTGTGACTTGGAAGCTTTTCGGGGTGCAGGCTTTGAGGGATTATCTTCCAATAGGTGTGGAGATTCATCTCCTATGGAACTACTGTGGAGGCTGGTGTTACCGGTGAGAGGTGTTGACTGTGCTATCTCGTCTACTAAGGTTCTTGAGAAAGAGGGAGACTGTTCAATACTTGGTATCTCGCTACTGTCATTCGAGGTCAACCCCTGTTCTGAAATGTCTTAGAAGAAAAAAAGAATTGTAATACCGATTAGGTCATTAGATCCTCTTTCTGGGGTAGAGTAAAAAGAAGTTTCATTTGATGAAGGTTTTTGAACAGCAGCCTTGAGTCGCTCGAACAAGTTGATTTGAGTAGCAACCGATTGTGTTGAATCCGACAACTGAGTCAATTCAAGTGGTTCGCCTCGGGATTCCTACAGGGTTAATAACATCCTTTTAAGACTTTTACCTCTTCTAGAGCAAGGACACTCAAGGTATAATCATAAGGAAGAAGCTGGATACTAGTAATTTGAAAGATGGCTTGGCCTTTTATTTGAGCCACTTGACGCTGCCTTCGGATGACGATAAGATGCCAACCTAATTCCTTTGAGCTCAGTCCACGCCTTTTTTAAAAGTAATATCCTACCTGTGAGAAGACGCAAACTACCTATTATTCCAAAGATACGGTAACGTCGAAAAGGCTCGGCGGGAGAAAAGTTATCTAAAAGATGGTTTAGTTAAAATTAGAGTAAAGACCGATTTTTATCAACTCTAACAAAAAAAAATCAAATTGATGCATATACTAGTTTTAATTTTTATCCTCGTAGTGCTAGAAACCCCCTAAAGATACTACTTCAGACTGAAAATCGAAGCTTAAAAAAGAATCTCCAATCTGATAAACAACATGTTACTCTAAGCTAACTTTGCGAAGGGGCGTCTCTGTTTGAAAAACATTACCTATTTCAGTTACCGGGGAGCTTCGGTCGAATAATATTCGCAGATGTTTAGAGTTTGAGCTATTCGAAGCTGAGCTGTGATTGGGAGGGGCGCGGTAATCCCTTGTTGGGTGAAATTCACCTTCGCTGGAATGCTGTTGCTCTTGGGAAAGTGCGGGGACTAAATGTGCTGGTGGGCTTAAATGAATGCAGCCCTCGCCGATCTTTATTTTCCGGGGGGTTTTAGAAGTCTGAGGAGGTGAGTCGGTTTGAGGCTGGGAAGATGGGTTTTCAGGTTCCGAATATTCATCTGATTCCTCCTTATGTATTATAGAGCTTGCCTCGGCTAAATTTTTTTGAAAAAGAAAATTATTTGTGTATGTTTCTTTGGGGAATCTTTCCTCCTCAGAAGTGGGGGTTAAGAAAAATCCAGTAGACGTGATGTATAGGTCGATTTCATCATGAGGTAAAGAAGAATACATGACCTCTTGGCGCACACTTTCAGCAAGATGAAAATCGAAGAAACGCAAGCAAGTGGAGGCTAGTGCTTAAGAGCGCGTGAGATTTAAGCGTTGCCACAACTCGACAAAGGGAAGAAAATGATTAAATATACCCTTCAGGTTACATTGCAAACACGGCCTTAGCGTGCTACTTTCAAGGCCCAGCCTCAACACCTGCTAGGAAGCACGTCTTATAAATTCAGCCAATTATTCGCCAACGTTTAAGAGCGGGTGTTCCTAATCTACATACAGGTGGGTCGATATAAGCTTTGTTTAATTGTTCCGTTCTGGAGTTGTATAGGCATGCGTGTCCAATTTATGAGATGATGACTCGGATTCGCTTTCGATTCTTGTTTGCCTATTCAGCCCCAAAAACCCGTTTGTGCTGCAATATTAGAACATAAGTGTCTTGCTCCTCAGGCAATAAATTCAAACACTACATTACACAGTTACTGGTCCACCTAATTGCATCAGGACGTCTGCAACTTAAAATTAAAGTAGAAACTGAGATAAGCTGCTCCATCTATGCGAAACCTGTGTTTTGCCAAGTACAATCAATTATGCATTCCAATGATGCTTCAATAATTTAACTACTGCTTAGTCATTAGCTTGAATAAACAATAATTTAACTAACGCTTAGTCATTAGCTTGAATAAATCATGCTTAGGGCTGCTTCGGCCAAGCCCCGAGCAGCCGCGGCCAGTTTTTGGCTCCTGACATCTCTTTTCAAAGATTTATTTCAATATGTTTAAATATATTATAGCCCGTCTTAGCTGAAGCGGCAAAAAGCCGTTAGCTAGCCGGGGCTGAGCCGAAGCATCCCTAATCATGCTGGAGACCAAGTTAGGATGAGCTCCAGATTTTTTTACTGCATTGCAAATAACTCCAAATTTCACCTTTTGAATCGATGCGGTCAAAGATCAATTGGGCTGCGGCAGACCACCTCCAGCTAGTTTCTGATTTATATGCAAATATAAAAATTTATCTCGTTAATTTAAAATGTTTGAACACCTTGATAGCTGTGCCGGCCAGATCCGGCAGGCATCCGGAGGTGGTTCGCCATAACCCTAAGATCAAAGGCTCAACTAGGGCTGCTTCGGCCAAGCTCGAGTAGCCACGGCCAGCTCCTGGCTCTGGGACACTAGTTTCAAAGAATTATTTCAAATGTTTAATTATGAGAACACTCAGGCTTATCTATAGCGACCTAGAGTCGGAAGCTAGCTGGGGCTGAGCCGAAGCATCCTTGGGCTCAACTGGTAGGGATTAATTCCCCCGCACCAAAACAAATTCTAAACTAAACGAGCGAATCTAATCAGTTTGGGTTTGGCAGCTCAACAATATTAAGCCCACTAAATTAGCATAAGTTAATTAAATCCTCTTTAGCCCTGCTATATCCTACCATCGCATGCAATTCATTATGCATATGCTAATTGGGTTATAAATTGGCCTACTTCATAAAATACCCCTGGCCCATATGCATATGAATTGAAATCACCATTTCCTTTATTTGTAGAAAACATCTTATAGCAAGCCTATGACTCGAGACGAAAAGCATTGTAATTTAAGATTTAGGAAAAGGGTGCCCAGATGAATACATGACCTAACCATTGGGGTTTCAACCCGGCAACCTTTAACATATGGCTGAAAATAGCTTTGTATAGACATGTAAAACAGTTTTTAAACCTGCAAGGATGAATGCAATAAAGCCATACTAGAATAAAATCAAAGCTATTGGTATTGGTACATATAAAAGCGAATCTATCTGCAATATCGGGTTGGGTGCACTTGAGCTGCAATAAATGAAATTGAATTCATTTTTCCATATTAATTTATTTTCAGAGTCGTTGCCAAGCCCATAGCTTGAATTGTCGGTTCATCCTTGCATACAGTAGTTTTAAAAGCTATGGCGACAAGCGAAAACAATCCAGATTTAAACGAAATGAACTCAGATTTAAACAAAATTAAAAATAAATGAATTTATATTGATTTACAATAGATTTGGGTTCATTTCAATTTCACTTAAATCTGAATTCATTTCGTTTAAATCTGGATTGTTTTCGTTTGTCGCTGTAGATTTTAAAACTACTGTACAATCTGTTAGAAAATCCACATACTGTAGCATTTTATCATCCACCACATGATCTCCTAAGTCTTCTAACATCAGGAAAGTACAGAGAACATGTGACTTTGGTGTAATCTGCAGCTCAGAATATTCTGTTATCATCAGAAGTAGCAAGTCTGACAGGGCCTGCAGCCCAAAGAATTGGGACGTTCTTCCTACTTCTGGATTAAGGTTCATAGTTTGTTTCCTCTATACAGTAGTTTTAAAAGCTATGGCAACAACCAAAAATACTTCAGATTTAAATGAAATGATTTCAGATTTGAACAAAATCTAAGTTGCGCAAGATTCAGGATTTAATTAATTTATAAAATTTCAGTTAATAAATGAACTGTCAAACAAAAAATGAAATTTCACTAGCCCATTATATGAAATTATATCAAACATCAAGCGGTGTAGTTCAAACCACAAACAAAATGAACTGGAACATCAAGTGAAATGGATGGATGCTGTTCTGGAGCATATTATAATCCAATCAGGATTCATATGAGGCACCGACAGAAGGACTAAAATGAAACAAAATTTGAGTAATCTAGAAGCAAGATTTCACAAGCACGAAACAAAATGAACTCACACAAGATGTGTAGTATGAGCAGCCTAAAATAGAAAAATAACAGTTTAACAGCCAATCAACAGCTATCCAATTTAGGAACAGAGGCATTTTATCCATTTTCATGGCTCCTGATTTTTGTAGAATGGTTTTGAGAACCTTTCAAATATGGGCTCAAGATTACAATAAAAATAAATCATTAAATTTTAAAATTTCTACTTTTAGTGATTTTATCCTAGGTTTTTTACAATGGTTTTTACTAGCAACATCTTCAACGGCATAAGCAGCCAAGCCAAGCCAGCAGCAGCCAAGCCAGCTTCAATGGAGGCAAGGCTCAGAACGTGGAGGCACCTGTTTACATCCAAGCCTTTGAGGCGGGTAACAAGGAAGCTGACCTGTACCTGACCACCAACCCCTATAGCTTTGATTTGTTCAGTAGTCACATAGTGTCTAGCTCTGCTCCTGCTCCCATACCCACCCCTGCACAAGCTGCCCATCAACCAACCAATCAGGATGGCAACCTTGATTTGGAACAACTTCCTGCCACCAGCCAACCTGCCCCACTACAGCCAATCAGGCTTCAGCCCCCTGGCCCAGTACCCCAAGCGACAAATCATCACCGCCCAAATTCTTCAGGAAATTGTGGCACTGAATCTACAGGGTCTGTCCTGGGAACAGATTGCCGCCTAGTTGCAACTTACCCAAGCTACTGTCATGCGGGAATTCAACAACCTGATGAACAGGGGGGATCTGATCAGGACGGCCAAGAAGGCCCCCAAATCACAAATGTCTGAGGCATACCCAATCATGCTTGACCTCCTCCAGCGGGATCCCAAGCTTTCCTTGACCCAGGTCCGGAAGCAACTTGCGCACCATGGCATTTGGGTGTCTGAGCGTATGGTGCAGCTCTGGATGTATGGGAAGGTGGCTTTAATATGGATTCTTACCAATTTTACCGGTGACCAATGGGATGGCACTGAGGATTCCCTGTATGACACCACCATCGAATCAATCCTGGTCCAATACCTGACTAGTCTAACTGATGATGTCATGTTCATCTCCTATTACAAGCTATTAATAGCTTTTGATGATTTTGGCGAGCAAGAAAGAGCCGCCACTCAAAAAGGAGGAAAGAAGGTCAAGAAGGGGACTTTCATTGGTGCGTTTCTGGCTGTTTCTGTGAGAGAGGGGGCTAAACTAACTAAGTTTGGCTCCCGTCCTGGCAAAACAAACCACCAGGATGCCGCCCAGTAGAGAACTGGGGCAGCCACTTGAAGGGGGAACCACAGGGAGGACACAGTGGACAGCTGAGGCAAATGTGCATTCAGTTCTATCAGCGCCAAACTGGCAAGCAACCAGGGCGTACAGGTGGGGGCGGGAGGGGAAATCACAGGAGCGTGGAAGGACGCTGAGCTACTTTCCTCCAGGTCAGAAAAGGGGGCACTGGAGCCTTCTCACCCATAGGAGTAAAAGAGGCATAATCAGCATCACCCAAATCTAGGTCATCACATGTCAAGCTCTTCACCACAGCCTCTCTGGAGTAAAGGAGACCGCCAAGAAGACTCAAGAGGCTAGACAGATCTTCACTTATGAGCCGCGCAGAAGAGGAGATCTTCAACCACAGGTCTGGTGAGGTCAACCACAGGAGGAGCAAGAAGGGGGCCACGGAAAATACAACAAATTTAATGACAGGGAGTATCATAGTTGTGTTCCACTCAAAATATGGGAAATAATGGTGTAGTTTTTAAGATTAAAGCAACAGAATTAAGCTTAATAAGGGTAGCTACAAGCAGAGAGACAGAAGGAGCAACAGAACAGGTATGGTGGACTTGGGCATAGTCGCAGATGTCTTGGGAGGTACGTGAGCAAGAAAGCGGGTTTGAATTAAGAATTTTCAATAAAAAACTCAAATTAACAGTATGTATTATATTGATTTTTAAATGAATTTTAGATTCAAATGTTACTTTCAATAACAAAAGCAAAAACTGAAAAGAACTATACTCCCGAACTTCTGCTAGAGGAGATGTTGGGTTTGAACCGGGCTGTCGCAAGGTAAGCTTCACAAGCACAACTAACACTTTAACTTTTAAACTAGGGAAACTCCAAACTAGGGGTTCACAAATAGAGAAATTTAAAAATTTAATTGCCAACAACCAAACTTTAATTCTAATGGGAAAATAGACAAGCAGAGGACTGAAAGCCCCCTTGCTGTGTTAAAAGGGATGGGTTGTAAGGGGATGGGGTCACATGACCTTTGGCTCTGATTCCAATTGGCTGGGAGAGAAATTTTGATGGGCAGGGCCAGGGGAACTGTAAAGTTTTGCCCTAATTTCTGCGGTCCCCTCTGATTGGCCAGAAGGAGCCTCAGGCATTTGGAGTTCACTTGAGTTTTTGGGCGTCAATGTGGCAACCTTTGGTTGGCTGGCTCTGATAGTTTTTAAAAGTGGGAAACACCAGGCCAACAAGTAGTCTAAATTAACCAGTGTTTCCTCCCAGGAGGGGGAGGCCAAGGGCAATGAATCCGCGGGATAGGCTAGCACAAACCTCTCATCAACTGTGTGTGCTAAATCCTCTAAAAAATAAAGGGGTTTGGCTAACATTTTTGGACCTTTCTTGGTGCGGCGGGGGAAAATTGTGTGATCCAATGCCAGGGGTGGCAGTGAATTTACAGTTTAAGCCAAGGGTTTTGTCTACTATTGGAAAAAACCAGATTTCATTGATGGCTACTGTGATGATCCACATGTTTGGTGGTTTGCAGGCGGGGCTAATGTTGGCCAAGCAAGAGTTTGGTTGTTCATTGAAGGTGAGCCTAGTAGGTAACATGGGGCTACTAGGGGTAAGTAGGGTGAGCCTAGTAGGTAACATGGTCTACTAGGGTAAGTAAGGCCTGGCTGGTAGGTGACATAGGACTACCAGAGATAGATGTTGCCTCCACCCAGCAGAAGATATTGACTGCTTTGGGCTATAGTTCTTCACCTAGCAGGGAACTATGGCTGCAGAAGGGTGAAGACTGAAATAGCAAGCAGGGAACTTTGTCTACCTGGGGGGAGTAGGTTTTGGACCCCTGGCAGGTAACATGGGCTGCCAGGGAGGAAAAGAGTTTTGAGAGCTCTACGTACCCTAATACACTTGCAGGAGGTCTGTGAGCAAGCACCCTACCTAACAGACTGGTAGGGTGTCCTTGTTTATGCCCCTATGGGAGCTTTGGGGAGACCCAAGGTGAGCATTGAAGGGTATAGACTTGCTCAGAGGTGTCACCAAGGCGGCTTGCTTGGGGAAGCAAGCTGCAGAACTTGGTGTGATCAGGCCTCTGGGAAGTGGAGCTGATTACTCTGCGACTGAAAGCCCAGACTTAATCACCTGGGTGAGTAAAGACAACACATAGACATAGATCTATGGTTGAATGGCCTAAGTGGATTGCCGCTTGTGAGGGCCCAGTCAAACACCAGTTCAATGTAGACTTATGCCTGGGTCTACAAGTTCTGGTAATGGGGACTGAGATAAAGAACCAAGATGGTTCACGGAATTAACAGAGAAGACTAGCAAGATGGACTGTTTGGTCACAGTGAAGGCTAGTTGATGGACTGTTAATTCATATTGAATCAAAGAAACCAATATGGTTCAGTGTGTAGAAGGAACAAAGAAGGTTCCTAGTGGGTATTTGTTGAGGAACTGGTTGAGGATAAGTTGAAGGACAAGGAGATTATGATGCAGGACTAGCTGATCATAGAGCAGGATGGCCAAAGAACCAGAAGTTGGTGCTGAAGAACTGAAGAGCTGAGAGGATGAACTAGCCAGACTAGATGCAAAGGCTGGAAGAGCTGATTTTAGTGGTTTTGAGAGGAAAATAGATATAAAGAAGCAGTTAAATAATAATTAAATACTGCCTGATTACAATTAAAAAAGGATTGAAAATCATATAATAGAAAAAATAGAGAAGGAAAAATAACATATAGTTTGTTAGAACTATAGGTTATCTTAAAAAGAAGGATTCAAGAGGAAATGAGCCAGAAAGAAGCTGGAAGAAGAACGGAGAAACTATGGAGGCAAAAGAGCAAATTTTGCCAAGAACAACTAGGAGAGGTGAAAGAACAAACAGCGAGCAGGTTCAAAGTTGCAAAACGTTGAGA
Source organism: Entomophthora muscae (assembly GCA_014839935.2). Classification (NCBI taxonomy): domain Eukaryota; kingdom Fungi; phylum Entomophthoromycota; class Entomophthoromycetes; order Entomophthorales; family Entomophthoraceae; genus Entomophthora; species Entomophthora muscae. The sequence goes on along the minus strand of QTSX02003580.1, from coordinate 182,255 downwards.
GAACCCCGGAGAAACACGGAGAAACATTGAAAAATTGAAGGGTCAAAATTTGTCTAAGTAAAGCATATGTGGAAGTGCTCAAGATTTGCCGGGGAAACATGACGGGAATTACGGCAAAACTGTTTGAAATGCGGAGCAGTTGTTTACCCAGAGCAAGACAGCCTCAGGTTCAAACCAGGGTCAAGGACGGGTCATCCAGGGAAACCTTTTTGGCAAAACCGTTGAATAAAGGTATATGATTAGCTGCAAGCTGAAGTTTATTTGATCAGTGTTTTGAGGGCTTTAACTTAAGAGTTAAAGCCTAAAAAATGAGGAGCAGAAGCAGAAAATTCAGGGCTTTCATTGGCTGAAGTAAATTTAAAGGTTTAATATATTATAGAAGAAGAAAAACAGGATAGTTTAAGCTTTGAAGAACCAGATTTCTAAGAGAGGTTTTTGGTCTGAAACAAGGGGCTATAAAAGGGAGAGCTATCTGAGACTCTTCAGAGACTGGATCAAGTGGATTACAAAGGCCACAGAAGCTACAGAAGGAGCCAAAGACCAAGAATAGGAAGCCAGAGCTGGAACAGACCACAGGAGCCCAAGATCAGAACACAGGAGCCCAAGACCAAAGTGCAGGAGCTTGAGACCGAAGCGCAGGAGCACAAGACTAAGAAGCAAGAGCTGAAGACCAAGTACAAGGGGTCCAAGAGATTGATAAAGGAATCCAAGTATTGGCACAAACCCCTCATTATTCCCTATCCCAAGGCCATATATCAGAAGATTTCTAATGGGATCTTCCTTATGAGAGTAAATAAAAGCCCTTTTTGACCCCTATACATATTTCTGAGATACATTTCCCCTTACTAGAGAACAACATCCCCTTCCAGCCGGTCCCTGGCTATGATCCAGGACACACTTGGGGACTGGCAGACAGGAACCCCACAGCTACTCATACAGCCACATCCTCAGTGGATTACTTGACTCCTGGGATGGCTCAAATTCCAAGCACCAGGTTTTCTTGAGCCACCAGATGGAGGGTAGCTCCACTGCCCTTGAGGCCATCCAGCAACGCAGGCACCAGGCCTAAGTATACCCAGCTGGCCACGCTGACATCCATCTGGCTGATGTTGTGTTCTTCAACATTGGATCCACACTACAGGAGCACCACTCTCAGGCTTTCAACAACCTCTATCTTGGGGTCCTTGACCACAATTTTCTCTTTGGCCACCAAATGATGGCTGACTTGTTTGCCCAAATTGTCTTCCATGTGAACATGGGCAACCAATCATGTAAGGAAAAGCACCTACTACCTTTTGCCACTGCCACCTACCAGCCCATCCAGCTAATGACCAATGAGGAATACATTAAGCATTATAAAGGCAGCCATCACGCGAAATCCTCCTGCCTCCACCCCCACCACCAACACCCCTCACCTGCAAGCCCAACCCACCCAATCCCAGAACCCCCAGGCCAGCACTGCCTCTATGTCTTCCTTCCTGCACTATTCTGCCTCCTAGGCATCACTCTTCCCACCCCAATAAACCCCCTGCCGCCAAACATTTTCTATTTATATTATATTTTTTGAATTTCAATTGTTCATGTTCTCTTTGTTTATAGTTGGTTTTATTCTTTATGTTCAGCTTATTTCTATAAAATCATATATTTACTATGCCATGTATCTAGATCCAGAACACAGTTATTTTTAGTACCCAGACATAGCCCCTTGTGAAAATATTAACAACAATTTGGTGATCAGCTAAATTTGAATTAGAAAATTATGTGTTAACTGTTTTTAGATAAAGTTGTTACTGATCCAAATTCAAAACCTTAATGATAAACTTTAAGCCAATCAGGAGCTGAGTGATAAAGTGATTGTTGTGACATAAAGGGTCATTCAATAATTCTTTGGTGTATGTGCACTAATTAATATGATTGGCTGGATGTTTTGCCATTGTACGTCATTGCTGCTGTGGCAAGTTGTTGATGGACTAGTGCCAACCCAGCAGCTTATTGGGCACTAGTCCATCAATAACTTGCCACATCAGCAATGGCGCACAATGGCAAAAGATTCAGTCAATCATATTAATTAGCACACATATACCAAAGAATTATTGAATGACCCTTTATTTCACAACAATCACTTTATCACTCAGCTCCTGATTGGCTTAAAGTTTATCATTAAGGTTTTGAATTTGGATCAGTAACAACTTTATCTAAAAACAGTTAAAACATAATTTTCTAATTCAAATTTAGCTGATCACCAAGTTGTTTTTAATATTTTCACAAGGGGCTGTGTCTGGGTACTAAAAATAACTGTGTTCTGGATCTAGATACATGACATAGTAAATATATGATTTTACAGAAATAAGCTGAACATAAAGAATAAAACCAACTATAAACAAAGAGAACATGAACAATTGAAATTCAAAAAATATAATATAAATAGAAAATGTTTAGCAGAAGGGGGTTTATTAGGGCAGGGAAGAGTGATGCCTAGGAGGCAGAATAGTGCAGGAAGGAAGACTTAGAGGCGGTGCTGTCCTGGGGGGTCTGGGATTGGGTGGGTTGGGCTTGCGGGTGAGGGGTGTTGGTGGCAGGGGTGGAGGCAGGAGGATTTTGCGTGATGGCTGCCATATAATGCTTGTTGTATTCCTCATCAGTCATTAGCTGGATGGGCTGGTAGGTGGTAGTGGCACAAGGTGGTAGGCACTTGTCCTTACATGATTGGTTGCCCATGTTCACATGGAAGACAATTTGCAAAAATAAGTCAGCCACCATTTGGCAGCCAAAGAGAAAATTATGGTCAAGGACCCCAAGATAGAGATTGTTGAAAGCCTGAGGGCAGCGCTCCCATAGTGTATCTCCAATGTTAAAGAAGACAACATCAGCCAGATGGATGTCTGCATGACCAGCTGGGTACACAGAGGCCTGGTGCCCGCATTGCTGAATGGCCTCAAGGGTAGTGGAGCTACCCTCCATCTGGTGGCTCAAGAAAACCTGGTACTTGGAATTTGAGCCATCCCAGGAGTCAAGTAATCCACCAAGGATGTGGCTGTATGAGTAGCCATCAATGAAATCAGGGTTTGTCTGATAGTAGACAAAACCCTTGGCTGAAACAGCCAGAAATGCACCAATAAACGTCTCCTTCTTGACCTTCTTTCTTCTATTCTTGGCAGTGGTTTTTCCTTGTTTACCAAAATTGTCAAAGCTATTGATAGCTTATAATGCGAGACAAACATGACATCATCTGACAGACTAGTCAAGCATCAGACCAGGGTTGATTTGATGTCTAGATCATACGGGGAATCCTCAGCACCATCCCATTGGTTGCTGGCAAAATTGGTAAGAACCCGTATTGAAGCCACCTTCCCATACATCCAGAGCTGCACCATGCACTCAGAAACCCAAATGCCATGGTGCACAAGTTGCTTCTGGACCTGGGTCAAAGGAAGCTTGGGATCCCGCTGGAGAAGGTCAAGCATGATTGGGTATGCCTCAGATATTTGTGACTTGGGGGCCTTCTTGGGCTTCTTGGCTGTCCCAATCAGATTCCCCCTGTTCATCAGGTTGTTGAATTCCCGCATGACAGTAGCTCAGGTAAATTGCAACTGGGTGGCAATCTGTTCCCAGTGCAGACCCTGTAGATTCAGTGCCAAAATTTCCTGAAGAATTTGGGCGGTGATGATTTGTTGCTTGGGATACTGGGCCAGGGGAGCTGAAGCCTGATTGGCTGTAGGGGGGCAGGTTGGCTGGTGGCAGAAAGTTGTTTCAAATCAAGGTTACCATCTTGATCAATTGGTTGGTGGGCAGCTTGTGCAGGGGTGGATACAGGAGCAGGGGCAGAGCTAGACACTATGTGACTACTGAACAAGTCAAAGCCATAGGGGTCAGTGGTCAGGTACAGGTCAGCTTCTTTGTTACCCACTTCAAAGGCTTGGGTGTAAACAGGTGCCTCCACGTTCTGAGCCTTGCCTCCATTGAAGCTGGCTTGGCTGCTGCTGGCTTGGCTGCTTGTACCGTTGAAGATGTTGCTAGTAAAAACCATTGTAAAAAACCTAGGATAAAATCACTAAAAGTAGAAGTTTAAAATTTTATGATTTATTTTTATTGTAATCTTGAGTCCATATTTGGAAGGTTCTCAAAACAAATTCATACAAATCAGGAGCCATGAAAATGGATAAAATGCCTCTATTCTTAAATTGGATAGCTGTTGATTGGCTATTAAACTGTTATTTTTCTATTTTAGGCTGCTCATACTACACATCTTGTGTGAGTTCATTTTGTTTTGTGCTTGTGGAATCTCGCTTCTAGATTGCTCAAATTTTGTTTCATTTTAGTCCTTCTGTTGGTGCCTTGTATGAATCCTGATTGGATTATATTATGCTCTGGAACAGCATCCGTCCATTTCACTTGATGTTCCAGTTCATTTTTTTTGTGGTTTGAACTACACCACTTGATGTTTGATATAATTTTGTATAATGGGCTAGTGAAATTTTGTTTTTTGTTTGACAGTTCATTTATTAACTATTTTTTTTTTAAATTAATTGAATCCTGAATCTTGCACAACTTGGATTTTATTCACATCTGAAATCATTCTGTTTAAATCTGAGGTATTTTTGGTTGTTGCCATAGCTTTTAAAATTACTGTAAGCTGCCCAGGCTTTAATAAATTTACATGTAGCTCCTTGCTTTTTAAATGGTGATCAACCCCTTGCAACCAAAGCAAAGAGGATGATCTGTATTTTGTATCCAACTCTACAATACTGGGGCAGGAAGATATTCTGTCAATTATTTTTCTGTCAACTGATTTTCAGCAAAATTTGATCCAGCTATGCAGTAGTTTTCAAATCTGTTGAGATAAACAAATATTAGTTAGTTTAGAATGCACAGCTTCAGTCACACAACAAATTTCAACTGGAACCAGTTGAAGGTTGACTTACTCAGTAAAGCTTTCATTCATCTAGGACTGGAAAAAATAGTCAATCACACAACAAAAAGAAAGTCAAATACTGAATTCCAAAAATGAGACAGCAAACACATGGAACTCAAATTCAAAGCAAACACAACCAGTCACTTCTTGAAGGATTCTACATCAAATTTAATTATGAGTGTGTGAAAAATATGATACAAACAGAGAACACACAAGGTTCAGTCACAAAAGCAATGAGCTCAAACACAAAACAACTCAATTTTTAACAATATTGATTATTTTTGGGACTCAAATTGGAAATAGTGGATTTCAGGAGTGAATCCACCAAAATCTATTCAGGGGACTACAGCATTATTTTCAATGTACATGCTTCTAAATTTGGACATTTATGTCTGAGAGAATGTCTAAAATACAGTAGCTTTAAAAGCTATGGCAACAACCAAAAATACCTAAGATTTTAACAAAATGATTTCAGATTTAAGCAAAATCCAAATATCTGGTTAAAATATACACTCTGTTAACAGGAATTTTTGGCGTTAATGGGCAAAATAGGTCAACACAGCAAAGAAGTGCTCATACACAAAGCAAGACTATTCAAAATACTATCCAAAATGCATTGATTCACAAACAAAATGGTGTGAGTTGACTTTTGGTGTACATATGTTTACTATGTAAATTGGTGACAAAATACACCCAAGCGCAGTGAGTCAAAACTCAACCCAAAACCTAAACACAATAGCAACTCACTATTTAAACAACATCACTCAAATGTTGTGTGCAATGGATTGTAATCAAGAATGATACCAAGATATCTAAAATAAAACCCAATCTGAGACATAAATTTTAAAATATTGTGTTGGGTGCTTAATTTGGCATGAAATCTGAGAAAATGGGTGGAAATTATTTTGGGTATTCTAAAATGGGCGTGATAAAACCAAAAACAACTAATTAATTAATAAAAAATCTATTTTTGAGGAGCTGGATGTACAGGTATTCTGGTCACTGCCAGCACACTTAACATCCTAATCATTGTCTGGTTTGGTGCCAATTCAATATACAGTTCTACATAACAAAAAAGGCAACAAACCAATATCACATGACTTGTCCAAGTATCCAGTGACTCAAACCCATTCTGCACATGACCATCCTTATCTTTGGTCCAACTTATATCTCCACTACAGCGCAAGCTATATAAGTCAAAAGTATTATCCAATAAAGATACTTCTCTTCTTCATAATTCCATATTTGAAGCTTCCCCAAAAGTTGCTCCTCATCACTATAATTGGGATATTGGGTGGTTAAAACTCTAACTAAATATCTATATTCAGATAAAAAACCAAAAATTAAAAACCATTGTATAACTTAATTAGGTTTTATTTAATATTTTATTAAATTTTAAAATGTAAGGTACACAACAACAGAGTGATAATGCACCCATTGTGCGCCGCAGTTGCGGTTACCCCCACAGGTCAAAGAATAGAGTTAGTGCAACCCAAATGTCTACTCAAGAAGGAGACAGGAGAGGAGAGTTCCATAGTGACGCTGCACTGACACAGCCGGTTCAAGGAGCACAAGCTGCTAGGGTGCGGAGCATCATCCCTCAGGTCTCAAAGCTGACCCGGAAGCCCACCAAGGTTACCACAACCAAAAAAGTCAGGAAAAAGTGATCAAACTTACCTCATATGTGTCTGAAACTGTGTACTGCCAAGATTTGGTCCTGTCAGCCCCTATGGAGAAGGTTAAGCCTGTGCTTGACACCATCTATGAGACCTACGTCAGTGATGGCAACCAAGAAGACAACAAGGAGCCCAAGTACTTCCAAACTGAGGATGTGCAGCAGGTGCTCAAGAAGGTTGCTATGTTCTATACCAAGGTGCCCATGCCTTGCGTACCAGTTGCCAATCAGGATCTTGGCTTGTCTTAACCCACAAAGCCCACTCAGAAGCGCATTCCCAATATAAAGCACATCATCCTTCTCAAGCTAATATGGGAATCTGGTGACTACAAGGCGGCTGTGGCTCTTGTTGGGATGGATCCCAAGTACGCCTCCAAGACATTCAACACCTTCATTGAGACTGGCTAAGTCCTTGCTACGGAGAAATTCTTGTGTGTTTCCACTATGCTCACCAAGGAGCACAAATGGGAAATCCACCAGTGGATAACCTGGGACTGTCATGTTGAAATGGCAAATATACAGTCCATGGTCAAATCTACTTTCGGGGTTGAGGCCTCAATTTACTTTTACTATCATCTGGTGAAGGGAATGCACTTTTCCTGGAAAAAGCTTGGGGTATCTCTGTATAATTGGAATAGCCCAACCAACATCAAGACCCGGAAAAAATACACTGAGGCCTACACTGCACTCAAAAACAAAAGGGACAGTAGAATCCTACTATATTGACAAATTGGTATTTGCCTTGTCTATGCGCAATGCATATGGGTATGTCCCAAAAGGCTCACATGACAGGATGGCTTGGCGTGCTGCAGTCTGCGCCACAGCCTATTCAATAGTGGCTCTCCTCAGTCAAAAGGGGATTGAGCTCTATCAAATGATATTGGGTTCTCAAAATAGCAGGACCTTCTTATCTTTTCTCCAATAGGTCCAGGAGCACCTGAGGCGCACAAGCCCAGGCTTCACTAATGTAATTGTGCTGTATGTTGTAATGTGGTTAGTGTAAACTATCCATTACTGACGTTGATACCTCTCATCAATTATACTCTAGTGCAAAGGATAGAATTGCTCTGTAGTTAGGATGAACAACTAGTCTGGTTGACCAACAGGTCATAACCTCAGAGGGTTAATTAACCCATCAAACAATCATACCAATTGATGGGCTGAGAGCTAATATAATCTGAGGTGAAGTCTGATCAGAGGATAAGTGGCTTAAGATTAATTACAAATCCCCTATATAACTCTTCCCTTGTATTATTAAATAAATAATTGATATTAAATTAACTATACTTTTTTTATATGCACTAGGCAGATAAATCATTATAGCTTAGTCTTTAGTAAAACATAGATCATAATTGAGTTAAGTGGATAAAGCAACTACCACACCATAGCCAAGGTTACAACATTTGGTGCTTACTCAGCATGCAACAGCCTAATGGAACTTGTCACCCTTCTGGGGACTTGTCTTTCCCCCGAGAGGGAATGAAGATGACCTTCTCCATGCTTTCCTCTGCCATCTGCAAGACCACCCCAATGGGCTCTTTACGGAGATCAACTGCCTTGCTGGAACAAAGAATGATCTCCTGTAATACCCAGAAAATTTAGGTACTACTTGAAGAAGGTATGGAAGAAGGTTGGAAAACTGGAAGCCAGTCAAAGCGGTGACAATCAGGTAGATGGTCATCAACTACCAGAAGACATTGGCGTGTATGTTGTATCTCCCAAAGCTCCATAAAAAGTAGGTCAGCATGCAGTACATGGAGGTATACACTGCAATGAACAGGGTGGAGTGTATAGATACCAGGGGAGGCCAGGAACCAGTGTTGGAAGAGTTGAGCTGTCCAGGATCATAGTAGTAGTCATGACCTAACCCTTCTGGTGAAGGGCCAAAGAACTTTGGTCCCTGTTGATATCCTCCAATCCCAAGGCAAGCTGTGAGCACAGCTGTGAAGATGAGGTGATTTATCTTCCTTGGATTGGAGGTGGTTGGCTGGGGCAAACTAATTAAAGTTGACTTAAAGGTGTTAAGTATGATTAGATCTATTGAGGGTATTAAAATCAATAATAGCACAAGCTATTACCAAGGAGGGATCCTTTATTTATAGTGCCTCTCACTTTGCAAAGATTTGCAAATGGGAGTGAAAAGCATGAGATGAGGGATCCCAAAATCTTGGAAGATAGGAGTGGCAGTTGGTTTTTGGGAAGATGGCCAAACTCTTGTTCTTCTGTTATCTTTTGTGGGTTTGGCCATTTTTGACTGAGGCCAATGATCTCTTTTGGGCATGGGGTCAGGTGGTGGTGACAACTCATGGAACTTCCAAGATTTATTTTTGTCTTGGAAGGCATAGTTTGGTTGGGGTCTGGGCTTAACCATGTGACCTGGGGTTCAGAATCCCATTGGTTGTGGGTAGGATTGCTGCTCACATTTAAAACTTGAGTTTGTCCCTCTTCTGATGGGCAGAGGTTGTTCTCTAATTTTTATTTTCCCCAATTAAAGGGGGGAAATCCCAATTAAATTGTGCATTTTTGACAGAAAAATCCTGTATTTTCCCCCAGTGTTGCACTCCAATAACAAGCTGGTTTATGTCAGGAATATTCCTGGCATCTCCCTAGCAAATTTGTTGCTTTTGGTCAATTCATGACTGACGTACAACATCCCTGTCAAATTGAGGATCACTCCACCTTGCACCTGGACGTTCCAGTTCCGCTCAAAGTGGATGGTAATGCAGAGCCTACCCAGCAGGAGCTGGAACAGGCTATTGTCAGCATGGACTGCAGTGCTTACCAAAACAGGGAAGTCCACAAGAAGTTGGCAGTATTGCCATCTTATGGTATAACTGCCAAAGATAAATTCAGGAACTTCACTGGGATCACTTCTAACCAGCTTTGGTTGCAGATGAAGACAATCAAACAAGCAAAGGAGTACATACATAGTGCTGCACATCCTGCAATTTTTCACAACCACATTCATTTGGGGTATCAACTCTCTCTCATATCACATCATGGAAATTTGATCAATTTCCAACAGGCTTTTCTTTGACGTCTTTACAATGAGCTCATAGGTTCTATATCCAACATTAGTCATCAGATTAATAGTTTGGTTGGTCATCAGAACTACACCTCTACTTGGGCTGCATAGCTCAAAGAACACCTGACCCATTATGTGGCCACACTGCTTGGGGCCATGCTAGAGCACAAAGGGGTGAGCAACAACCGGCTCTGCACAGTGACCCACCACGTAAAGGGAGAAGGAGCTACTTTTTGTTATTTATGCAGTGAAGTCAAGTTGCTCCACTGCTTGGTGAGAATGCTCAAGGATGGGCCTTTTATGGAACCTAATAAGAAAGCCTATGCCATTGTCCAGCAGAACATTGAGGAGCTATGTGAAAACATTAGCAAAATTGACAAAGGCCTTTGATAATCTCTTTCTGATTTTAGTCACTTCTACACAGAACTTCCAAAGCTTTTAAAGCAGATTGACCACAACCACAATCACACAGAAGAGAAACAGGACAACTTGTAAAGGCTAGGTAATAGCCAACAGGCTGCACAGGAAAAGAACAGTGTGTTGTTCAAGCTACAGGAATCTTGTATTGAGAAACTTGAAGAAAAATTACGCGTAGCCAATCAGACAATTAATGATCTGGCTTGAGAAGAAAAAATTGTAACACAGCAATATTCAGCTAATACAAGGTCAAGTAGAAAAGCTACTCCAGATGTAACCACACCAGACAGGGTTGGAGCCAGAGACACAGGTAACTACTAGAAGAAGCCAAATAGTCCTCTCCATCAACAGCCAGGCGCTGTTGGAAGACCGTCCCTCTTTTCATAGCTATGAGAGCAATGATGACAATATAGGCTAGACCATGTGGGGGGGTCTATGTGGCTGAACTAGTATTGGACAGTAGCAAGACAACTTTACCTGGAACTGCAGCCTCAACGTCCTGAACCAGCAACAATGCAAGAGATGCAGCGTCTGAGGCACAATTCTGCGCCTCAAACCTGAGAAATACCTCACCTCTGCCCAGAAGAGGCTACAACTTTAGTACTTCTTCTGTGATTCAGAACTTCAAACCAACAAATCTTCCCAAGTTTGATAAGAAAGCAACTGTTCACATGTTCCTCTGCCTATACAATAACTCAATGTATGGTGTGGATGATGCCATGAAAAATGCGGCTATCTTTAGATGTTTAGATTTGGAAACTCAAACAATAATTATGCCAAGACTTCCAGAACAGAGTTGGATCAACAAGAATGTGTCCAGAGCCCTAATTGCGGAATTTGGCAGCAAGGAAGCCCTTTTCTGTCACAGGATGGAATTCACAGAGGAGAAAATCAAGAAGGGTGAAACTCTTCTGGAGTTTTAAGAACACTTCTACTTGGAGGCTCAGACCCTTGTCTCTATGGGAGCCGCTACCTTTGTGGATGTGAAAGGAGCTCTTCTAAATTATGTGCGCCCTAATTGCAAGCTATCTATCACACTTAAGTCTGATATTTATGGTGCCTGAACCGTTCCAGAGCTAAGGCATCACTTGGGATCATTTAAAGAGCAGTTTGAGTTCCCTTTCCTGGACTATAAGAAGTCCACATTCTTTCCATCAAGAAAATCCAAGGGCAAGAGCTGGGAGAAAGATCACTTGAAAAAACCAACAACTGTTGCTACACCCCCATTCAACAACACTACAAATAATCACACTTGTTACAAGTGTGGACAACTAGGAAATCTCTCTTGGGATTGCAAGCAACCCAAGGCCAATGTCTGTCACTTGGGCCATGAAGAAAGCAAAGATGACAAACAGATGGGGAAAGAAGAGGAAAGAGAAGAGGATACTGTAGATTTAGAACCTAAAGGTAAAAATGCGGGATTGACAAATTCTCTTGTGTGAACTCACCAACTTACTGGAATATTTTTCATCCTTTTATGTAAAAAAGTAAGTTGTTCTGGGATAAAAATTACTCCATTAAGTTGGTGAGTTCACACAAAAGAATTTGACAATCCCGCATTTTTACCTTTAGGTTCTGAATTTACAGTAGTGAAGAGGCAAAAAACTGCTAAGCAGTCAGGTTGAGGAGAAACCCCTGACTACCAACCGTAATCACCCCTCTTCAACTATTTAACCAGACCCCAACATTCCCAACCGCAAAGGCTGCCTGCTGGAGCAAGAATCCTGTCCCAAAAGATAATTGCCTGATAAGGAAGAAATAAATAAAGAAATAAAGATTTGCTACATTGGGTATTAGCCGTCAATGCAGTCACAAGGAAGCAGGCAATCCATACGGAAAGCCTACTATCCCAAGAAGCCACTGATACTGTCTCTATACCTTGCGCTGAACAACTTTCCACGCCATACGTGGAGGTCACCCACAAGAGTGACAATGCTAAAAAGTTGTCTCAACTATTGGGATCACTTCAAGTCTCCACAAACTTGGATACATTAAAGTCTCTGAAGCCCAAGCTTATAACTGTGCTAGAGTCATTCCTCTCTCAGTTCAAAGGTTTAGACATTCACAAGGTTACCAAGATTACATCTCCCAACTACAGAGAACAACACAACTGCACTTATATTCAGCTGGTGGTCCACAAACTCAGGATAAGAGCAATTTTGGACTCTGGAGCTCCCAGAAACATTGTGTCAACAAGATTAGTGAAGAAGCTCAAGCTTGCACCTGACCTGGACTATAACAAGGAGTTTGGTGCTGCAGGCCCTGTCATAATAAAGGTATTAGGTGCCTATTCCTCCTTAATGCTTCTCTTTGGTAAGTTGGTGGTGACTGCACCAGATATAGTATTGCAAAATGAAAGCTATGACATTTTGATTGGTACAAGTTTCATGGCTACCTATGGAGCTATTATCAATCACCAGGACAGAACTTTCAGCATTCTGGGCCAAAATGTTCCTATATTTAATCACAATAATGAACCAAAAGACCTTACTACCAAGAAAATACACTATATTATTATGAAGTATGCCAATGGGGACATGCCAGTAGCGTACACTTTATGACAGCACAAAATAAAGACTCTGTCACTGGTTACCAAAGAGTACAAGGGGATTCCCTTATATTCCTCCAGTGAATTCTCCATCCTGGGTGGGACTCAAGTGATACAAAACACATATCTGTGTCTCATCTTCCCAAAAGAATTTCAAGGCAAAGTAGCTGGACTCCATAATGGTTCACATATAGAACCTTGTGCTGTATTTCCGCGTAGAGTTGGTAGTTGCTTTCACTTAACTCAAAATACAATCCTTCTTATTACTAAAGATTAGGTCAAGATAAGTATCTAGCCTAATGCATATAATAAAGTTAAAGTATGTAAATTCGATCTTTTATTTAATCAATCAAGAAGGGAGTTATATAGTAACAGAAGAGATTAACAAAAGACACAGAACACCAGGATCATCTGGTTACAGCCTTGTTTCCTCTATCCTTAGCCCACTATTAAACTAACAATTGGCTGATCATTAGTTAATATGAACTCAGGATACAACTTAGTTGATCATTTGACCTTGTTATCATCCAGGGCAATAGTACCATTGTTCCATGATTCACCGAGCTTAATGGATCAATGCGTGATTCTAGTGACAGCTAGTTTACAACCAATCACTTCACGACATTTCCCCCTACTAAACTAGATGTTACTGTAAGAGTCTTTTAACTTTCTCCAGTATGGTAAACCGCCCAAAAAGGAATAGGAAGCCAGTTGTGTGCTATACCAATGTTCCCAAACAGAGGATCAACCAAGCTCAAAAGAGAATACCCAAATTTCCAGTTGTAACTGCTCACAAACACTCACCTGTACTAGCTTTGGAAGAAACAGAATTCACCAAGATTTTAGGCGGCAAGATAGATGCAGCCTTCTGTAGTACCTCCAGTACTGTCTCTTACAAACCCAGTGCCTCTTTGAGTAAGTCAGGATCACAAGACTCTGGTATGCCTACGTCCAACCAGCTTTCAACAATTGCCAAGAAAAGGAGTCGTGGCAACAAGAGTAAGACTACTTCCACCACTCCGACCAATAAGAATGATGAACCTGCACCAACCTTAGCCAATCTTCTCAAAGCTCTGAACAAAAGTGAGGTGGGCATTACCCCCATAACAATCCAAGAAGATAGTCAAGGGTCTTATATCAAACTAGCCAACCATCTTCATTGGGAGAAGTTTCCCATCCTCCAATTCCATGGCCCAGTGATTATGTGGTCTACTCTTATGCTGGCCCTCAAGAATCCTTATGTAATTTCTACAAAGAGACTTGAAGCAGGGAACAATATTCATTGGCGTATACCTCAGGTGAAACTTGTAGGGTATGCCCAATTATGCCTACAGGACTTCTCCTTTGATGGGAGCTACTTGACAGACAATCAGATCTCTTGTGCCCTCAAATTTCTTGAACTGGTCTTTTTGGCATGGTCTGATCCTTGGTCTGCTGTTGGCCTGGTGCCCTTATGGCATGGGTCAGATAGCCATGAATACCGTTTGCAAAGAGCAATGGGTACTGCGCTAGAGCTCCTAAGCTATAATTGAGCAGGTAGTAGACAATCCATGACTTTGGTTGGAAACTTGGTGCTTAGTGGCTCCAAAGTTGTGTATCACCAAAGGCTTCACCATATGCCCAAATATATTGAATGGCTGTTGGGGGTCATGTACTTGGTAGGAGGTAAAACACCTGAGGAATATGCCCAGCAAGAAAGCCTTCTCTGGGAGTGCATCTTACTTGGACTTGCTTTTCCTCATTCAATTGGCATTAACCGTGTTAATTTCCTTCCTGTCAATGATTCCCTGTTTCTTCCTTTTGCATTCTGTTGGCTACCCAGTGTTTGGATCACCTACACGGCCATTGCAAAAGTCCTCATCCAGTTGCGTCTGGGGCTAGAGGCAGCAGTATCTCAATAAAGAACCAGTTGCTTAACCCTATTAATTCTTCTTACTATAAGCTTTATCTCTTCTTGATGCAATAAGGATAACAACCCATGGACTATTTTCATTAGGTTTTTCTTTTTCCAAATTGTTATCCATAAAGGGATTTATGCTTGATCACTTGGAGCCTTGCACATGTACTGCACATGGACTCAAGTGATCAGTTGGCCAGTTTCCAGATCCTTGAGGGTATAGCTATCTATTCCCACTTTCTGGACTACCTTGACTGGACCTTGCCATAATGAGGCAAGTTTACTTTTGCAACTGTACCCTTGGTTGCTGTAGAAGTATACCAAGCTTCCTATTTTGTATGCTGGAAGGGCAGGTTGGGTTTCTAACGCATGATCCATATCTTTCTCCTTTGTTGCTAAGTTGGTAGAGTACGCCTCAGACTGTAACTTGATTAGCGTCTGTGCTAGTCTCTTCAAATAAGCATTAGGGGTAAGGGGATTGTTAGTTTTAACTAAACTGTAAAGGTGTGGCAGGAGACTTGGCTGTCAACCATAAAGAAGCTGGAAGGGACTTTTTCCTGTAGCCCTGTGGAACCCTATGTTGTACGCAAAGGTAGCTGCCGGAAGATATGTATCCCATTCTGTTTCATGCTGGTGACTAAGCTTCCTTAAGATCTGTACCAGGCTTCCATTTGTCCTTTCTACCATTCCATTTGTTTGGGGGTGGTATGGTGTTGACAGGGTGCCACGGATACCCATAAGTTTGTTCAGTCTGGGTATCATGTATCCCGTGAAGTTGGTCCCATTATCTGTTAGCAATGTCTGGGGGCAGCCATGTTTGTAGAGTATGTTCTCTAGAATGAACTTGGCTGTGGTCAGCGCCAACTGGTTGGGAATTGCTTTTGTTTCTACCCATTTTGTAAGCTGATCTACTGCTACAATAATGAACTTGTTCTTGCTAGCGGTCAGTGGAAGAGGGCCTACTACATCTATAGCAACAGTATGGAACGCAAAACCAGGTCAAATTAGCCGGTGCTGATAGCGCAAGACCTTAGGTTGCTTGATTGTACAGTCATGACAAGCGGCCAATGTTTCTGCTACGTCTGAGTGCATACCTTCCCAGTAGCAATGCTGCTGTAAGAGGTTAAGGGTTTTATGGATACCACCATGACCCACAGTGCAATGTGCTGATACTATTGCGTCTGTATGTAGAGATGGACAAATGTATGGTAACCACTTTCCTTTATACAACTTAAAAAGCTGATTATCCTTGACGCGGGTGTCCACCTGCAAGAGACTTCAGAATTTTCTGAATCTCAAGCGGCTCCTCCTCCCACATAGAAGGTTTCAGCATCAGTTTGTTGTAAAGTTTGTCTGCTGCTGAAGAGACCAAAGCTATGGTAGGAAGACGTGAAAGACAGTCTGCATTCTGGTGCATGACTCCTGCGCAATGGATTATCTTGTAGTCATAGGCTTGTAGCTTAATAGCCCATTGTGCCAGTTGTCCTTCCAGATCTTTCAGGGTTTTCAACCATTTAAGCAAGGCATGATCAGTTACCACCGTAAAGTGTACTCTGTGGAGGTACACTCTAAATTGCTGACAGGCATAGATGACTGCCAGGCATTCTCGCTCAGTGACCGTGTAATTTCTTTTGTGACTATTGAGTGTGCAAGAACAATATCCTACAGGGTGGTCTTGATCATCATCATCCAGCTGAGAAAGAACAGCGCCAATTGCTGTCAAGCTGGCATCTGTGTGCACAATGAAAGGGCGCTCAAAATTAGGATAGGAAAGTACTGGCTCTGTCACTAAGGTGGCCTTCAAGTCCTTGAAGGCTTTCTGGCATCCTTCTGTCCAAGAGAATTCAACATTGTTTTTCAACAAGTGAAATAATGGTCCTCCTAGGCCGGCAAAGTTTGGTATGAAGCGTCTATAATAGCCAATCATCCCTAAAAACACCTGAACATCTCTTTTGTTGGAAGGCGTTTGCATGTGTGTGATAGCTTCAACCTTGGCAGGAACAGGCCGCAAGCCGTCCTTACTGATAATATAACCAAGGAATTCCAGATGTTCCTTAAAGAAGTTACACTTCCTTGGTTTTAACTTGAGGTTGGCAGCAATCAGACGCTGAAATACTGCCTCCAAGTGGTCCAAATGCTGACTAAAGGTTTGTGAAAAGACGTTAATATTGTCAAGATAAACCAGAACACAAGTCAACTTGAGGTCTCCCATCACGGAGTCCATGGCCCTTTGGAAAGTTGCAGGAGCATTTGCAAGTCCTTGTGGCATCCTGGTAGGTTGAAAAAGGCCTTGCTCTGTAATAATGGCACACTTTTCCTGGTCTGCCTTTGGAAGGTCAATCTGCCAGTATCCGCTGATCAGATCCATTGCGCTGAAGTATTTTGCACCACCCAGCTTGTCCAATGTGTTGTCTATGTGAGGCAGTGGATAAGAGTCCTTTTTTGTAACAGAGTTCAGTTTGCAGGTAGTCCATTACTACGCGGTTTGACCCATCTTTTTTCTTTACAATTAATAATGGGGAAGACCAAGGGCTTTTGCTGGGTACCAAAAGGCCAGATGCAAGTAACTTCTGTAGCTCTTCATTGACAATGGCTTGGTTGGCCAGACTGCGCCTTATTGGCCTAGAGCGTATAGGGGCAGTGCCTTGCGTATCCAAAACATGTTCAACTCCCAGAGCTTTTCCTAGGTCTTGATCATTCTCCGCAAAGACGTCCTTATATTTCTCAAAGAGTCAAATAGCTTGGTCCTTCTGGTCTTCTGTTAGTCCATTTAAAGACTTGCGTGGAATAAGCAACAGAACACTCGGCTGATTGCAAGGTAGTGCAAATTCACTGAACTCACCAAATGGGGTGGCATCCATAAGACTAGAGTTCTCTTCCAGCTTCATGTAGCCTAACAGTTGGTGTTTCTTCACCTTCAGCAATTTATCAGAAAGGTTCCCCAAGAGTACCAGAATCTCTTCCAATGATGGCATGACAATACCAGGTAGAATCCAAGGTTCCAGTTGCAAACCATTGTGAAGTCCAAATACTTCACCATGCATACCTTTAGGGAAACTGAGACTTAGACCTGTATTATGAATCACTTGAGACCCAATTGGAATGGAGAGTTCACTAGAGGAATATAAGGGGATCCCTTTGTACTCTTTAGTGGCCAGAGGTAGGACCTTGATTTTGCGTTGACACAAGGTGTATGCTACTGGCATATCTCCATCAGCATATTCCATATTAATATAATGGATTTTCTTTGTAGGGAGGTCTCTTGGTCTGTCACCATGATAGAACATTGGTACCAAGTGACCCAGAATGCTGAAAGTGCTATCCTGATGATTGATGATAGTTCCGTAGGTTGCCATGAAGCTGGTACCAATTAAGATATCATAGCTTTTGTTGTGCAACACTATTGCTGGGGCAGTTACCACCAATTTACTAAACCAAAGTGGTAAGGATGAATAGGCTCCCAAAGCCTTTGTTTTGTCAGGTCCCGCAGTACCAAATTCCTCATTGTAGTCTAAATCAGGCGCAAGTTTCAGTTTTTTGACTAGCCTGGTTGACACAATGTTTCCTGGAGCTCCAGAGTCCAGAATTGACCTTACCCAAAGTTTGTGAACCACCAGTTCAATGTAAGTGCAATTGTGTTGTTCTCCGTAATGAGGAGAGGTACTTTTGGTGACCTTATGAACTTCCAATCCTTTAAACTGAGCAAGAAACAACTCCAGCGCAGTTGTTAGGTCAGGCTTCAGGGATTTCAAAGTATCCAGATTTGTGGAGACTTGTACTGACCTCAATAGTTGAGACAACTTTTTGATGCTATCACTCTTGTGGGTGACCTTGGCGTATGGCATGCAAAGTTGTTCAGCGTAGGGTATAGAGATGGTGTCAACGGCTTCCTTGGAAGGTATACTCTCTGTACAGATTGCTTGCTTCCTTGTCACTGTGTTGACGGCCAAAACTCTATGGAGCAAGTCTTTGTTTATTTCTTCTTTTTATGGCAAGTATCTTTTTGGGCAGGCTTCTTGGTCCAACAGGCCGCTGTTGCAGTCAGGAGCATTGGGGTCCAGGTCAATAGGTGGAGAGGGTCAGGAACTACTAGCAGTCAGGGTTTTCTCCTCAACCTGACTGCTTAGAAGTTTTTTGACTCCTCAACGTCTTCTTTTCTGTCATCTTCTTCATCCTTGTCATCCTGCTTGTCCTCCACGTTGTCTTCCTGGTTCAGGTGGCGCACATTAGCCTTGGGTTGCTTGCAGTCCCAGGAAAAATGTCCTAATTGCCCACACTTGTAGCAGGTGCAATTATTTGTTGTGTTATTGACTAGGGGCGTAGCTACTATTGTAGGTTTCCTAGGAGGGTCCTTATCCCAAGTCTTGCCTTTAGAATCTGTAGAAGAGGACAAAGTGGCTTTCTTATAGTCAGGGAAAGGGACTTCAAAATGTTCCTTAAAAGATCCCAAGTGACACATGAGCTTAGGGACTGTTCTTGCACTATAGATTTCAGATTTGAGAGCAATGAAAAGCTCTCTATTGGGACAAACATAGTTAAGAAGCGCTCTTTTTATGTCAAAAAAAGTGGCTGCTCCCATGGAGACTAGTGTCTGTGCTTCCAAGTAGAAGCACTATGAGAAATCCAATAGGCTTTCCCCCTTCTTTATCTTCCCTTCAGTAAACTCCATTTTGTGGCAAAATAAAGCTTCTTTGCTGCCAAACTCCACAATGAGGGCCCTGGATACGTTCTTGTAAGTCCAGCCTTGTTCCAGAAGTCTCAGCATTATTATTGTCTGGGTCTCTGAATCCAAAAAATTAAAGATAGCTGCATTCTTCATGGCCTTGTCCGCCCCATACATAGAGTTATTGTATAACCAGAGGAACATGTGGACATTGGCCTTTTTATCAAACTTTGGCAAGTTTGTTGGTTTGAAATTTGGGATTGCAGCAGAAGTGCTAAAATTATAACTTCTTCTAGGTGGAGGTGAGGTATTTCTCTGGGTTGAGGCGCAGAATTGCACTTCAGAAGCCACATCTCTAGCGTTGTTGCTAGTCCTGGAGGTTGAAGCAGCAGCACCAGGAAGAGGTTTTTCACTGCTATCCAGAACTGGTTCTGCTACATAGACTTTCCTCATTGTACAGCCTATGTTGTCTTCATTGCTCTCATAACTATGGAAGGAGCAATGGTCTTCTGACATTGCCTGGCTGACTGTGGACAGGACACTTTGACTTCTTCCTGTGGTCTTCTGTGGACCTGTTTCTAGCGTAGTTTGGCTGGAGTAAACTTGAAGTAACTGCTCTACTTGGCCTTGTAGTTGCAGAATGTTGCTACGTTGCAATTGTACTTCTCAAGCCAGGTCTTTTATTGTGCAATTAGATGCATGCAGTTTGTCTTTGAGTTTCTCCATTTGTGAATCTTATTTTTCAAACATCACATTGTTCTTTTCTTGCATAGCCCAATGGTTGTTGCTTATTGATGCCAGATTTTCACAATTATCTTCCGTGTGGTCATGGTTGTGATTGATCAATTTTACCAACTTGGGAAATTCCACGTTGAAATGATTACAGTCAGAGAGGGATTGCCAAAGGCCTTTGTCAATCTCACTGACGTGTTTGGATAGCTCCTCCATGTCCTGTTGGATAATGGCAGTGACTTCCTTATTGCCTTCCACCGCAACCCCGTCTTCTATCAATCTTATAGAGCGTCTGAGCAACTCTACCTCACTACATAGATAGCAAAAGGTGGCTTCTGCACCCTTTACGTGGTGAGTTACTATGCCTAGCCAATTATTATCCAATCCTTTGTGTTCCAGCATAGTCCCAACCATTGTGGACACATAGTTTGTCAGACGTTCTTCAAGCTGTGTTGACCAGTTTGCCGTGAAGTTTTTGGTGGATTGCCAAGTGATTCAATTGGTGGCTAATATTGGTCATAGAGCTTGTAAGCTCATCATACAGACAACAGATGAAAGCCTGCTGATTGTTTATCAAGTTTCCCTGGTGCAAGATCAGGGATAGTTGATAGCCCAGGTGGGTCTGGTTGTGACAGATGGCAGGATGTGCAAAGCTGTGAATATACTCCTTGGCTTGTTCAATTGTTTTCATATGTATTCAAAGCTGATTTGGAGTTATCCCTGTGAAATTTTGGAATTTCTCTTTAGCTGTAGTGCCATACAAGGGTAGTACAGCAAGCTTCTTGTGGGCTTCCCCATTCTGGTACACACCATGGTCCATACTGCTAATAGCTTGCTCCAGCTGTTGTTGGGTAGGCTCCACGTTTCTGTCTACCTCTAGAGGCACTGGGACATTGAGGTGTAGAAGGGACTGATTCTCTATTAAGCGGGGATGCTGTACGTTGGTCATGAACTAGCCAAAAGCCATGAATTTGTTAGGCAGACCATCCCTTGTTCCAGCAAGGCAATTAATCTCTGAAAATAACCCATCAGGGTGGTCCTGAAGGTGGCAAAGGAAAGCATGGAGAAGGTTATATCCATCTCCTCCCCACACAAAAGACGGGTCCCCAGCAGGGTGACGGTTATCATTGGACCAATGCATGCTATGAGCGAGCACCAATGTTGTATTTCTGCGTAGAGTTAGTAGTTGCTTTCACTTAACTAAAAATACAATCCTTCTTATTACTAAAGATTAGGTCAAGATAAGTATCTAGCCTAATGCATATAATAAAGTTAAAGTATGTAAATTCAATCTTTTATTTAATCAATCAGAAGGGAGTTATATAGTAACAGAAGAGAATAACAAGAGACACAGAACACCAGGATCATCTGATTAAAGCCTTGTTTCCTCTATCTTTAGCCCATTATTAAACTAACAATTGGCTGATCATTAGTTAATATGAACTCAGGATACAACTTAGTTGATCATTTGACCTTGTTATCATCCAGGGCAATAGTACCATTGTTCCATGATTCACCAAGCTTAATGGATCAAATGTGTGATTCTAGTGATAGCTAGTTTACAACCAATCACTTCACAACACCTTGGATTCTACCAGGTATTGTCATGCCTTTGTTGGAAGAAATCCTTGTACTCCTGGGTATCTTTCTGATAAAGTACTGAAGGTGAAGAAACATCAGCTTCTGGGCTACATGAAACTAGAAGAGAATTCCAGCCTAACAGATATCACCCCTTTTGGCAAATTTAGTGAGTTTGCACTACCTTGCAATCAGCCTAGTGTTCTGTTGCTAATTCCGTGTGAATCTCTCAATGGACTAACAGAGGAGCAGAAGGACCAAGCCTAATACCTCTTTGAGAAATACAGGGATGTCTTTGCAGAGCATGATCACAATCTAGGGAAGGTCCTAGGAGTCAAACATGTATTGGATACACAAGGTAGTGCCCCTATACACTCTAGGCCGGTAAGACACAGTCTGGACAACCAAGCCATTGTCAACAAGGAGCTACAAAAACTGCTCTCCTCTGGCCTTTTGGTTCCCAGCAAGAGTCCTTGGTATTTGCCTCTGTTGATTATAAAGAAGAAAGACAGAACCAATCACATGGTAATGGGCTACCGCAAGCTGAATTTAGTCACAAAAAAGGATTCCTATCCCTTGCTGCGCATTGATATACATTGGATAAACTGGGGGGCACAAAATACTTTGGTGAAATGAATCTGGACAGTTGATACTGGAAGATTGATCTTCCATTAGTAGACCAGAGAAATAGTGATCCATTATAACAGAGCAAGGTCTTTTTCAGTCAACTAGAATGCCACAAGGACTTGCAAATGCTCCTGCAACATTCCAGCAGGCCATGGATACTGTAATAGGAGACCTTAAGTTGTCTTGTGTACTGGTCTACCTTGATGACATTAATGTCTTTTCCTGGACTTTTGGTCAGCATTTGGAACACTTGGAGGCAGTGTTCCAGTGCCTCATTAAAGCTAACCTCATACTGAAGCCAAGAAAGTGTAACTTTTTTAAGGAACATAAAGAATTCCTTGGTTATATTATCAGCAAAGATGGCCTACAACCTGTCCCCGCCAAAATCAAAGTCATCATGCACATGCAAAAACCTACCAACAAGAGAGATGTGTAGGTGCTCCTGAGAATAATCGATTACTATAGAAGGTTCATACCAAACTTTGCAGGTCTAGGAGGTCTGCTTTTTCACCTGTTGAAGAATGAAGTTGAATTTTCATGGACAGCAGGATGCCAGAAAGCCTTTGAGGACCTAAAAGCCATGTTGGTGATAGAGCTGGTACTAATATACCCTAATTTTTATTGGCCTTTTATTGTTCATACAGATGCTAGTTTGACAGCAATTGGTGCTGTTCTTTCTCAGCTGGACAATGACAGCCAAGATCATCCTATATGGTACTGCTCCTGTATGCTTAATAGCCACAAACAGAATTATACACTTGCTGAAAGGGAATGTCTGGCCATTATTTATGCTTGTCAACAGTTCAGAGTGTATCTCCACAGAGTACACTTTACAGTGGTGTTCAATCATGACTCACTTAAATGGTTGAAGACCCTGAAATCTCCTGAGGGTTGTCTGGCACAGTGGGCTATTAAGTTGCAGGCTTATGACTACAAGATAATTCATTGCTCTGGCGCCATGCATCAGAACGCAGACTGCCTTTCATGGCTCCCTACCATAGCCTTGGTTTCCTCAGCAGCAGATGAGCTGTATGATAAGCTGATGTTGAAGCCTTCTTTTTGGGGGAGAAGCCGCTTGAGATTCAGAAAATTCTGAAAACTTTTGCAGTGGACACTTGTGTTAAGGATAATCAGCCTTTCAAGCTGTATAAAGGAAAATGGTTGACCTATATCCAACTATCCTTACGCACTGATGCAGTTTTATCAGCACATTGCACTATAGGCCACAGTGGCATCCAGAAGACTCTCAACCTCCTACAGCAACACTGCTATTGGGAAGGAATGAACTCTGAGGTAGCAGAAACACTAAATGCTTGTCACAACTGCAACATAGAACAACCCAAGGTCTTGCGCTACCAGCATCAACTGATTAGACCTGGGTTTGAATTTCATACAGTGGCAATAAATATAGTTAGATCATTGCTCATCACAACAATTAAGAACAAATTTGTGATTGTAGCCATGGACCAACTGACAAAGTGGGTGAAAACCAGAGCCATTACAAATCAGTCTTCTTTAACCACAGCCAAGTTTATACTTGAGAATATTCTCTATAAGCATGGTTGTCCATAAACTTTGATAACTGATAATGGCTCCAATTCCCCCAGTTATATAATTCCAAGACTGAAAAAACTAATGGGTATTAAAGGTACTCTTTCAACACCATACCATCCACAGACAAATGGAATGGTAGAGAGAACTAATAGGAGCCTAGTACAGATTCTAAGAAAGCTAAGTCATCATCATGAAACGGAATGGGATACATATCTTCCGGTAGCTACCTTTGTATACAACATAGGATTTCATAGAACCATTGGGAAAAGCCCTTTCCAGCTATTGTATGGACAACAACCTAGCCTTCCTCCTCACCTGTAAAGCCTAGTTAACTATGGCAACCCCCTCTCCCCCTGAGGCTTATATTAAGAAACTAGCTCAGACGCTTATTAAACTACAGTCTGAGGCATACTCTACTAATCTGGAAACTAAGGAAAAGGGCATAGATTGTGCAGAAAAGAATCACCTGGCCCTCCCTGTATACAATATAGGAAGCCTGGTATACTTCTACAGCAATCAAGGGTACAGTTGTGAAAGCAAACTTGCCTTGTTATGGCAAGGTCTGGTCAAGATGGTCCAGAAAGTGAGAGTAGATGGCTACAACCTCAAGGATCTGGAGACAGGCCAGCTGATCACTTGAGTCTATGTGCAATAAATGCACAAGGCTCCAAGTGGTTAAGCATAAACCCCTTTATGAGTAACAACACGGAAAAAGAAAAACCTAATGAAAATAATTCATAGATTGTTACCCTATTCAAACCAAGAAGGAAGATAACACATATAAGGGACAAAGAAAAATAAATATGTTGCAACACTTTATTAAGGTGCAAGTTCTTCTATTGCTAGACGTAACTGAAGGAGAATTTGTGCAGATGCAGCATATATTAGCCACACAGAAGGCAGCCAGCAGAAGCCGTACAAAAGGAATGGGGTTGAATCAACTGGCAGGAACTGGAAACAATTTATTCCTATGTAATAGGGGAATAAAATTCCTAGTAGGATGCACTCCCATAGTAGACTTTCCCATTGAGTGTAATCTTTTGGTGTCTTTCCACTTACCAAATACATCATACTGAGTAGCCATTCAAGGTATTTAGGCATATAGTGAAGACGTTGGTGGTAGACAGACTTATATCCACATAGCACAAGGTTACCTACTAGCGTTATGGATTTTTGGCTTCCAGAGTCTTCATAGCTTAAGAGATCCTGTGCTACACTCATGGCTCTCTGAGGACAATATTTGTGGCTATCAGAACCATGCCATAAGGATACTGGTTCTGCGGCTGACTTGGGACTCATCCAGGAAATAAAGATGACCTTCAACAGCTCCAATGCTCAAGACTTCTGCTCAGTCAATAGTGAGATCCCATCAAAGATAAACTGGTCAAGTTGGATCTCTGAATAGTCCATTAGTTTAGGTATCAGTAATCTCCAGTGAGCTGTGTTCCTGACTTCAAGTTTACGTGTAGAGATCACATATGGATGCTCCAGAGCAAGCATTAGCACTGACCACATGGCATAAGAACCACACAGCTGCAGCCTTGGTATTGAATCCCAACGGACATGCAGTCTATGTTTACATACTGCCTGTGCTGGTCTTCTTGTATCACTGCTGCAGCACTCATGACTCCCTCTGAAGTTAGGTTTTTGAGTCTTGTTAGTGGAGAACTGGGAAAAAGATGCCTTGTCTGACTAGGTGTCACAGCTTGCCTTGGTGTCTTCTTGGGAGTTGTGGAGGACAATTGCATTATAGTGTCTGTAGGTGTACTTGGTTGGTATGTACTGCCACTAGTTGAACTTTGAAAGGCAGCATCAACTTTGTCACTTAGAAATTTGTCAAAGTCCTCTTGTTCTTCTGGTTCTAAGATGGGTGAAAGACATGGTTGTTCCCTGGGGCTTGACTTTTTAGAGCTAACACAATTGACCGTTACTCTCTGTTGTGGCTGGTTGGTATATATAACTACCAGGTTTCTAGCTTGCTTGGGACAATTAACCATAATAAGAGAGAAAAAATCTGTAACAGTAATGTCTAGTTTAGTGGGGGGAAATGTTGTAATGTGGTTAGTTTAAACTAGCCATTACTGACGTCAACACCTCTCATCAATTAGACTCTAGTGAAAAGGATAGAATTGCCCTGTAGTTTGGATGAACAACTAGTCTGATTGACCAACAGGTCATAACCTCAGAGGGTTAATTAGCCCATCAAACAATCATACCAATTGATGGACTGAGAGCTAATATAATCTGAGGTGAAGTCTGATCAGAGGATCAGTGGCTTAAGATTAATCACAAATCCCCTATATAACTCTTCCCTTGTATTATCAAATAAATAATTGATATTAAATTAGCTATACTTTTATTATACACACTAGGCAGACAAATTATTCTAGCTTAGTCTTTAGTAAAACATAGATTGTAATAAAGTTAAGTGAATAAAGCACCTATCACACCATAGTCAAGGTTAAAACACTGGACAATGTTGGGACCACAAAGTGGCAGATATTCTTGCTGAATTTCCATCAATTGACACCAGCATTGCAGTGGCCCCCCAGCAATTGGCCACAGCAAATTTGCACCTTCTCTTCCTCCCTGCCTATTTGCCCTTCCTAAATCCCATTGAGGAAGTTTTTTGGGTGGGTCAAGCAAGTTGTCAAGCAAGGGACCCCAACTGGGACCAAGGACCTCTTTGATTTGCTGCAGGCTGGGATCCACATCCTCCCAGCTGAGACTGTGGTCAAATTCTATGACCACGCTGATTAATTCCTCCCTGTGTGCCTTGCTCAAAAGCAAATCAATTAAAGGCTCAGTGTGTCTAATATTTTTTATATTCTCTAATTTACTATTTAGGATTTATTAATTATCATTTTATATTTAGAAGCTTCTAAGCCCACAATCACATTCAGTGGGATCATCAATGAAGGTTTGTAATTTATTTATTTTATATTAAGTTTTTTTATTATGCCATCTGAGGTTATCCCAAACACTTGATACTGGATTACGTGAATATATTTATATCACTTTTTTCAAATAAATATAAAATAGTCTTATAAAAATTAAACGTAAATTGTAAGGTTGAAATTTATTTTATTACCATATTATTTAATACTTTTATGAAACCCATTTTTGCAATATATTTTGAAAATTTTGTTTGCTAAAATATTATTTGAAAAATTATTTATAATATAAAAATACAGTAGAGTATAAATATATTTATTGATATAGAGATAAAATTAAGTGCACCTATAATGGGTTCAGCAGTATGTACCCACCCCGCAATGGAGGTGGCGCACAACCTCCACCACCACACCATAGACAATGGATACACCCTTATTGAAGTACTTCTGGCTGCTAGTAAAAGGAAGGGTTGTGAAGTGGGAGTTCAGGGGCAGCTTTTCTTCTGGGGCTGCAGTCCCGTAAATTCATTCTAGGACTAGGGCGTCCTGGATTACGTGGTCCACCAAGTTGTAGATGAGGGGACCTTCTTGTTGTCCAGGGAGAGCCTGGCCTCATCAATCCCAAGAAGGACCCCATCTAGGTCCTCTACAGATGCGCTCATCCCAAAGTAGAAGAGGAACCCCATGTAAACAACAATATGAAGCCTTTGTTCAGCAAAGGCTTCAGTAAAATCACAGAGTTTGTTGAAAACAGTGCTAATCTTCTTTTTGTGCTTTGTCTTGAAAAAATTAAGATCCACTGCCAAAGGAAGCCCTGTCTTGTTGGCACTCCAGGCCAGCCTGAGATCTGCCAGGAGTATTTTGGTTTTTTTGACAGCTGTTACATCTGTAACAGCCAAAAAAAACCACTGCACACCCAAAGTTCTCCATCAGGTAAGAGAGTGTGTGCTCCACCAGGAAGCAGCCACATGGCCCTGGACCATCTCTGGTACGTCTTGAATGGGAGCGTTGCCAGGACGTCCCAAACAAACTCCGTAGAGTTTAAACAGTAAGCTTCACTGAGGACCACTGAGTCAAGACAGACCAATTGAGTATCCTTGTAGGCAGTAACTGCCCACTTGGATGTCCCCTTGCCATGTGTCAGCCCAGCTAACGCCTCCCAGGACATTAAGAAGGTACTGTGAATCCTATCATCAAGCTCCTGCAAGACAGGGGGGACAGAAGCAGCTTCTTTGCCATGTGAGTGGCATAATTTGCATAAAAATGTGGCAGGGACAAAAAAGACCAGGACCTGGCGGATTTCACTGTCTATATTTTCTAAAAAAACAGGTGAGTATTTCCAAATTTTATTAATTTTATTTTTTAGATTACAATCTTGGATTTCCTCCTTGCCCGCAGCCTCAGCTGCTTGGCCATTTGTGGTGCAAGCAGTTGTGCAGGCAATTCTTTATCCTCTGTTCTCACCCCGCTTGGTAGGTTTCAGGTGGGTATACATTTTCAGGTCATCTGTCCAGACAGACAGCACAGAGAGGGAAAATGACTTAAAATGGAGGCCCTCAACCACCGTCTTTTGAATATTGAATAGGTGCTCAATTGTCTTCTCAGGGGTGTGTCAAGTTTATACTTCTGGGAAGCATAATAAACAAAATAAAGGGGAAGATTAAGAAGAGAATGATACTTTATTGAATATGAATATATAATAATATATAGTATCATGGAAAGCCACATACCGTCCCATGTACGTCATGGAGGTCATGGGGCTTATCTGAGTAATGTTCCTCTTGAGTCACAAGCCTTAATCAAGTTGTGTTCCATTTAGGACCTGGATTGAGTAATCCCTATCATAAACAGTTAACTGATAATTGTGCCACCAGTTTATTGGCTGGAAATTGAACCATTTGGTGAGCTGCTTGGTGATTTACTTGGGGCGTTAATTCCCCAAGAGGGAGTAATCAAAGATGTTGCAACAGGTGTCTGGTATTTTGGTCATTAGGGCCTTTGCGGACACCTTGTTTATTTTTCCCCTTCAAGGATAGCAGACTTCACTCTGGCTTTGACCTTGCAGTCAATTTCTTTGATCTCTGCAATTGCAGAATCAATGTCTTTAATCAGCTTCTCCAATTCTCTCATTGATTTTTTACTCACCTTTCCACATGTTTTTATAGCTTTCATCCCAATAAAATCTGTGTTATTCTGATATAATTCCCTCTTTGTTTATCCTTGTTTGTTTTCCCATTTTCTACTATATCTCATCTTTTTATCCATTGTGTATATGTTATTACTCTTATCTCAATATGTGTTGGTTGCTTTGTTTTGTTTTGACATTGATTCCTTAATTGTCATATTATTTTTGACACTTTACACAGCCCCTTGTGAAAATATTAACAACAATTTAGAGATCAGCTAAATTTGAATTAGAAAATTATAGATTAATTGTGTTTAGATTAAGTTGTTGCTGATCCAAATTCAAAACCTTAATGATAAAATTTAAGCTAATTAGGAGCTGAATGATAAAGTGATTGTTGTGACATAAAGGGTCATTCAATAATTCTTTGATGCATGTGCGCTAATTAATCTGATTGGTCTGGGTGTTTTATCATTGTGCACCATTGCTGATGTGGAAAGTTGTTGGTGGACTAGTGCTTAGTCAGCTGCTGGGTTAGCACTAGTCCATCAACAACTTTCCACAGTCAGCAATGGTGCACAATGATAAAACGCCCAGCCAATCAGATTAATTAGCGCAAATGCATCAAAGAATTATTGAATGGCCATTTATATCACAACAATCACTTTCTCATTTGGCTCCTGATTGGCTTAAAGTTTGTCATTAAGGTTTTGAATTTGGATCAGTAATGACTTTATCTAAACACAATAAACTTATAATTTTCTAACTTAAATTTAGCTGATCACCAAATTTTTATTAATATTTTCCAGGGGGCTGTGTAAAATTCCAAAAATATTATGGAAATTATGGAAGCAATGTCAACGCAAAGAAAACAACACATATTGACATAAACATAATAGCATATACACAAAGTGTAAAAGGATGGGATAATGTAGTAAATGGGAAAACAAATAGGGATAAATAAAGAGACAATAGTATCAGAATAACACAGATTATTATTGGGGTGAAAGCTATAAAAACATATGAAAAGGTTAGTAATAAATCATATGAGAGAAGCTGGAGAAGCTTCTAAAGGACCTTGATTTGGTAATCACTGAGATCAAAGAAATTGATATACACAGTCAAAGAAAAAAGAAAGCCTGTTGTCCTTACAGGGGACAAAATTGACAAGGTGTTGGCCAAGGCGCTTATAGCCAAGATGCCAGACACCTCTGCAAAAACAATTGAGCGTCTGTTTAGCGTTCAAAAAACTGTAGTTGAGGGCCTCTAATTTAAGTCTTTTGCCCTCTTCAAGCTGTCTGTCTGGGTTGACAACCCCAAGATGTATGCACATTTCAAGCCAGCAAAGCAAGTCAGAAAGGAGGGCACCAAATTGCCGGCGCAATTGCTTGCGCCAATAATGGACAAGCCTTCTGAAGCTGCTGGCAAGGAGGAAACACAAGAAGGTAACCTAAAGATAAAAATTAATAAAAATTCAGAAATTCTTACCTGTTTTTTTAGAAAAAATTGATGGCAAAATACACCAGGTCCTGGCTCCCTTTGTCCCCACCACCTTCTATGCCAACTAGGCCACTCACATGGCCAAACAGCTTTTTCTGTTTCCCTCTGTTTTGTACAAGCTGGAGGACCACATACATAAGACTTTTCTGGTGTTGCAGGAGGCTTTAGCTGGGCTGACGCATGGCAAGGAGGCATCTGAGTGGGAAGTTACTACCTAAAAGGATGCCTAATTGGTCTGCCTTGACCTGGTAGTCCTCAGATGGATTTTACTGTGTAAACTCCATTGAGCTTGCTTGGGACGTCCTGGAGACACTCCCATTCAAGAACATACCAGGGATGGGCTGGGCCCATGCGGCTGCTTGCTTCTGCTTCCCAGTGGAGCACACACTCTCTTACCTGCTTGAGAACTTTGGGTGCACAGTATCAAAATTAGCTGTTGCAGATGCAACAGATGTAAAGAAAACAAAAATCTTTCTGGAAGACTTTGGGTTGTCCTGGAGCGCTGATGAGATGGGGATCCCTGCAGCCATGGAGCTGATCTTTGCTAAAACAAGACACAAGAAGAAAATAAGCGTAGTATACAACAAACTTTGCAAGTATACTGAAGCCTTTTCTGGACAAAGGCTTCACCTTGTTGTTTACCTGGGTTTCCTATTTTACTTCAGGATGAGCGCCAATGTAGGGCATCTTAGCAGGGTCCTTCTTGGGATTGACAAGGCCAGGCTCTCCCTGGACAACAAGAAGGTCCCCTGGGTTATGGCTTGGTGGATCATGTTATCCAGGACGCCCTGGTCCTAGAATGGCATTTACAGAGACTGCAGCCCCGGCAGAAAAGCTGCTCCTGCATTCATACCTAACAATCCTCCCCTTTACCAGAAGGTAGGAGTACTTTAATCAAGGTGTACCACCTGTACATGGGGTGGTGGTGTAGGTTGTGCACCACCTCCATTGCCGGGTGGGTACATACCAACAAACTCACTACAGATGCCCTTAATAAATTCTCTCTTCCAATAAATTTCTTTACAATTTAGATTATTTTTATTATAATTAATTTTTCATTTGGTTATCTATTACAAAAAATATTAAAGCAGGTCTTTATACAGGAATAACAGATATTTATTAATAAAAATCACATATATCTTGGTAGCTTTATCCTTTTTACTTTTTTAATTACCTTTATATGTTTACAGGCCAGTAGTGACATGGACTTATGTTTATAATACTTTAATATTCAGTGTTTGGTAAAGCCCCCATAGAAGACAAAAGAAAAAAATAAATTGCAATATTAAATTAAGCATCTGCGTTAGTGGTGCTGTTATATGCAATTGCTGGCTTGGAAGCTTCTTAATATAATATGATAATCCATAAATCTAAAATAGTAAATAAGGGAATATAAAAATTGTTAGGAATACTGAGCCTTTAATTGATTGCTGTTGGGCAAGGCCTGCAGGGATGATTGAATCAGCGTGGCCATAGAATTTGGCCACAGTCTCAGCTGGGAGGGTGTGGATCCAGGCCTGGAGCAAATCAAAAAGGTCCTTGGTCCCAGTTGGGGTCCCTTGATTGAAAACTTGTTTGAGCCACCCAAAGACCTCCTCAATGGGATTTAGGAATAGGGAAATAGGCAGCAAGGAAGAGAAGGCGCAAATTTTCTGTGGCCAATTGCTGGGGGCCCACTATAATGCTGGTGTCAATCATTGGGAATTCCTCAAGAATATCTGCAACCTTATGGATTCCAAAATTGTCCAACACAATAACATCAGTGAAGCCCAGGCTTGGCGCCTCAGGTGCTCCTGGATCAATTGGAGAAATGATAGGAAGGACCTGCTATTGTGAGAGCCTAATATCATTTGATAGAGCTTGATCCCCTTTGGACCAAGGAGAGCCACCATCAAATAGGCTGTGGCGCAGACTGCAGCACACTAAGCTACTCCATCATTTGAACCTTTGGGGACATAGCTATAAGCATTGCACATAGACAGCAACTGTGGTAAAATTGACTCCTTGGTGATTGACTCCCTGGTACTTGACACTTTGTTAAGTCCCAGGGAGTCAAGTGTCGCATATGCAAATCTATTAGCATTTTTGGCTTAACCAATTTTAAGCTAATTTTTACTAGTAATATAGGGGTTAAAAACCAAAAAATGAGATTAAATTTACTTGAATTTGACTCTGTTTAATAATTTGGTTAGCTAAAAGACGGATTTAAGGGGTAATTTATAAGTAAATTTACTAATAGAAATGAAAAAACCTGTGTTTGACACTCAAATAGAAAAAGTGGTCAGTTTGACACTTTCTAAGCCAAAAACTAATTTTATTAATAAATCACATATGCACTACTATAAACTTTATTATTTACTATTAAATTTTTATTATTAGTGTCCATAGTTGTTGATTAAGCTCCCAAGCACCACTATACTGGATTTATTGGTATAGACATTAATCAAATACCCCACTTGTTTTACATTATGTCATTTCCAGGTTTGTGGATTAAGTGGTGTCACATAAATTAAGCCCAATTTATTAAGAGATTTCATATGTAATTTATAAAAAACAGAAACTTGACTCTCCCTCTTTTTGACTCTATTCATTCACCACACAATTGGGTTTGGATTTAACTATTCAAAGGCTCCAAATTAAGGCTAAATTAATAAGTGACACACTATGAGCGCCACTTGATACCCATTCACTCAACACTTTAACTTGGGGATTAGTACAGAGAGCTTCTTAACGTTTTAATCAACACTATGGTAAAATAATTCACTCCCAGCTCCTCACAGCATACCTTAATCACTAATAAACACCTTCCTACTCATTTATTTTTTAACTTATGTTGTATTTTTTATTTTCAAGCATATGAAACTGCCTTGCTTTTGTGTTAACTTTCAAACCTGTTTTAAATTTAAGCAAGTTTTATATTTAAAAAACATAGTAAATTTGATTTTTTTTGCTCAACTCTGGGAGACTTGACAGTGAGAATTCAGCTTTTTCCAACTTATCAACAGTGCCAAACTTGGCACTTTACTATGTTTTGAATTTTTAACTCCCAATAAAAAAATTCCACATAATTATTTTATTTTGCAATTGTAATCTACTACTCTTCCTGCTACTCCCCATATAGTTTTTATATACTTTTTTTGATTTTTAATTATACTTTTATCATTGATTTAGCACTAATATGTTATGATGAACCTAACATCTTTGATGCTTCATGATAGAATCACTTATTTTCTATGTTTTAATCTTTATATCTATACTTTGAGCTTCTATTTTGCTTTTATTTACTTTGTTATGTTTTTTTCTTGATAAATAAAACATTTTTGCATGCTATTCATTTAACTTTTGCTTTGCTTTACCTTTTTGTGTTTTATATATTTCATACTGTTTTATTTACAAAAATAAACTTTTCTTTAGCCAAGATCATCTAGATCTAAAAAACCTATCAAGTGCCAAGCCTCAAAGGGCTCAAAAGAAACTGCCTCTACCCCCAAGCATGTCAAGAAGCCTGCAAAGACAAAGTCTCCAACTCCATCTTCCCCACCCCATCTTCTCCCACTCCTCCCCCCTTCACCCTCATCTTCAAATTCCCCCAAGTCCTCAAATAAAAGTGACAACTCTCTCACTGATCACTCATTTTACGAGTCAGAGACCAACTCTGAGCCCACCAAGGAGCGCTGTATCAAGAAGGCAAAGGCTTCCAAGGAGCCCACCTCTTCTTCTGGTAAGAAAAAGGAGAAATCCAAGCATGCCTCAAAGAACCCTTCCCCTCCCCTCCTGATGGCTAATCCCCCTCCCTCATCTGACCCCCAAGATGAGCCTGAGAAGTACTCCAAGAAGTTTAAAGCTTCTGGTCATGTGGCTTGGGATCCACTGGCCATCCACAACATATGCAATGTGGACAGAGAGTTCAAAGTTCCTAAGCCCTTTCCCTGGTACTTCCCAATTATGTTTGTAAAGGGTGGCTCTGGTTACGTTACTGGCAACTACATCTTCAATTGCAACAACCAAAAGCGGCAAACTAAAAGCAAGCACTTTGTCTGTGAGGATAAGACTTGTGGGGCCTGCCTGAACACTGAGGGCTGGGAGCAGGTAACTGCTGAGAAAGGGGAGCATATATGTGAGCCCCCCAATCACCTGATCACTAAGGATGCTGAAGTGGTACCTTGTTCAATTAATCCCCACCTCCTCTCACCTCTGGGCTTATGATTTGGCCATAAAGGCCCTGCAGCATTTAAAGCCCAACAATCTCAAGTTAGCGCCAACTCAAGAGCAGTTGGTTAAGTTCAGTAGTGACAAGAGGATTGCTGCCAATCCCCCTCCCCAAAGGCCTTTGATGTCCTCTCAGAGCTTATGCTCACCCACAAAATTAAAAAGCTCCCAAGTGGGAAGCGTTTCCTCCTCCACAACAATTGGCCCAGCTCCAAAGACCAGATTATCTGCTATGCAACTCAGCAAAACCTGCTTGAGTTGAAAAGGGCTTCTACCTTTCTAGTTGATGGTACCTTTTCCACTTTCCCCCAGATGTTCAAACAGCTCTGGATGATTCATGCCCAGATTGACATCCAGGTGATTCCACTCACCTTCTTCCTTCTCCCTGGGGCTGCTGAGGTCATCTACACCCACACTTTCTCTATCTTCTGCAGAGCACTTTCCCTCCTTACCCCCAAGAATAATAACATTACCAAGAAGACCCCCCACACCCGCACTAACCCTCCTGCTGCTGACAAAGACCAGACCACCCTGGACTCAGAGAAAAAGGTAAGGCTCAGAGCTCTAGGGCCTCACATAGGCATAATGTACTTCAAGCCTGCTCAGTTCAATGCATTTGAGCAGCTTTTTAGCAGGGAGGTGCAGGGGTGCCACTTCCACTTCTGCAAAGCAGTTGCTCACAATATACAGGCCCATACCAAGCTTAGTAGGTTGAACTAAAGGAACACTTTGGACAGCTACAAATTTGTGCTTGCACAATTTAATGCCTTGGCTTTTTTAAAGCCAGAGCACACTGCACAGGGGTTTGAGGTTCTCTAAAAGGATCCTTACATAGTGAAGCACTTGGAGTTCAAGCCTTTCCTTGAGTACTTTAAGCCCCAGTGGATTGGGAAGGTTGTCACGCAGAGGCAAGGCAAGGCCTGTGCCAAGGCCAGCTGGAATGTTTACCAGGCGGCTGTCAACAGGAGCTGAAGACTATGTCATGAATGCCGCCAGTCACTCTGCTTTAATTTTGCCTTCAATGGGCTATACAAGGACAAATCTCTTGTTTTTGCCTTTGCCTCTCAAAATGAGTCTGTATTCAAACCAGGAAATACAATTGATTGGTTTCCTGATTTTTTGCAGCTTGCTTGACCCACTCATGCTTGTGGCAAGTGATCCTACCCTCCATGTACTGTTTTGTGGTAAAGCTACACAGTATATATTTTCAATCTTTATACCCAATAAAATTTAAGTTCTATTCACATTTTTGTCTTTGTGTTTTCCTAGTACTTTGGTGCCTCTCTCTAGCCACAACTGTTAGAGATTATTCCTTCAGGGCCACAAGGTAACTGCATAGCCTTCCCTGACATCTAACCAAGACTTAGTACAAATCCAATCCTAAGGTTAGAATTCCCCATTGTGTGTCTGTGCTGCGCCTCAGAATAAAGCATACTACTTCAGCTCTAAAGACTTATCACAAGCATCTTAAGGTCAAATTTGGGCTGCAGCCCAAAGTTTAACAAGTTCTTCTCCCTCCTGCAGCATGAGCAAGAAAAAACCATCTTCAAGCTCAGAGATCTTACCAACTGCGTCCCCCCACCAAGCCTACCACCTAATCAATCCTCTTCACCAAGGCCATCCAGGGTGCAGCTAAGCACAAATACAAGGCCTCTGAGCTTAAACAGCAGCTTGAGCTTATTTCCACTGCCCTCCTGGAAAGGGCTAAAATCAAAAATTGGAAGAATGGGGAGGAATAAATTTGCTTGCTTGCTTCTATGGTTTTAACTTTTAACTTTTTAGCCTTAATTTTACTTTTTAGTTTTGATCAATTATTTTTTAGTTTTAATTTTTTATTTTTGATACAATTAAATAGTACTGATTATTTCATATACATGAGAAGTTTGAGATTAATAGTTATAGTTGAAAGTGATTGAAATATCTTAATTTTTGTTAATTTACTAGTAAAGCATAAGATATTCACATTTGTACTTATATGAACTATATCAAATAAATATTAATATTTTTTCATATTTTGCATAAAATGTATTGTTATTTTTATGTTTTTTTGGTTCATTGGAATTTTAATTTTTATGGGAATAAAAAATATTTTTATAATAAAGAGTGTAAATTACATAGTAAAATGAGAAATAATTGCTTATTTCTCCTTATTATCATTAATTAAGATAATTTTGTTTTGTATTTTTAAGCTTTCTGGAGTCACTTATGTATACCATAGCTGTAAAGCTTATTTTTTATATTAAAAGTTTCCAGTTTATCAAGATCTGTTATTTGAAAAAGTGTCAATTTCCAGTTGTCAATCAGGGAAAAGGCTGAACTCTCACTTTACCATAGTGTCAAGCACCAGGGAGTTGATTTTACCACAGTTGCTCATAGACAAGGCAAATGCCAATTTGTCAAAATAGTAGAATTTGACTGTTCCCTTGTTTTTGAGGGCAGTTTACACCTCAGTGTAGTTTTTCTGGACATCAATGTTGGAAGGAATGTTTCTATTGTAGGGGGATATCCCAAGTTTTTCCACAAAAACTGCAGACCCTTGACCAAATGGTAGTAAAAGAAAGTTGATACCTTGACCCTAAAATTAGATTTAACCATTGACTGTATATTTTCTAGTTGAAGATGAAAGTCATGGGTTATCCACTGGCAGATTGCCCATTTGTGCTCCTTGGTGAGCATTGTGGAAACTTGCAAGGATTTCTCCACAGCAAGAACTCAGCCAGTATTGATGAATCTATTGAATACCTTGCTGGAATAATTGGGATTCACGGCAAAAAGAGCTGTGGCTGCCTTGTAGTCACCAGATTTCTGCATAAGCCATAGAAGGATGATGCACTTGATGTCAGGAATGCGCTTCTGGGCGGCCTTGGTGGGTTCAGACAAGCCAGGATCCTGATTGACAGCTGGTACATAAGGCATGGGCACCTTGGTATAAAACACAGCAACATTCTTGAGCGCCTGCTACCCATCCTCAGTTTGGAAGTACTTGGGCTCCTTGTTGTCTTCTTGGTTGCCATCACTGACATAGGGCTCATAGCTGGTGTCAAGCACAGGCTTAACCTTCTCCATTATGGCTGACAGGACCAATCTTGGTGGTACACAGCGTCAAACACATATGAGGTAAGTTTGATCTCTTTGTTTCTGAATTTTTTGATTGTTGTAACCTTGATGGGCTTTCAGGTCAGCTTAGGGACCCAAGGGTTGATGCTCTGCACCCTAGCAGCTTGTGCTCCTTGAACCAGATGTGTTAGTGCAGCATCAATATTGATCTCTCCTCTGTCTCCTTCCTGAGTAGGCACTTGCATTGCACTGACTTAATTTTTTGACCTGTGGGGCAACCCCAACCGCGGCACACAACAGGTGCATTGGTACTCTGTTGTTGTGTATCTTCCAATTTGAGAATTTAATAAAATATTAAATAAATTTCAATTAATTTACTCCCTAATCTTAAATTTTGCTTTTATCTGGATATGGATTTTTAATTAGAGTTTTCCCCACTGTTGCAGATCCGCAATGGATTAGACATTAAGTTGTCCACTTAGGGATTGAGCGCAGAACAATTTCACAATTGCTTTAGTTCAATCTAGTTTAATCAGGGTTAATCACGTTAAGAACGCCTTTAAAACAGGTATTCAAAGCACCTTTTGAATACACATCAGGTGCAGGCTTTACTTTCAAGGTTATAAATAGTACAAGGTAGTTATTGCCAATTGCCTCAATTAGGCAAGGCACATGAAACCAGTTGTTCTCTGCGCAGCTCTTTCTACTTTACCTCTCCACTCCCCTCCTTTATGAAAGTCTTTATGTCTGTGCCACTATTCCCCTGGTGGAAATTCTCCCGCCTCCTACTATATAACTGCAGCACTATCATAATAAATACCAGTTTTGTCATTATATCCTTATATTCTTCTGTCCTATCAAAGGCTATTGTTATACCATCTACAGGTATAGTATTAGGAGTTAGGATTCTGACTAACTGTTTGTAGAAAATAGCACCCTATACTGCTACAAATACAACACCCACCCAATATCCCAATTATAGATTTTTTATTTCTTAATTAGTTGTTTTTGGTTTTACAATGCCCTTTTAGAATACCCAAAATAATTTCTGCCCATTTTTCCTGATTTTACACCATATTTAAACACCCAGCACAAAGTTTTTATAATTTATGTTTCAGACCCTGTGTCTTATTTTAGATACCTTGGTATCACTCTTGATTACAATCCATTGCACATAACAATTGAGTGATTTCATTTACATATTATGTTGCTGTTTTGGTTTGTTTTTAGATTGAGTTTTACTCACCACACTTGGGTGTATTTTGTCATCAATTTACATAGTAAACATGTGTACACCAAAGGTCAACTCACGCCATTTAGTTTGTGAATCAATGTATTTCAGATTGTTTTATGAATAGTTTTGCTTGGCGTGTGAGAAATTTGTTGTTATATTGACCCATTATTCCATCAACGCCAAAAATTTCTGTTAACAGAGTGTATATTTTAACCTGATAGTTGGGATTTGTTTAAATCTGAGGTATTTTTGGTTGTTGTCATAGCCTTTAAAACTACTGTATCAGTCTTATAGGCTTGGTCCCTGAGGAGTCTGGGGCATCTAATAATGGGAATGTCATGGCTGGGAGGCACTGGGGCTTCTGGTGCCACTTATTGGTCTATTTCTCCAGAACTGTCCTTGGAAGCCTTTAGTTCAGACCTAATTCTCTCAAAGTCAGGCTGTCAGCCAGAATTATTACTGGTAGTAGGTGGCTATCATGATTAGTTGGTTAAGAGTAATTTCCTTAAGTGATATCCTTATCCTATATTGACTAAGAGTGTGTTAATGCTTTGGGAGTTATCTGCATCTGTATGAGTTCTCAGGCCACATGATTCTTTTGGGGATCTTTAATGTCTTAGTTAGGTTTCAAAGAACTCTCTTATTAGTAATAAACAATTTTCTGAGTTTGCAGGGTCTGGCAGGCAAAGGGTTGATCTTAATGGCTCTCAGACTGGGCCTCAAATCCAACAGCTACTAGGCAGTAGGCCAATTGGGCCAGTAAATAGCTTCACGTGAGATTCTTGATAAGCTTGAGTAAAGTGTCTGGATTGCTCCTTTAATCACCAAGAGAGGTCTGAATGGCTGTTTAAATTCTACTGTCAATCCTGACCACATTTTTCTTATTGATTTTTTCAATCATTAAAAAAATTCTAATTTTTCCATATAGTGTTCTTTATGCTGAAATGGATGACCTATTGGTTTTACCACTCACATTATTATGGAAAAATATCAAAAGAGATTATATATAATAATATATTGTTATTTTTATGAGATAAAAGGATTTTAGGGCAGGATTTTGCTCTATAATTTTAATGTATAAGAAAACAGTAATATAAAGGTTTTTGGTGGTGAATTTGTTTGCCATAATTATTTGAACTTGATTAATGATTCTGAAACATTAGTTGAAAGATTTTAGAGTCAAAGTGGAAGTGGTTATGAACTGTTGCTTTCTTAGAACCATCTGATGTGAAAGAATTAATCTATGAGTTTAAAAGCAGCAATGAAGGGTGGTGTGTAATATTGAGTTTTTTAAGAATAATGTTAAAAAGTTTGCTTTTAAGTACCTCAGTAAAGGAATATATGTAAAGGTTGAATCTCATATGTGTGATGAAATATTAATTGGCTGTTGAGTGCTGCAGAATAATATAAATTAAATCTTCTAGAGGTTTATCTCTTAGAGACTTCCCAATTGACCTTGGGCTAGATTTGTGTATGTGTAACCTAAATCATTGATTGAAATTCATCAGGTCAGAAAATGCTTGAGGCAAGAACCAACATAGCGGAATCTAAATATATATAATTTGATGCCTCAGCAAAGCCACTATTGAAGGGTAAATATAATGCATGGTGTCTAGAAAAGTACTCAGAACAGGGGATACAATTCATACTGTCTTTGATCATCAGTAGTCTAGCTTCTTTAAAGTCCCTTTTGAAGAGGTAATAATCCAAAAACTCAAAGATATTATGATCAACCCTGGAATAAATAGTTCCCAAGTTAGAGCAATCAAAGGTTTTGTAAGACTGTTTATACATCTTGACTCCTGCACCGATAACATGTAATATATAAAAGTTACAACTACAGAAAAAGTAGAACCATAAAGCCTAAACTACTGAGACTTAACAGAAAAATTGTCGTTAAATAATAATGCTCAATTGAAGGTTATTTATGGTTCAGACACTATAAAAAGATTAGATATGATATCAATAAAATAAAAAACTACTTCAGGTATTATCATATGATGAGTTAAAAAAGTAAGCTTTACTTATATAAGAATATATAAAAGGGCCAAGTCAGATTAACTATTGATTAACAGTGAAAATAAACAGTTAAAATGGAATACATTGAAATTAGAAGTAGAAAGCTGATTTGTATTAGCGACGATAATGTTTTTAAAAGGTGACTTAGGCTCCGATAATTGTCAGGCACTTTTTGCACTTTTGATCACGCATGCTGTAGCAGCAGATGAGGCCGACGGGGAAACAAAGGACAGCCCAATGATACCGCACGTTGTGTAAGAGTCCTCGAATTCATGCGATCCACCAGCAGAACAGCTGTTTGGGGAAGCCTGAAAGTTTCCATTGCGTTGAGCTTCCATGTTGAGAGTTGCTTGAGATTCGACAGGTTGAGACTCCAAGTTTTGAGCTTCCACGTTCAGAGTTAATTGAGAGGATGCTGTCAATCCCTTGGCTTTTTGATTTATATACTGCTCATGTCACCACAATTTATAAATAGCACTTCACTCACTCAACGATTAATCATCGTTCATGAATTTACTTTTATTTTTAACTTTGAAGTCACAAAAGAGTAGCCAATCAATTGTAAAGCTATAGAATAAAATCCAAACCTTTAAGACAATTGGCCGCAAAAACGCCTTATTTTAGTTTTGCTAAGCTTTATAACAAAAGTCACAGGTTCTAAATCCAAGCAATCTTAAAAAAGGAATATACAACAAATCAAGTGCCACATAATCTAGGTTGAGTCAAGTAAATAGAATATATGATATTTCTGTTTAATCAAGAAAGGATCCATATTATACTAAAACCTACAAAGGTTCAAGCGAGGGAAAAGATCAAAGGCGATGGCGTTTTAAGTCCACAGTGCCACCGATATCAGCCAGTTATTCCGAAGATATCTTTAGCAAGCCACTTTTAGTATAAAGGCTAAAATAAAATCCATAAAACTTTGAAATTTATGCGAGAACTTTCACACCTATTGAGATAGAGAGCCAAAGTCACCCAGTGATTCTATATAGATTAACAACAACATTGATGACAATGGACAAATTGAATCATGCAACACAGATCAACCAAACAATGACAAACTTATGCAGCACAACCTGGATTTAGTTAAAAATATATTTGCCCGCTTCACCAGGTTTATATCATTTAAACTATTCTTCGACCTGCCCACAGAATAAACTCACCAATAACTCATAAATAAAAGCTTGAAAATTATATTAACAAATTGTCAGCTTCCAGTTTCAAACTAATACTACACCATATTAATTCCCATACCAATGTTGATTCGGTAGCCTACACCATTTCAAAAACTGTCTCCAAACTATGTCATGCTGAAGTATTTTTGAAATAGCTTTTTGTGTTGAAAATTTAAACATATGTCAAGGGTAAGACACGCCATCTTGAAAACACTATCTCAAAATAAGCTATCTCAAATTTAATTTGAGATGGTGTTTTTTATGTTGGGGATTTTGAATCACAAAAAAATTAAATAAATAATAAAATGGTTAAAATTCACTTATAAATTTATAATATGGCATCTCAAAAGTACACCATCTCAATTTTGTCATTTTGAGTCAAATTAATTAAATCTTATTTTGCTAACTTCATTTGATATGAAATCACTTAGTGTGGGGTGTATTTACGCCATCTCAATTTTATGTCATCTTGATTTATGCCATTTATCTTAAACTAAAATAAGCTTATACCCAAACTAAAATAAAGCCTGTGGTACAGTGCCAGAAGATGTTCCTATAGTATTAATCCAAGACACTTATAACAAGAACAACCTAAATAGATGCCACTATAATAGTCCTTCTAGTGATTGTCATTTCTGGGTAAAAAAACCAGTTTTGTTATATGTAATTTATAGCTTATTATACATGGATACATTGATAAGGGTTTCCTCAATAAAATATTTTAATAGTGATTTTAATATGGAAGGGGGTGATTACGCCATTTCAATTTACATCACTTCAAATTCCACCAAGTTTTATATCACCTGATTGATTCAATGCGCATAATGGATAGGGGAAAGTAAGGGGAAATCACCTATGATGCCAGGCTACACTATATCAATCCCCCACCACAATTCTTGCTTTTCACTTTTAAAAAGTATTATTTCACATTAAAAACCGCTTAAGTGAAAAATGTAAGAAAACTTATGAAACTTTGCAAATATGTATTTTTTGACCTCCTCTAAACAACTGGGTACTTCTTAACCCCAGTTGTATAAGCTAGTTTTTGTGAAATTCAAGTTTTACTCTTTGGCCTGGTTGAGGTAGCTCCACTGTGAATTTCTTAATTTAATATAAAAAAATGTCAAAATTACTATGTTTTTGAGCTACAGCATCTCAATTATGTCATCTCAAAAATGCCATTTTGACTGCAAGTTTTCAGTCAAAACTCAAAGTTTTGCATACTTGCGCTACTAAAAAATTCTTTTTATAAAAAAAATCTTTAAAATTTGATAGTATATATTTTCAGACTTTTCCTACAATTCTATGTAAAAGATTTACTATTTTTTAATTACAAACATTCTCATTTTTTCCTTTGAAAACTGCCCCCAAAATGCCCATATTTTGTTACTAATTTACTTTTATATGCCTCCCCAAGTTCAACCCCAAAGCCACACCCAAGGCCTCCAAGGGCAAGGTCAACCCCCCTAAGTACAAAAGGCCAAGACTACCCCCAAGAAGCAGTCTGCTAAGGATAAATCACTTCCAAAGACACCCACAATTCCCCTGATCCAGAGGAAACCAGCCCTACCCCTCCCCACTCCCCCTTTTTATACTCCCCCTCAGAACCTCAAGAGAAGCTGTTTGAGTTCAATTGCCACTCTGATCCTACATCAGAGCCTGAGGAGGAGCAGGATACTGGTGCTCTTGTTGATGACCAAATTGAGCTATGTGATGTGAACAATATCCATAATATATGTAATTGAAATGGCACCTTTTCTGTGCCCACCACATACCCTGTCAGTTACCCTTTAATGACCAAGACAGGTGGTACTGGCTTTATATACAAAGGATACAGCTTCAGCTGTAACAACAATAAAAAGCCAATCTGTCAAAATCACTTTAAACATGATAACTTTAGTGCCCAGCAAGGCTTAAAAAATATGGCATCACAAGATTTAAAGCCTTAACAATTGACCATGACTGTAACCAGCCTTTTGAATCCCTCTATTAACTCATCTGCTGATTTCTTTGGCAAGTGATCCCCACCACCAGGGACAAAACCTTGACTGAGGTGGTGAACAATGCC
Organism: Entomophthora muscae; assembly: GCA_014839935.2. Classification (NCBI taxonomy): domain Eukaryota; kingdom Fungi; phylum Entomophthoromycota; class Entomophthoromycetes; order Entomophthorales; family Entomophthoraceae; genus Entomophthora; species Entomophthora muscae. Next base: position 138,343 of record QTSX02003580.1, on the reverse strand, counting down.
CTGCTCAACCTTAATGATTCCCAACTTGCTTCTGTTAGTGACGCCTCTAAACTCTAGAGATACCTCACTGATCAGAGGTATTCTCTAAGCACCAAAGGCTTCAGTGCAAAATCCATTGACCAGTTAATATTAACTGAAGAGCAGAAGCTTTCACTGCATGAAGAGAGATTCCTCCTCCACAATGACAGCCAACATGCCCATGAGCAAATTATTTACTTTGCTACCTCCCAGGATCTCTGTAACCTTCTAAACTGCAAGACCTGGCTTGAAGATGATACTTTCTCTACCTTCTCAAAGCTATTTAGCCAGCTTTGGAACATTCACAGGCAGGTGTGAAATCTAGTTCTTCCCCTGGTCTTCCACCCCAAAATAAGAAGCAGTAAACTTATGTCTGTGCTCTTTCAATTTTGAAGACCAAGTTGGATGAGATCCTACCAACCATTGAAGAGGAGCCAAAGACAACTAGAGGGCACAAAAAGAAGGTCCAGTCCCAGGAAGAGGAAGCCACCTCAACCAAAAAGCAGCCAAAATCATTCCCTACCATAAATATCTGGCAGTGGATTTTGAACAGGCTCAGGAAATGCTTTCATTAGAGTCTTCAAGAGCTCCCCTAGGGATGCTACTTCCACTTCTGGTAGGCACTCTGCTGCTGCCTCCAAAAATGCTCTAATCTTCATGAGCTGATCAACTCTGTTTTTACTAAAGAAGCCAAGGACATGTTCAAATGCTTTGCTGCCCTTGCTTTTGTGAGAAAGGAGGATAATAATGCCTTCTATAACGCCCTCCTTATATCCTTGCCAGCCAGGCAGCCTTTGTGGATTTTATTGAGTATTTCAAAACTCAATGGGTTGGTATCTTTCAGGGAGCACACCACATCAGAAAAGGCAGTGACTCAATCCAGTGGAACTGCTATAAGCAGGTAAAAGATAGTTTGATAAAGACCACCTCTTCTCTTGAAGGGTGGCATAGCCAGTTTGCTACAAGGATGAGGGTTCAGAATCCCAAATTCAACAAGATAATAGTGCATCTCAAAACACAGCAGGCCATCTCTGCCTGCCTCTTTAAGACCAGTATGCAGACTAAGGGTGACCCCCCAAGAAGACTAAGGCAGTTAAAAAGTACACAGAGATCAGCAAGGTGGTCCTTGCATACTATCCTAAGGATAGAAAGCTTGAGCATCTTCAGGTCATCTTGGTTGCTCTTTTTACTAATTTTTTAGCCCTTTCCCAGTAAACACTTATTTCCTTTAATTTTATCATTCTTTGACTTTTATTTAATGTTTGACATATTTTATGCATTTTTTAAAGTATAGATCAAAGTTAATATAGATGAAAATAAATGTTTTTATATCCATTTTGATGTTTGCTCTTTATGCAGCTTTGTTGCTTTTAATTAACCCCCTTTTTATTGCAGATTTGAAGTCCTGAGGCCTTTTTAATACCTAGAAATGTTTTTTTAAATTCTAATTTTTTGGAATTTTTTTGGAACTCAAAAAAACTAAAATTTTAAAACCTGTTTTTTCATAGTTGCAATGCCGTAAACTAAAATGGGATTTTTCTGTAATTTTGAGATAGTGTAAGTTTGAGATAGTGTGTTTTGAAATAACAATTTTTAGATGGTGTTTTTGAGATGCTATGCTGTACCCTGTAAAGTATATACTTCTGGGAAGAATATGAAATGAGATAAAGGAGAGAATTGAGGAGAGAATGATGCAGTAGTTTTAAAGCTGTGGCACCAAGAAAACATACTTCAGATTTAAACAAAATGGACTCAGATTTAAGAAAATTATAACTATCAGTGTAAAATATAGACTCTGTTAACAGGGATTGTGGGTGTTAATAGACAAAATGGGTCAATACAACAAAAAATTACTCATGTTACAAACAAAATATTCTAAATACAAACAAAGATGCATTAAATCACAAACACAATTGTTTGAGTTGACCTTTGGTGTACATATGTTTATTATTAAATTAGTGAAAAAATACACTCAAGCACAGTGTATCATAACTCAAATAAAAAGAAAACACAATACAACTCAACAATTAAAAAAACCACTCTGTTGTTGTGTAAAATTAATTGTAAACAGGAATGATACCTAGTGTTGCAACTGAGTTTCTCTCCTTGCCTGCCAACATATCTTACAATACATAAGTGGCGCTCAATGAGTTGCCCCTTGACGTGTCTAACATCATGAACCAATCTGATGGCAATGTCAAACTGCAGGCACTTTCTCCTAATTAGGATCACTACCAATTCAACCTGCTGATCCTGTAAAAGTTATTCCTCAGCTCTAAACCCTACATGGAACATGCCATCATACCACCCTCTTGTGGCTCAGTGGCTTTCTCCATATGATATATTAATCACAATATTCTACAATAAATTACATCTTATTCTATTCATTCTTGTCCTTTCTATTAGACTGTTATCTTCCCTAATAAAATAATGCAAAATCATTGGTTCAGTTGCAACAGTGGTAGTAGTGGTAGGTTCATGGCCTACCTAAAAGAAAAATTCTCCCAAGAAAAGACGGAGTACGGGCTGTACAGCTACTCCCCATCAAGAAACTTTGCTTTCAATCCCCAAGGGGGACATCCCATAAGAGTATGTTATCTACCATGACCAGCTGGTGCTCACAATAGTGTACAATTGCCTCTGCCTAGGGCAGCGCAATGCAAGTGTCCCCTCACCTCAATTGGATCTTTTGCAACACATGTTGAATCTCCAGCTTGAGTCTTTTACGGGTGATGTGGAAGGAGCTGACATGGTTAGCTGGCTCCATTCTACCAAAACTTGCCTTTGCATCTGCTAAGTGCCTGAACCCATGTGGGTTGCCACTGCATCTGAGCGCTTTCAGGGCCTGCTGAAGTGTGGTTTACAAACTGGGCAAGCCAAGAGCTAGATGTCACATGGGCATCATTCAGGGACACTGCCAAATTCTGGTACAGTGAAATCTTCTCACCCATTAAGTGGTAACTCCTCTTCTGGCCATCAAACAGACAGGATCTGTCCTCAAGTATCTTGCAGCTTGGCAGCAAGCCCTTGCCGCCACCCTGGAAGCTGTCATCAACAGGAATGCCATGCTGCTCACTTTAATAGTAAATGAGCTCAAACCCCATATCTATAAGTGGGTTCCTGTGGGCTCTTGTACTTCCATTGACAACTGCTATAAGGCCATTGTTGAGGCCAATAACCAAGCTACAAGAGGATTTCAAAGATCCGACAACACGCCACCTCAGTCTTATCCAGCACCTGGCAGTGCCCACAATCAGGTGGGCTGCCGCCAGTCCCACCAACAGAAGAATGGGGCTAATCATCCCTGCAAGGAGGAGCTCTAGTTAACACAAATTGAGGACCCAGGAAAAGCCTGGGGGTTGTAGATACAAGAAGTTCTGAACCCCACTTGATCCCTCCTCCCAATCTCTCCTTGCAAAAAACCCTGTGATTAAAATGTGCACAATGTCAAAACCCTTGATGTATTCCAGGTCCATAGTGATGACCCTGTTCTCCAAGCAAGCCATTCTTCAAATAAATTACCTGCTTTGCCTAACCCTTCTTTTTCTGTGGGAACACCCACAAACTTTTGATAGACACTGGGGCCAATTACACCATAGTCAACCAAGAATTTGCAGATTCTCAGCAACTAGACTGAGTGCCTAGTCAATTCAAGGCAGTACACGTAGCCAACTCTCACAGATTGATGATTACCCATAAGACTTTACCCTTCTCTGTGATAATGGGGAACTTCCAGGTTGAGCTCTCTAGACCAATAATGACGGGGCTCAATCAGAAACCTCATTGCTGGTCTTGACTGGCTCCAGCCAGACACCCATATATTGACTGGGATACGTCTGTAATCACCCTCAACAGAAATGGAGTGGGTTTTCAGATTTATCCTACCAAAATGAGAGAGCTACTACATGATACTGTATTTGTCAGACTCACAGAAACAGGTACATAAAACTTCAATGGGAGAAACTCAACTTTAATCAATGCTCAGTCAAAGTTATCTGCTCTGAGGCACCTGCGGCCCTTTGCTTGACAACAACACCTCCACTAGCACTTGCAGCACTCATTAAGGAGTACAAGGACGTCTTCAGTGAAACACTAGACCAGTTGCCCCCTCCCCAAAAAATACAGTATGCTGTTCAATTGCAAGGGTCACTGCCCAAGGCATGTCCCCTTTATTGTCTGACGCCCAAGGAAGACAAGACTCTCTGTCAACGCCTTGTGGATGCACTTGATAAGGGCTTCATTTCCCCCTCCCTCTTGCCATACAGGGCTACAATCTTATTTTTAGCCAAGAAAGATATCTTCCTTTGATTGGTTACTAAATACTGCGCTCTAAACAAGGTGAATGTCAAAAACAAATACCCCCTACCTCTAATTGACAATCTGTTTGACACTCTTGCAGATGCAAAGGTCTCCAATAAGATTGATCTCATTGCAAGGTACAACCAGGTCTGCATTTCACCAAGGAATGAGGAAAAATTTCCTTCTGCGTACACTACAGGTCATTTAAGTGTTGTGTCATGAACTTTGGAATGATCAACATCCCTCTGCCTTTGCAATATTGATGAACAAAGCATTTGAGGATTTGATTGGAAAATGTGTTGTTGTATACCTTGAGAACATTATTGTCTTCAACCAAGATCAAACCACACATCTCCAACACCTCTCTGCTGCCCTTGACACCCTTTGTAAAGACCACTAAAGTCCAAGCTTTCCAAATGCAAATTACTCAGGTCAGAGCTCCTGTTCCTTGGGCACACCATCTCTGCCCAAGGGATAAAGCCTGCCCTGCCAAAATTAAGGCAATCACAAGCATGCCACCCCCACCAATGTGGGCCAGGTGCATACCTTCTTGGGCATGGTTGCCTATGTGCAAAAATTCATCTCCAACTGCAGAGAACTAATTGCATTCCTCACTGAGCTCTTAAACACAAAACATCACTTCCACTGGACACCTTCCAGAGATCAAGCCTTTGAGACGTTGAAGCAAAGACTTACCACTGCATCTATATTACAGTTCCCCAATTGGAACTGCCAATACAAACTCAAGACTGATGCATCTCATAGAGCCATAGGGCGCGTGCTAAGGGTGGAAACTGAGAAAGGTGTCTTCCTCCCTGTGGTCTACAAATCCAGAAAGCTCACCAACTCAGAGCAACACTATTCCATACATGATAAAGAGCTAGCTGTAATTATGCACTGTTGATAAATGGCATTGTTACCTAGAGGGCACCATCTTTCCCTGCGTTCTGACAGACCACAAGTTGCTCCAGTACTTCAATACACAGTCCCATCTGACACAACGTCAGGCAGGCTGGGTTGTGTGCCTGTCCCCTTACCAGCTACACATCAAATACAAGCCAGGAAAGGAACTTATCACTGCTGATGCCCTCTCCAGGTTATATGTGGCGTCCATCAGGGGGAAAACAGCTTAGACCTAAACTGGCTGATGCTCTACCTGCATCCTGAAGCAACCTGCTATAAAGGTCTCAACTCTGCAACTATCTCCAAATTAAAAGACAACAAAAGTTGGTTCATCACTGATGCTGGCAATGTTTGTTGCCAGGCAGAGACTGGTGAGAAGACTCCATACATTATCACCATCCAGTGAGGGGATACCATACTACACTACCACCACACCTTGGGTCACATCAGATGACGCAACCTCTTCAAAATCATGAAGTGTAAGGTCTGGTGGATTATATGTGCCAAGACATCTTGGAACTCCTCAAAAAATGTGTGTTGTGCAAAAAGAACACATCTAAACCTGCCCCTCCTACCTCTGTCCTGCCCATCAAAGCCATGGAACCCTTTGAACAGTGAGCCCTCACCATGTTGGACTTCTCTACAAAGACAAACTAGGAAAGAAGTAAATTATTATGGCCATTGACTACTTCACCCATTGGCCAGTAGTGTGGGCAACCATACTACCACCACCATCACCCGCTTCATTGGCAAAGAAATTGTGGCCTGTGTTAGGCGTCTCAAACGTCTTATCACAGATGGAAGACCAAAACTTTTAGGGCACGTCATGAAGGTGTACTGCACCAAGAATGCGCTTTAAAGAATATTCACAACTCCCTACCATCCCCAAGCCAATGGTTTCATAGAGCACCTAAATTCTTTGTTGGTCTAACTGATTGCCAAGCTCTCACAAGAGCACACCAATACCATGTGGACTAAACACCTGCTCACCTCTCTACTTATCTTACAAGCAAGGTGTAAGGTCTTGCCCATAATGGTGCAAAGTTATAAACTAAAGTTGTAAAGCATTAGGGTTAAGATTCAGAAGAATAAAAAAGGTAGGTACAGTCTGTAATATAATTTTACAGAATCCTACTAAAAACTTGTACTGAGTTACAAAAGGAGTGATAGAGTTTAAGAATCCTAAACAAAGGAGATAAAGCAAAGTATTTAATAAGGAATGATTAGTGACTAAGAAAATATCAATATTGGGGTACTATTCATAAGCAAATTGATACATGTAGCTATTAAAATATTCCTTAATGGAAAATGATGGACAAAACAAGCCTTAGGCTTGTTGTTTTACAACTTCCATTATTTAACTAGGAAAAAAACTTAGAACTAATCACTTTAAAAATGGAATTCTTAAAATTATAAATCTGAAGTTTTAAAATTGTGATAAGGAGCGCCTTTTGGGGAAGCTTCAAATATGGAATTAGGAGAGAAGAGAAGTATCTTTATTGGATAATATTTTAGATCTATATAGATTTGGCTGTGGCGGAAATTTAGTTGGATTGAACCTAGGGGTTGGTCATGTGCAGGATGGGTTCCAGCCACTGGATACTTGGACAGTCATGTGATATTGCTTGGTTGCCATTTCCAGTATGTCAAACGGTATATTGGAAGGGGACTAAATTGGGCAATGGCTGGATGTTAAGTAGGTTGGCGGTAGCCAGAATGCTTGTACATCCAGACCCTCAACACCCCCTTAAGGGGTTACTCTGGTGCATCAGGAGGGGGCTTTGTCTTAACGCCTGTTGCCTAATGTTCCTGGAGTTGTTTGTTAGTTGGTACCAGTCTGGTCGAGTGTTCTCCTTTGCTAAGGCGGAGACGGGTTCTATGGTATTTCTTGACAATGGGGGTTTTGGCACCTTGGAATTTCACTAGATAGGTGTTTCTGTCTGGTCTGTACTTGATGATTCTTCCTGGTCCTCTGTGTACTGAGTCTAGTTTCTTTCTGTTTCCAGCTAGGACCAAGACAGGGGAGTCAATGGGAAGTGGTTCCTCTGTAGAGGTTACCTTTTGTGTTTTGAGCCTTTTTATTTCAGCTATTTTAGCTTTGAGGCAGATGTGTTGTAGGTTTGGTGCTTTCTCTACTGTGGGAGATTTCCCTGGGGGATCTTTCTTGTATGGCTGTTTGTTGCGGGTGATTATTTCCAGTTTGTACCTGTAGGTTAGCTCAAACGGTGAATAGCCTGTCCCTTGGTTGGTGTGGACTCGGGATACTAATAATGCATTTTTCACAGCAACTGCCAGAATTAACTCATTTTGCAAGTTGACTTACTGAATGTCAACAATTTTTCAACATTCAGTAAGTTGACATTATTTTAGTATTTATCTGCCAGAATTGGGCATTTCCAAAACTAAGCTGATTTTTCATATGAATTATTAAGTCAGAATTGCAAAATTAAAAAGGAACAGACATAATGTTGACACCATTTAAACAAAGGCTTAATTTTAAGCCAAAAAACTAATATAATTTACTATGAAAATGTAGGCTTCTTTGTACTTTTACATTAAGGTCAACTACAGTAAGTAATATCTGGATGTTGACCCCAAATAAGAATCCATAAATTTTTTAATAAAATACACAATATTCTAAAAATAACTATTTTTTATATTTTATACTACTGTTTTTATTAAATAAATAATAAGATAAGCATTGAACAAAGACATATGCCAACTTTCAGAGCATTCTTTGTATTATTTATATATTTACTGTTATTTTAAACTCACTGGATAAACTATAGCTTATTTCTGGAAGTCCACTTAAGCCAAAACACATATGTTAAAACCAGAAATTATATATATAATTATAATGTCAACTTTGTGTCAAATTGACGCGTTGCCTAAATTGCAACAAAGGGGTTCAGCTAAGAAAACAAAGTGACATAATTTAAGCAAGATTTAATAGGAGAGTTGCTATAAAAGAACGCTGACTGCCTGAATGTCAACACCTTCACTTGTTTATTAGTAAAACACTGCTGCTTAACAAAAAGCACACATACAGTGGTATGGTAATTCAGGCCAAAGTACCCAGGGCTGTACTTTAGACTTTCCTCTACAATCCCTATTATTTAGTTTTAATAAGTTACATATGCAAATCTTTAAATTTTTTAAATTTAAAAATAATCAATTTTGGCCTTAAAAAACCAACTCCAGAAAATATTAACCAAGCTTTATAAGTGATTTACACAGTGTTTTTCCACTTTAATGCTGACTGTCAGTATGTCAACGTCAAAATTAAAGCATTTTTTTATGCTGAAAAACTAAATTAAATATTTTTGACTATTGTGACTACCAAAATGTTGACTTTTTATTTAAACATGGTTTTTTCTATTCTTTACTAATAAACTAGCTCTAAAATTACTTTCCATACTTCTATAAACTATTCACTTAATAATAAAATTTAAAACAAGTGATTATTATTTAATTTTATTCATGTCTCATATGATTATTCTTACTTTATGAACTCTACTCTAATTATTGTAGGACAAATCTTCCAAGTAGCCACAAAAGAACCTCAAGTCAACCAAGAAAGTACCCGAAGCCTCTTGAAAGTCCCAAAGTCCCTACCCCAACAAAAAACCGGCCAAAGAGCCCTCAACAAAATAGAAGACAAAAAAGAAGACCCCAGACCCTGAAATCAAAGAGCCCTCCCCTGCCCCCTCCTCTTCTCCAAGCTGGTTTCAATCAGAAGGAGATGAGGTTCCACTAAACAAGCAAGGAAGAACAAAGATACCCAAGAGTCCAGAACCCCAGTCAAGCCCAGATGAATCAAGCTCAAAGGAATCAAGCCCCAAGGAATCAAGCTCATCCCAGTCCAGAAAGTGCAAGAATCCAACTCTAGATAATTCCCCTCCACCGCCCAACAAATCTGCACCTCCATCCTCCTCATCAAGTATCAATAAAGAAGATCCTGATGATTACCTGTCTGACTATCATCAAGCACCAATTGGCCCATGAGATCCCCTAAAGGTTCACAATATATGTAACGTCAATGGAGAGTTTAAGCTCCCAAAGAAGTTCCCTTGGTTTTTCCCTCTAATGTCTGTCAAAGGAGGTGCAACTTTAGTCTGTGATGGATATATTTTCAATTGCAAAAATCAAAAGAGAGCAGGAAGAAGCAAGCACTATGTATGTGAAGATAGAAGCTGCGCTTCCAGGATCAATACAGAAGGATGGGATAAAGTCACTAGTGAAAAAGGAGAGCACACATGTAATGCTCCAATCAATCTTATCAAAAAGCTTCTAAAGTGGTACCTCTATCAAATGTTCCCAGTCTCCAAAGATTTCAAGGCTTCTGATCTGGCAGTTAAGGCCACCACACACCTAAGTAATGAGAACCTGAAGCTCATCCCTGACCACAACCAGTTAGTAAAGTACATATGTGAAAAACGCCGTGATCTATTCCCCCATAAGAAATCTGCCATGGTCCAAGGAGAGTTAGTCTTGACAGAGGAGTTAAAGATGTTCAATGGTGATGAGGTGTTCATTTTACATGATGATGGGCCTACAGCAGAGGCAAGAATTATATGCTATACTGCACAACAGAACCTGTAGCAGTTGAGGGATTCAGAAACCTGGTTATGTGACGGTACCTTTGCAGTATGCCCCTGCCTTTTTTACCAACTATTAGTTATACATTCCCTTATTGAAGGCAAGGTGCTCCCATTTGCCTACTTTCTGCTTCCTGGGGCAACAGAAGAGATCTACACAAAGGCCTTTAAAATCCTTCAGGAGGGCATCAAAGCCCTACCCAGTAATAGAAAAAGTCCCCCTGGCCATAATACTAGAGCCAATCCAGATGATGATGAAAAAAATGAAGCCACCCTTGCTGCAGAAAAAGAAGCTCAAGATAAAGCACTTGGACCCTCAACTATAATCATGGACTATGAAACTGCCCAGTATAACGCTTTTGTAAATACCTTTGATGGAGAGGTCCAGGGGTGTTTTTTCCATTATCAACAGGCTATCAACAGGCAATTAAAGGGTCTACCTGAGCTCAGCAAGCTCTACCATCTAGATACATCAGGAAAGTTCCAGTTCTTAATTCAGCAATTTGTAGCACTAGCCTTTATAAAGCCAAAGCATACTGGGCAAGCCTTTGACCTCCTATGCCAGGATCCATATTTCAAGAAACATGATGGTGCCTTCTACCCTTTCATTGAATAATATGAACCATTGTGGATTGGATGTAAGGTCACTAAGCGCCAGAGCAAGCCCAGAGTCAAAGCCAACTGAAACTGCTACCAGGCAGTTCTTAAAGATGAGATGAAAACTACTTCATCTTTGGAGGGCTGGCATAAGCATATCAAGTCCTTCCTTGGAATCAAGCCCAGATACAACACCTTCTATGAGCACCTCAAAGTTCAACAAGGGAAGACTGTTGCATCCATCAGAGATATTGAGAACCGCCCATCCAAGAAGAAGAGAACCACCAAAGAGAAACAATATCAAGAGAAGATCAAGGAAGTTGTCAAGGCCAAATATAAGCTTTCAGAGATTGGGGAATACATCAAGAAGATTGCCACAGTTCTTAATGGCAACCAGGTGATCACAGTCTAGCTTTCAATTAAATTTATTGAGTATTGCCTAATTTTTTATATAGTTCTTATATATTAAGTATAATATTTTTAAATAAATAGTTATTCTAAATAACTCATTAATAATTTATGATACTGTTTTTATAAAATCATTGATTTTCTATTGATAGTTTGATGCTTTAGACTGTATTACATGACCTATATTGGTATTTTACTAGTAAATTATATGTTTTTTGTAGTTTTCAATATAGAAAAAACTTTATATTACTGTTTCTGATTGTTATATTTTGCTATAATATGTAACTTTTTATGTAGTATCTTTTTGTGTATTGGATTTTTTTGTTTTTATAAGTGGAAAAATTTTATTATAGTAAAGATAGCTAATTTCATAGTAAAATAAAATAAAAGTGTATTTTTATGAATTTTTTTAATTGTCATGTATAATTTTTTATGGACTTTTTAAAATCTATGTTGTCACATTACCCTAAAAAATATCTTGAAGCTTAATTTTTATTAAGTAAAATGTTCAGGAAACAGGTTTCTGCTTATTAAAAAAGTGTCAACATTTAGTAGTCTGCATGAGTTAAAACTTAATTCTGACTTTTCAATGCTGTCAACATTAAAGTATTTTTAATTCTGATTATTGACATATAGTAAGTCAACTTGCAGAATGAGTTAATTCTGGTGGTTGCCTTTTTCACGTATAGTGGCCATGTGTCTTTGGCTTTACCATCCATTATTTTCTCTAGGGTCCTGATAAGACTGCCGTTTAGGTGTTCCACTCTACTGTTGGCCTGTGGCCTGTATAGCAAGGTTGTGGAATGTTTAATGTTTTTGTATTTTAAGTTATTGTTTACTATGTGACCTGATAACTCGGTTGCTCTATTGGTTATGATGTAGTCTGGAGTGCCATGATTGGCTTTGATTGCTTTGTTAATGAAACAGTTGATGTTTCTGCTTTATGGTCCTTTGTTGCCCAGAAGATGGGCCAGAATGTGGTAAAGTTGATAGCTACAATTAAGAAAATTTGGTTTGTTTTGGTTTCTTGGAAGGGCACCACTACGTCTAGCCCCCAAACCTTTAATGGTTCAGGGTCAGGTACTGGGTTAACCGTTGGCTGGGGAGCCTTTGAGCTGGCATATTTCTTGCACACTGTGCACTTTTTCAGAGCAACAATTATGTCTTGTTTAAGATTGGAACACCATAATATTTCTTTTAAAGTGAGGTATAGGTCATTGGCCTTTGTGTTCCCAAGTAGGCGGTGATGTCTTAGAATAGTGTTGGCCCTTTGTGTAAGTGGAATGTAGGGGATATGTTTGTCTTTAATGATGTGGTATACCATACCATTTGATACATGGAAGTGTTTTTCATTCCTTACTAATGTACCATGAGTTAGTTGATGTGTTGAGGGGTCTTTCTCTTTGGTTTTATACTCTGTATTATATAGGTTTCTCCAGTCAGGGTCCAGATGGTCAGGATGATCCTCTCTTGGCTGACATAGCCTAGAGAGAGCATCATCCATGACCAGCTCTGCCCCTTTTTGTATTGGATGTCCAAGTTGAGCTGCTCTAGCAGGGACATCTATTTGGTTTGTTGCCGTGCAAGTGTGTTCTAAGTTTTAAAGTAGATTAAGGATTTATGTCAGTTAGTACTCAGACGTTTACATGTCCTTCCAGATAACATCTCCATTTCTTGCATGTGTGATATATTGCTAGCAATCCCTTATTGTGTATTGGGTACCTCTTCTCAGTGTTAATTAGTTTTCTACTTTTGTAACATACTGGCAGGAAGTCTTGCTGCCCTGGCTGGTGGATGCTTAGGACTGCACTAATGGCAGTGTTGCTGGCATCTGACTTGAGCTTGTAGCACCCTTTGTTATTAGGGTATTGCAAGATTGGTGCTCCAATCAAAGCTTGTTTTAATAGTTGGAAATTCTTGTCATATTCTGGTGTCCAGATGAATTTCTTTTTGGCATTACCCTTGGTTAAGTCATTGATTAGTGTGGTGAGCTTTCCACATTCTTTGATGTATTTGCTTAGGTAAGCTACCATTCTGAGAAAGCATCTAACTTATTTCACAGAGGTGGGGTGTTGCATGTTATTTATAGCTTTTATTTTGTCTGGATCTGCTTTGATGCCACCATCAGAGACAATGTGGACCAAAACAGGAGTTCATTTTCCATAAATTGGCACTTACTTGGTTTTTCATAAAGTTTGTGCTTTGCAAGTTGATTGAGTGTCTTTCAGACATGTGTGAGGTGTTCCTTTTTTTGAGAATATGATGATATTGTTGAGGTAGCATAATGTATTTGAGAGGCCATTTAGCGCTTGGTTCATCATGGTGACAACAGTTGCGGGAGCGTTGGTCATCCCAAAGTTCATTTATTCAAGTTGCCCAGACATCTCTGACTGGTACAACAAGCCCATGGGGCCATGAAGGAATGATCAAGCAAAAAAAAGTGATGGCCTAAGGGGGGAGACAAGGAAACCGGAGGGCCCAGAGAAAAACCTTGGGAGAAAGGAGGGGGAGAGGCGTAGGGTGTTTGGGCTATTTCTGGAAGGATAAATGCGGCCTGTTTTTGCTCTGAAAAGAGGATCAAGCCAGGGATAGATGACAACTCTTATGATAGCTCCCTGCAAAATGTGCTTGATGTTTTACCAAAGAAAACCTGGCTTATGATCCATCCAAGTTTGTGGGCTATGAGGGAGTTAGGGGCCTGTGCTGGGTGTGGAGTGGAGACAAAGGATTTGATGACAGCAGAGTGAATAATCCACAACACAGTGTGGAATATTGCTGCCCTAAAGAACTCAGGGATGCAGGAGGGGGAGTCAATGAAAAACCAGTCTACTTCCTGCCCCTCCATGGGTGTGGGGTATGGGCGTGCCAGCTGGAGAATTGCGCAGGCTGCCTGCCATACTCTTATGCTCTGGGGGCATTCAAAGAACCTGTTTGTTACAGTGTTGGTTGCCCTGCATCTGTTGCAGGTGGGGTTTAGACAGTTGCCGCAGTCAACCGTGCGGTATACCCTACAGAGAACCTTCCATGTGTTTGTCTGCATTTTGAGGTTGATCATGTCCTTGTGGCAGTACCGCCAGAAAAAGCTCACCTTGAGGCTTGTGTTGTTGTGCAGAAGTACCTCCAATATCTCTGGGACCGCCACTGGTCTTGGAGATTCTGGAATGGGTGCCCCAGGGTAGGCGGGAAGGCCCATGAACATTGGGCGCCATACCAGTCCAGCCCTTCCTCTATGGGCAGCTGTAGGTCTGAATGAGCTGATGCTCCAATATTCTTTATATATTGATAGCATCACTTTCTAGAAGGCTTCCATACCTTATGGGCCTCTTTTAGTTTTTACTCTTGATAACCAGTTGTTGAGGGTGTGTTGCTTATGAGCTGGGTTTAGGCCAAGAGCCTTTGCTCATTGTGTCCTGAAGGCATTGGTCCAGTGGGGTTCTATAACATGGGTGGAAAGTACCATCAACATTGTTTGTCCTAAGATCTTGGCTGAGGCCTGGCAGACATCACTTAAACCCAGTCCACCCCTAAGCTTATTGCCAATCAGCTTTGTGGTGGCAATTGGCTGGTTGCCTGGCCTCCAAAGCGTGTGTTGAACTATCTTATTGAGGCTACTAAAGAACTGTTGGGATAGGGGGAAGAACTGTGCAGTGTACCAGACTTTTTAATACCCCATAGTATTTATAATCTGGATCCTGCTGATCTGGGTCACTAGGTTGCATTGCCAGGAGGACATGGACCAGAGATAGCACTGAGTATGCCCAATTCCATTACCTGTGTGTCAAAACCTCTCTTTCTTGACCCATGTGCCCAGATGGCGCACCAGGTCTCTGGTTGGCTTGATGGCAAGAGAGGGTCTGGAGCCAGGGCTCCCTATGATGATGGCCTGGGACTTGTTGGTGTTCACTTTAGCCTATGAGAGTTCAGAGTAGTCCTTGAGTGCCTTTGTGAATATTGACACATCACTTTTGGATGCCAGTCCTACAACACAATCATCGGCAAAGGCCTTGATTGTGAATGGGTCTTGCCCATAGATCTGCAGGCCCAACAGTTTGGTGCTGAGGTGGCGTATCCATGGGTTGATGGCTGAATTGTAAAGGAGGGGGCTGAGAGGGTCTCCTTAACAGAGGTCTTGGGATAGGAAGACCTCTTCTATCTCCCCATGAGCTGTTGCCACCTGGATGGAAGATTCTTGTAGAAGAGATCTCAGCCAGGCCCTAAAGGTTTCAAGACTGAGTGGGCAGATAGGCATGCGTCAAGGTATGGCCATGATACCCTATCATAAGCCTTTTATTGGTCTAGGAAGATAGCAATACCATTTTGTGATTTGTACCACAATATGGGTCATTATTTGTTAGATTAAGCCAAGGCGCCAGCTTAAGCATTTCAAAGCCTTTTAACTTCTTTGGTATCATTTAAGTCATAAACTTATGTTTTTTGAACATTAGTATAATGCTTAGTTTACTGAAGAAAAGTTTAATAGTGTAAAATATACCAATAATAGAAATAAATCTTATTTCTATTAGCTGTATTTTTTGCTAAAACCCTTTTTTCTATTTTAATAAGCCAAGAATTAAATATATGAGTTGCATAGGAGAGTAATAGCAGCCCCAAAGCTATAATTACTATTACCCTATCTTTGGCTCATATAATTAATTTCTTAGTTATTTTTAGAAAAAAAAGATGTTGTATTTAAAAGACTATTTACCCTATGTGAAATATAAGTTTTTGTTATGCGTCCAACTTCATGAACATGTCCTACTAATCCTTTAGTAGTATCAGCTCTCTTTGTTTCTCTGTCATCTGTGCAGAACTTTGCACAATAATTTATTTTGGAGTACTCCTTAACATCCTCAAATGTCAAAGGTGAAACATACAGCTCACCATCTTTCATTAAATATGAAAGATTAACATAAAATGCTTTGACTTCAAGCCAGCTTTTTTTAGGCCTAGATTTTCTATCATAGATGTGAAAAAAGATTTTTTGGGAAACATCTGAATTATTTACAAGTGTCTCATATAAACCCTTTCTTTCTTCCTCTCTCTCAAAAACCATTTTGAGATTATTTATATTTTTTATATACATCTCATTTTCCTTTTGTTTAAATATTTTAGATAATACACCAAAATGACCATCAACAATACTTTTGCCATGACACTCAACAAATCTATTAAACTTAATTGTTCCTTTTATAATTTTAGGTACCTCTTTAAAAAGATAATATAAGAATTCATAAGATCTGAAATGATTACCATTATCAGTCCAAACTTTAATATTTTTAATATTCTTAAATTTATTATTTTTAAGCAGACTTATCAAACACTGACCTGAAAACAAAGAGTCATGAGATAAGATTTCAGATAAAAAGTCATGATACTCATATTTAATTTTCTCATTTTCTTTAAAAGCAATTGCAAATCCTAATAAAAAATAGGTATTTTCTCATAAAAATAATTATTTGTCTCTATAGGACCCCCACCTATTTTAAAGTTTTCTTTATAGTCTATTACTATAACACATGAATTATTATCAAGATTATTTATATCACTAATATATTCTTTATTTTGATGCTTATAAAACTTTTCATGTAGGTCAATAGATTCCAAATTTTCTTTAATAGATTTAGGCAATGGCAACTTCTTTAAACTCAAATCATTTTTCTTCATTTCTAATGACTTTTTTAAGTTGCAAATGTTACACATATCAGTTTGCTTTTTGCTTTTAATTATATTATTAGGAATAAGCTTATAAAAAGTGGAAAGTGAAATAGAAATATTGTTTTTTATTTTCATATCTTCGTAAATTTCTTTTTTTGTTTTCAATAATGAGTATTTTATTTTAATTGAGTATTCACTCAACTCTTTTTGTAATTCTTCATAAATCAATCCAGGGGATTTTTTAGTGAATTGGCTAGTTGGAAATGAATTTTTTAATATATGTTTTAAAATATTTTTTATGTTTTCTTTCTTTACTGAATCATTTTTTCCTTTTTTATTTTTTGAATTTAATGATGCTTTTTTAGCATTTTTTATTTTTTTAGAATATGAATACTCTTTTTTGTCATTTTAAATCCACAATCCCAAAGCTCTTTCAGACTGTAGCTTGATGTAACCAATGCTCTTAGGGAAGGAAGGTGCTTGGCAGGGGACTCTGACATCAATTCCTTTAGGTTGTTAAGGAAATCATCTGTCTTAGAATTTTGTATGACAGGTAAGAAGGTACTTTTTCCAAACTCTGTTTTTAATAAGAAATGCTCAACAAAGCTGTTAAGATCACTGCCAGCAGTAAAAAGGAATGCTTGTTTAAGCATAGAGATTCTTTCTCTCTTAGTAGAAGCCCCCAGTGAGAAGAAGGGTGTCATCTGAGGTGCAAACTTGATAGGTTCCATAGTGATAGTGGTTGGGTTCCTTGGCTTGGTTCAGGCAGTTCTTGCTTGGAAATAGATGTGCAGTTATCAGAGAGGAGTAAAGGTGTAGATTGTAAAGTAAATTTCTGTAAAGTTGAGCTGTTTAAATACCATGTTAGCTGAGCTTTTGCACTACAGGCATAAATCCCCAACTGACCCCCAACTGATCTCCTTAATTTATCAATATTACCCCTGAAGTCTGATATCATTGTTTATTTACCCCTTTTTATATTCTGGTTAACTATTGATATTTCCGCAAATAGTACTTCAATCTCGCTCAAACTAGTATCATTAGAAAGCCCTTAATCTCAGCTTTCGCAATTGTGCTGCAACTTTATATTTCAATACCAATTTAGTATCTTGAAGTGGCTTTGAATGTAAGCTTATAAAATTATTATTTGAAATAAAATATGCTAATTAACTCTTAAAGTATGATATTTTAATCAATAAACTAAATTTAAAGTATAAAATTATTATTTAGCTTACTTTTACTAACCAACTCAAAAACCTTTTTTAAATAAACTTAAGTTTATTATAACCTTTAACAGTTCTTAAAAATAAACTTTATATATTTTAAATCTATCAAAACAAAAATGTTTTTCTAATCACATATAAATATTTGCTTGTATAATTAAATTTGTATCTTATTTTTATGATACAATGACTAAGATCATTTTCCGTTTAGTTCAAATAAATTTTAACCTTTATAAAATTTAATTAAATAAAGCATGATTTTGATATATTCTTTTTTATGTTTGAATTTTTTATACATATTATCTCTAGCATACAGTATAAAAATATAATTTTATTAATTAGTTGTATAAAGCTATTTTATTAATATTAAATACTTAAAATTTTGAAAAGAAAAACTTTTACTCTCTTATAAGTTCTTATTATATATTTTCTATAAAATCTAACTTAAGAATAAATTACTTATGCTAAATGAGATCACTGAAATTTCAATAAAAGTTCATTTTTAATTTTAGTTTTAGTTTTTTTTTGACTTTTTACTAGATTTTTTTTTAAAAAATCCAAAATTATTTAATATTTATTAAATATGCAAAAAAGCTATCTGCCCTCTTTTTAAAAAGAGGGATTCAAAAATTATTATATTTTAAATTAAATATTTTAAAAAAGATAAGATTTTAGGCAACAATTTGATTTCCAACAAAAAGCATTATATCAGTTTTTATTGTATTTTTAGGTTGCTCTTTTTAGAATGATGTCATTTTGTACTAATCAGCTTTCAAGAAATAATGGTATATGAAATAAGATTGTTACTAGCTTTTAATACAGTTTAATTTAGCTGTAAATAGAAAATGATTAATTTAATATAGGTTTTTATATTATAAGGATTAAATAAGATTTATTTTGATAAAATTGTTGTAATTATTTAAATTTATTGATAAGAAAATTAAAACAAAATTTTAAAGTTTTAAGTAGCACAGTTAATAGGAAACAGATTAATCTAACAAATAATGACCCATATATTGGTGACTGTGTTCACATTGTTGGAAATATTGCGGCCTGGAGTAAATCTGTGTTGATTAGGATGTGTGGCCCGAGGAATTATCTTGCACATCCTGGCAACCAGAATTTTGCAAAGTAGCTTCTGATTGGTGTTAAGGAGTGTTATGGGCTGCCAGTTCTTCAGTTCTGCTCTTGATCCCTTCTTGTGAAGCAAAACAGTCAAGCCATTGCCACTGCCTGGGATGGTAGACCCATTTCTTAGGGCCGCGTTAAACACGTCCAAAAGAGTTGTACTAAGGAGGGTGAAATGGTGCTGGTAGAATTCATATGGCAGCCCATTGGGCCCAGGGGCATTCTGTTTTGGTGCCATGTGAATGGCTGCTTCCAGCTCTTCCATTTCAATAGGGAGGTCAAGGTCTTTTATTTCAGGAGTTGCCAGAACCACCTCTAGCCATTTCCTGAGGGCCGTTGGATTTAGTTCCCTTTCAGAGGCATATAGGCTGCTGTAGAAAGTGTGTGTTGCAGAAAGAACCCCTTTCTTTGAGGTATGAGATGTGCCTTTATCCACAACTTCAGATAGAGTCTTCTGTGCGTTCCTTGTCTTTTATATAGCAATAAAGGCCTTGGTAGGATGTTTGCCCTTAATGGCCAAGGAGGTTGCTGCCTGAAGGCAGGCCAGGTTGATTGGTTCTGTTCAATCCTAGCCAATTTTACGCAGGCCAATTGCCAGGTGGCCGTCCAGCCTGCAGTTTTTTGTTTTGGCATGTTAGCCTCCAGGTGTCAGATGGTATTGATTATTCTTTGTTCATAGGCCTTCTTAGCCGTCATGAGTTGGGATGATTCCTTGCAAATCTGCCCCTTAACATTGGCTTTAATGGTGGCCCATTGGTCCGCCTGCCTGTGTTTATTTGTTGATCTCATTGTCAAGGTAATTAATTGGCTAATCCATTTTCTGTTCAAGTTGTTAGAGAGCAGGCGTGATCTGCGCATTGCGCAACCCCTTTGGCCCCCAAACGTAACAGTGGCGCAGAGAAGTCTGTGATCAAACCTTAGGATGTCAACTGGTAGGTGTGGAAAAGATACAGCTGTCAAGCCTGGGGAAATGAATATATAGTCAATACAGGAAGCAGAGAGCTCTATTGTTTCCACTGGGTTTATCTGAGTCATAATTGCGGGGTATCCTGCTTCAAATTCCGCTATGTCAATGAGTCCCAAGCCCTGTTGCCATTCCCCAAACCAGCCCATATGTTACAGAAGGGGGATGGGTGGAGCCTTGTCTGCTGGTAAAAGCCACAAGTTGAAGTCCCTGACACAGATGGTATTTGGAGGGAAATCAATCTGCTTGAGTTGTGCAAAAAAGGTTGCTTTGTCCTTGTGGGCCAACAGACTGTAAATAACTGCAAAGGTGAAATTTTCATCTTTGATGTCAATATCTGCCATTAGAAGTCTGCCGTCAAGATGTGTATGTTTGTTTGTTACTTTAATTGGAGATCCCTGTCTGATCCATATGCAAAATTTCTTGGACCAAAGGGTAGTGTGTGGTAGCATGAGCCGCTGAAAACTTGGCCTGGCCTCAGAGCTGCAGTTGACTTCAGTCAAGCCCATCAAATCAGCTTTGAGGGAGAGCAGGATGTTTCTTTTCTTTTCCCGGGACTGGGGGCATGAAAATCCTGCAATGTTGAGTGTCCCTATTTTGATTGTGGTTCCAGTAGCCACTATGCCAATGTGGCCCCACTGGCGGTGGGAACACTATTGTCATTGGCTGTGGAGTCTTTCAGTTTCTTACTCACCTTAGACTTGATAGACTCCCCTATTGTGTATGGGGATGGCTTGGTTACTGCAGCAAGTTTGTTCTGGGCCTTGCGTCTTGGTCTGCCACCCTCTTGTGTAGAAGATGCTTGATTGTGAGTGGGTAGAGTTTGGGCTTGTGCATTTTGCATGTTCTCTTGGGCCTCTGCAGATGGGGAATCAGCCAATAAAACATGGGCCATGTTTTCCATTGGCCCATCCATTTCAGTGTCATTAATAGACTGGGTCTCTTGCCCATGCATTTGGGTGGTTTGAGGTGCCTCTGCCTGGTCAGATTCAGGTATCACTATTGGTTATGATTGGGGCTGAGTTTGGTCATTTGCATGAGCCTTTTTCTGGCATGATGTGATTGGCTTGACCACCTCATACTCAGCCATGGTGCCCCAGGCTAGGGCTACAAGAGCATTGGCCTGGGTACCAGTTGGCTCAATGTTCTGGGGCTCCTTGGGGGTTTCTTGTTCCGCGGCCTGGACCCCTGCTATAGTTGTGGGGCAGAGAGCCTATCTGTGGCCAAGCGCAGAGCATAGCACACAAATAGGCAGGGTTTGCTCTGGAAACACCTTGAACTTGCTACTCAATGTACCATTGTTTTTCAGAATGGTTGCACGACGTGGGATGGACAAAATTCTGCTATTCTCATATGGCTTGATCATAGCCATTGCCTTTGCTGTGGTCAGGTGCCCCATGTATGGGTTCTTAGCATCTCAAACTGCACAATTTCCCCATACTTGGACAGTACTTCTTTCAGCTGAGATTCCACCTCCTCTCTAGGCATTTCCAAAGGCAGGGCCTCAAAGGACATGAAGAGTGTGGTGTCCTGGTTGAATCTGGTGTGTGTGGTGGACAGGACTGTCTGGGTCTTCTTCCCCTTGGGATTGGTAATCCCAAGGGTGAAGATCTCCTCCGCTGCTTGATCTGCATCTTCCTTGAATAAGAAGCCCAAATCAAAGAAGTCCTTGAGAGAGCTCTGGTGGAGGGACACCGCCTGTGGATAAGCTGTGGCTATTGCCTTGACTGCCTCCTGGAACTTGATGGGGTTGCCTCCAAAGCTGACTCTGATCCCATGAGAAATAGAGGACTTGGGGAGGGCTCTAGTGATGTCCTGAAACCATTGTTCAGAAGTGATAAACTTGAGCCACCCTTCAGATGGCACAAATGGTCCCTTCTTGGTGGTTCTGGCAAAGTATGCCAGTTGGTCCTTGACAGGGAGCTTCTGACCCTGGATCACCTTGGCCCAGTTATAGTGTTGTTGTTGTTCATACCTTTCTTTTAATAAAAGTATTGTTTAAACTCAGACTCTTATGCGCTTATCACTTGCTTTTAAATTCTCAATTACAAAAAGTGGGATTGAGCTGATCAAGAAAGGTGACATCCCAAAGTTCATTACCCTACATTCAAAGGATCCAAATTGTGTACAGAACAAAGTTTTTGGTGTGTCCTTTTCCTTTACTTCAACATGGTTGTAGCCTGAGGTGAGGTCAATTTTGGAGAAAAATTTGGCTCCTGAGAGTCTTGCAAACAGATCCTCTATGAGTGGAAGGGGATTTTATCATTTACTGTGTTTGCATTTAGTGCTCTGTAGTCAGTTACTAGACAGAGGATGCCTTCCTTTTTCTTTACAAAGAACACTGCTGCCCCCCATGGGGATTCAGATGGGTGAATGATTCCTTTGACTAGGTTGTCCTCAATGTGTTCTTTGAGGGTTTGGGTCTCCATGGGAAAGAGTCTGTAAAGGGGTGCAGGTTTAGGCATGGATTTATAAAGGTCAATGCCATGTTGACCTCTTGTTTGGGTGGTAACTCTGTGAGCTCTTCCTTGAATACATGGGTATATTCATTTAGGAGTGCCACAAGTTCTGGGCATTGAATTTTGGTTGTTTGCATATTATTGAATTTGGTGTACCTCATTATGTGGAGGGTACTATCCTTGGTTAGACATTCTGAGTTGTCTTGGTTTATGACCTGGACAAATACTGTGTCTCTTAAAATTAGATTTTTTTGTTCTTTGAGGATATTAAAATTGACTCTGTTGTGTTTGTTTGTCAGGATTCACCTTTTTAGCTGCTATTCTGTTTTTTATATTTATTTGCATCATTGGCTGGTAAGTGTTTATCAGGATTATCTCTTTCACTTATTTCTTAATCCCCTGCTTTTCCCCTTCATTTTCCATATTTGGGGTTCAAATTTGGCTTTGTTAAAGCCTAATTATAATCTAAATGTTGGTTAATACTATTTTTGATATTCTTTACCTTTTGCCACCCGGTTTTGAACCCTGGACCTACACAAGGAAGATTAGAAAGTTGGCTCCAAAAGACTTACTTTTTACTATACACTTGCTTACGTTTTCCTTAACCTTTAGACTGGTTTCTTCTTACTTTTTTTTGCTCTTACCTCCAGAGCTTTTCTGTAACTGTCTCCTTCTCCTTCCTGTCTCCTTTACATTAGTTTAACTACTCTAAGTTAAATTTAAAATTATTGATTTCTCCAACCTCTTTTTTTCAAGAAGTTCTCTAACCAAAAATGGTTGAACTCTCCACCCCAAATTCTGCATTCTACAAACAAAGCACAATAAAAAGCTTGGTTTTTTCCAGTCTCAACACTAAGTTGAGATTGTTTGACTTGCACCCCAAAAAGGTACTTGTTAGGTTTTGTGGCTTATGTTTCCCTTCAATTTTAGTTTTAGTTTTAACCTTTGGTCCCATGATTCCTTTTGGCTTTCTTCTTCACCAGTTAGGTAGTTTTTATAGTAGTACACACAATTTAATTGTTGATAGATTTAATCCTCCCACTAGTGCAGATCATTTCCAAGACTTAGAGATTGACTTTTTAACCAAATCATCCATCATTACAACTGGACTCTATTTTATCTTCTTAGGGTTAATAAACCGCCTTAGTCCTTATTTCACCTTGTATAAGCTTTTAGGAGCCTTAGTACAGTTGCTATTGCAAACCTTGCCCACCTTTTTGTATTTGACTAATATAAATATCACTGGGTTAAAAATTAAGTTTATAATCATCTTCCCCAGACCATGAGACCTTACATTGATGGTCATGGTTTTTGTTTTCCAACATATGCTGGGGTTCACTCAGGTGAACCAGTCCATGCCTGCTACAATGTTGTAGTTTATGTTGTTCCTGACAAGTCTTTTGATGGAAGTTTGTATGCCTTGGAGGTCAAAACTGAAAGCAGATTTTGCCTTCAGTTAGAACCTTTGATTTTTCTACTATTTTGGTGTATTTGAAGTTGGATTTGATAACTGGCATTTTGTATTTGGTTAAAAATGGTTTGCTAACTGTAGTATGTTGTGCACCAGAGTCAAATAAGATTTTATGTGTATGAGATTTATAAGTTCATGGATAGACAAGAAGCTGTGAGTGATCTTTAATTTTTAAGAACATAAAATGGAGGATTGTGGGATACGTGAGATGCAAGCAGCAAAGTTCATGCCTTGGTACAGTTTCTTGTCAAGTTGGGGGGAGACAGGGGCACTTAAGCCTTTCCCCCCTCCTCTTTTTCCTGTTCCTATGTTTCAAGACATAGAGGTCATAGAATGTGGGATCAGATTCATAGTGGGTTGCTGTTTCAGCATTGTTTACTTTGGCAGTGTCATCCTTCTTGGGACGGGAGCGGTTTGCGCTTTGGCTGCAATTACCATTGTTGTGATTGGAGTTGTTGTTGCTATGATTGGTGTTTTGTTGTGTGTTGCCATTGGAGTTTTCTCTACCATTGCCGTTGGAGGAGCAATTGTTGTTGCATGCAGCATATTCCATGTTTGCGCTTTTTTCTGCATGATGGCTTCTGCAATGAGCGCAGGCATGGAGGTATTAGCCTCTGGGAGGATGAGGGCAGCAACAGAGGGTTTCATTCTGTTGATAATTAGGCTCTGGTATGTACATTGTCAGCTTGCGCTGGGTTCTGGATTTTGAGGCTTATTTCCTCAAATTCATTGTCATAGGCTGTGATAGTGGTTTTCTGAGGAAGATTGCTGAGATGTATTGCAATGTCTTGAAGGGATTTGGTGATGCAGAAATTGTGTGTGATGTCTGCTTTAAACTCTTCCCAGTTGTCAATCTGGTTGTCAGTTTGTGAGCCAACCCAGGTGGCAAACCAGTTAGCTGCAGCCTCATGCAGGCGCTTGCTGGCTTCCTGGACCCATTTCTCATGTGGGATGCGGCTGGCGCAGAGTTTAGCGGCTGAGTGGTCTAGCCAGTTGATGACATTTTCTTTGTTTTTATCAAAGAACTTGTTGATAACAATGTACTTGGTATTGGTAACTTCACCTGTGATAGGTGGTTTTGCGTTTGTTTGTGGTTGAAGAGAGCAACTGTATTGAATTATCTTGGCGCATGCTTTGGGGATGACCTGTCCTTTGAATATGGTGCATCCACTAGGTATATCCTCATTGATGTTGTGGGCGCAGAAGTACGTTTTCCAGGTATCCTGGGATGTGGCCTGGTTGAGTACGTGAGTGAAGGTGGGGGGTTTTGGTCAGTCATTTTCTCTCTCATGGATGTGGTCAAAAAACTGTAGGTACTACCAGTGATAAGGAGCGCCTTTTGGGGAAGCTTCAAATATGGAATTAAGAAAGAAGAGAAGTATATTTATTGGATAATACCTTAGAATTAAATATACTTGGCTGTGGCAGGGATTTAGTTGGATCAAACCTAGGGGTTGGTCATGTGCTAGATGGGTTTGAGCCACTGGATACTTGGACAGTCAGGTGATATTGCTTGGTTATCATTCTTGGTATGTCAAACAGTATATTGGAAGGGGACTAAATTGGGTGATGTCTGGATGTTAAGTAGGTTGGTGGTAGCCAGAATACTTGTACATCCAGATCCTTGACAATTGACAAAAAGATTGAAGGGAAGAAATAACTTAGAAATTTGGCTTAAAGCCTACTCTTCAAAGGCTCTTTATTTATATTAGTGCTTTTTCAGTTAAAAGAAGGATATACAGGAGAAAAAAGCCAAGGATAGGAGCAACTGGAGAAAATAAAATAAGAACCTGGAGGAGAAAGGGGAAAAAGAAACCCAGTAAGAGATGCAGATCAGAAACCTAACTGGGGAAGAAAGCGGGGCTTATACAAGCAAAATTTGAAAGGTGATTTTAAATTGAAATTCTTCTAATTTAAAAAAGTAAATTTAAAATCTCTATTTAAATAGCAGAAGAAAATGAAAACAACACAAACACAAGTCAAAAAAACAAGGTAAGTGAATTAAACTATTTGCTTATTAACTTTCAATTTAAAATTTCATTAATAAAATTGTCATGAATGACATTTCAATACTTGTACTGATAACCCAGGAATTGAACCCCGGGCCTCAGGAAAAACCTTATGATGATTAGAGTAGATGGGAGTCCGCCCAACTGCCAGTTGGGTCAAACCCTGGCCTGCAAGAGATGCCTTGCCCCAACCAGGAGGAACAGGACTCTGTCAGCCTGTCAAGTGTTGAGACCAGAAGTTCAATATCATCATTGGAACCCCTGGAATCAAACCCTGACTCTCCAAAGGCTAATTGAGTCACCCTGGATGGACAGGAACCCACCAGCTCACTGAGTCAAAAACCTTAAGTTGTTGAGTTACTCCAAGTCCCGCCAGTCTCCCAAGTACAATTCCCTGAATGGTCACCAGATTGCTACCAATCTTGTGCCACCAAAGATCCAGACCTATGCAGAGGTTGTAGCTTGCCTAAAAGAGGTTAACACAAAACCTACTGCTAACTCTTCCAATGATCACCAGCAGCTGCCAGTCTTCTGTCCAGAATGGGTAGTACAATTATGCTACTCAAGTGACATAGTGAACAGTAGCGGCAGAAAAAAGCATTGCCACTTCTGTTCACCAGAGCAGGCACTATCTGGATCTGCCACCCTCAAGACTCTAAGCCAAGATCCATGCCCTGCCAGTGCCTTGTCTGCAAACCTGAACCCTGCAAAAATCAAAGAAGCAAAAACCCATGGTATAAAAGCCCAGGCAGTATGGTGATGCCCATATTGTCATTTTCAATAATAAAGTTTTATGAACCTTTGGTTCAAAAAATTCTTACCTTATCTAGTCTTGGTGATCTTCCATCTTAACTCCGGCCAAGTAGACCATCAGGCAACCGCCCCCTCTGGAGACCAACCTGCTGACCTGCACCAGGCACTATACCATCCCCTGGAGCCCCCGTTGGACCTGTGCATTTGGTGTAAATTGCGCCATTAATGCTATTTCAATATGGCCTTTGAATAGTGATATGTGCAAAGATTTGGTTGGTTTTGTCTTTGACTTTAGAAATTCCTTGCCTTCTGTAAAATGGTCTGTTCCAATGTCCACCCATTCCAGAATACTTTACCTGTCCTTGTCTGATCCTGGTATGACCTCAATCCAACGTGACCCTCTTGACCACTCTGTCTACCTAATGAGTGATCATTGACCCTTGACTACTATTTAAGTAGAATCAATTCTCCTAATAAAGACAAGTTTATTTGCAATTGTGTTGGCCTTAATGTTCTTCAAGCCTTTTCCTTTCCTTTTTGCCAAAAGGAATTCCTCTTCTTGTATTCCAGGAAATTAAGGTATGTGCCCTTAATTTTTCCCTGAAGGCTAACCCTAGGCTATCTTCAAACCTCAAATCTTTTGTTATAAAGACTTTCCGCTGTGTCCTCCTGGATGTTGTCCCCAGGAGCCAAACACAACAAAATGGTGCTCACTACAGGGGCTACAAGCCCTTGGTTACTCTGTTCTCCCACACATTCTATGGTCCTTCCTCTTTTGTTTCTGAAGTACCCAAACAACCTAAAGTTTCTAGTCCCCCTCTAGAGAGGATATCATCAATACACCCTCAACTCCCATGGTAATGGTGTTATTTACCGGGCCTGCTTGGACCCCCCTTCCAGCTTTCTCTCTCAATTATGAGCAAGCTTGTGCTGCTGCACACGCCCTGCTCCACATAGGCACTGTGGCAATGCACTCTATCCCTGGTCTCCATCCTGGGTATGATTCTGAAGATCTGTATTCCTTCCTCTTGGACTTTAGTCTTTCCCCTGTGTTGATGGAGTCTATGGAGACTATTGGCGTGTTAGTTAACCAGTTTATCCAATCCGCCTTGGTTCATCATCAACTTGCGCTAGGATCCCAGAAACAGCTTTTGACTGCTGTAGCCACCACTGTCTTAAACAGACATGCACAAAATATGGCTTATCAAGAATGATCCCATAGCCTCTTTGCTTGTATTTTAGATAACCAGCACAAATTGCTAATTTCTCAGAAATACTTAACTGTGTCCTTGAAATCTCTTTGCTTCTTGCTCCCTGGATATATTAAGGATTGATTGCGCAAACTGGACAATCACAAAGCTACGTACGTGGGCAGATAGAAGCAACTCTTCTAAAATATTGTCAGGATTTTGAGACTTTAGTTAACAAGCTCAATCATTTTCAAGAGCATGTTAATTCCCAACTGGAGTTGATTGGGACCCACATCAATAATTGGGGTTAACATTTGCACCAACAATATGGTCTGGATAAGGCTGTGTTAGGAGACACTCTGTATCAGGTTCAAAATATGTTATTGATAGAGTAGCTTTCATTGAAGTGACTACTCTTGCTCCTTCTGTTGAGGTCCTGTCTGACTTTGAAGCTAAGGTATGGGAAGTCATAGCTGAACTCAAAGCCACTACTTGACGTCAAGCCTATGTTACAAACCCTCCACCTGTAGAGCCTACTCCTGACCCTTGCATTGCCTTGCTAACCAACCAAGTAGCCATCTTGCAAGGTGAGATTGAGTATTTGAGACAACGCCTCTCTGACCCAGATTATTTGTTCTCTGACTCTGATGGTGAAGGGGAGGCTGAAGTCACTGTTACTCCTACCCATACCAATCATGGGTTTTGCCCTGGATTAGAAGACTAACCCTGTATCAACTGTGCTCTTGCCTTGGACCAGCTAGCAAAAGTAACAAGTGACGTTGAAGATGGGCAAGATGCACTTGAAAGGGAGGTGCAGACCCTCCCTCTCTTGATAGAAACAATAAATAGACAGGTTGCCCCTTTGACTGCTCAAGCAATTTCCCTGGACACTTGTATCAATGGGATTGCTGGCACACTAGCTGTGCAACAGATTAAGGTTGATGAATTTTTAGCTGCTGCTGCTACCACCAGAGATATAAGTGGACAAAACAGCTCTACACTGGATACCCTGGAAGAGAGCCTTTGACTGCTCTGGGCTAGACAACCTGCTGCAAAATCTGAGCTTAAGGCAACCCCCACATCAATGTCCTCAACCCAGGTGACAACAGTCAATCCATCTTGTGGTACAGGGTGCCACTCCTCAGTATTACCATGTTTGGACTAATTCTTTATTTGGAAAAGTATAAGGGGAACTGCTGCCCTTTTTTGTGTTTTACGCCAGAGGGTAATCCTCCAAATCCTAAGTGCATTTCCAATTAGAGACTAATTGACGCACCTGTGGCTAGCTGCAGATGCGTTAGAGAGCAACCCATTGGAGTGATTTTTAATATAGTAATTGGTGGCCAATCAATGCATCTGCAGCTAGCCACAGATGCATTGATGATCAACCCATTGCTTGCGCCCACTATGTAGATTGGTATATTGGCCTTCCGCCCCACTTGCCAAGCATGGACCCTAAGGAAAGTAGTCTGAAACCCTATTCTACACCCAATTCCACAAAGACAGCTCTAATATTGCTGCAATCACCTGACTCCCAGATCACATGTTCAAATGTTCACTTCTCACCCAATATAAGCCATTTCCCTCTAAATATTCCCCAAAATGGTTCAGCTCTTCATGAATAGCTTAGTGCCTGACAGTCTAGACCCTAGTCAGTATGACTCACCCTTTCTTTTACCTCCCCCCTTCCAACTATTGAAGACCCTCAGGAGGTCACCAATAAAGTAGAATCATTTACCATATAAACATAACCAACAACTTCCAATTCTTAGATTACTTGCAGAGCCCACAAATGGGTCATTATTTGTTAGATTAATCTGTTTCCTATTAACTGTGCTACTTAACACTTTAAAGTTTTGTTTTAATTTTCTTATCAATAAATTTAAATAACTACAACAATTTTATCAAAATAAATCTTATTTAATCCTTATAATATAAAAATCTAGATTAAATTAATCATTTTCTACTTACAGCTAAATTAAACTGTATTAAAAGCTAGAAACAATCTTATTTCATATGTCATTATTTCTTGAAAGCTGATTAGTACAAAATGATATCATTCTAAAAAGAGCAACATAAAAATACAATAAAAACTGATATGATGCTTTTTGTTGGAAATTAAATTGTTGCCTAAAATCTTATCTTTTTTAAAATATTTAATTTAAAATATAATAATTTTTGAATTCCTCTTTTTAAAAAGAGGGCAGATAGCTTTTTTGCATATTTAATAAATATTAAATAATTTTGGATTTGTTTTATAAAAAAATATAGTAAAAAGAAAAAAACTAAAACTAAAATTAAAACTGAACTTCTATTGAAATTTCAGTGATCTCATTTAGCATAAGTAATTTCACCTTAAGATAGATTTTATAGAAAATATATAATAAGAACTTGTAAGTGAGTAAAAGTTTTTCCTTTCAAAATTTTAAGTATTTAATATTAATAAAATTGCTTTATAAAACTATTTAATAAAATTATATTTTTATACTGTATGCTAGAGATAATATGTATAAAAAATTCAAACATAAAAAAGAATATATCAAAATTTTGCTTTATTTAATTAAATTTTATAAAGGTAAAAATTTATTTAAACTAAATAGAAAATGATCTTAGTCATTGTATCTATAAAAATAAGATACAAATTTAATTATACAAGCAAATATTTATATGTGATTAAAAATAACATTTTTGTTTTGATAGATTTAAGATATATAAAGTTCATTTCTTAAGAACTGTTAAAGGTTATAATAAACTTAAGTTTATTTAAAAAAGGTTTTTGAGTTAGTTACTAAAAGTAAGCTAAATAATAATTTATACTTTAAATTTAGTTTACTGTTTAAAATATCTTACTTTAAGATTTAATTAGCATATTTTATTTCAAATAATAATTTTATAAGCTTACATTCAAAGCCACTTCAAGATACTAAATCAGTATTAAAAAATAAAGTTGTAGCACGATTCTGAAAGCTGAGATTAAGGGCTTTCTAATGATACTAGTTTAAGCAAGATTGAAGTACTTTTCGCTGAAATATCAACAGTTAACCAGAATATAAAAAGGGGTAAATAAACAATGATATCAGACTTCAGGGGTAATATTGATAAATTAAGGAGATCAGTTGGGGGTTGGTTGGGAATTTATGCCTGTAGTGCAAAAACTCAGCTAACATGGTATTTAAACATCTCAACTTTACAGAAATTTACTTTACAATCCTCACCTTTACTCCTCTCTGATAACTGCACATCTATTTCCAAGCAAGAACTGCCTGAACCAAGCCAAGGAACCCAACCACTATCACTATGGAACCTATCAAGTTTGCACCTCAGATGACACCCTTCTTCTCACTGGGGGCTTCTACTAAGAGAGAAAGAATCTCTATGCTTAAACAAGCATTCCTTTTTACTGCTGGCAGTGATCTTAACAGCTTTGTTGAGCATTTCTTATTAAAAACAGAGTTTGGAAAAAGTACCTTCTTACCTGTCATACAAAATTCTAAGACAGATGATTTCCTTAACAACCTAAAGGAATTGATGTCGGAGTCCCCTGCCAAGCACCTTCCTTCCCTAAGAGCATTGGTTACATCAAGCTACAGTCTGAAAGAGCTTTGAGATTGTGAATCTAAAATGACAAAAAATGAGTATTCATATTCTAAAATAATAAAAAATGCTAAAAAGTATCATTAAATTCAAAAAATAAAAAGGGAAAATGATTCAGTAAAGAAAGAAAACATAAAAAATACTTTAAAACATATATTAAAAAATTCATTTCCAACCAGCCAATTCACTAAAAAATCC
Source organism: Entomophthora muscae (assembly GCA_014839935.2). NCBI lineage: Eukaryota > Fungi > Entomophthoromycota > Entomophthoromycetes > Entomophthorales > Entomophthoraceae > Entomophthora > Entomophthora muscae. The sequence goes on along the minus strand of QTSX02003580.1, from coordinate 106,876 downwards.
CCTGGATTGATTTATAAAGAATTACAAAAAGAATTGACTGAATACTCAACTAAAATAAAATACTCATCATTGAAAACAAAAAAGAAATTTATGAAGATATGAAAATAAAAAACAATATTTCTATTTCACCATCCACTTTTTATAAGCTTATTCCTAATAATATAATTAAAAGCAAAAAACAAACTGATATGTGTAACATTTGCAACTTGAAAAAATCATTAGAAATCAAGAAAAAGGATTTGAGTATAAAGAAGTTGCCATTGCCAAAATCTATCAGAAAATTTAGAATCTATTGACCTACATGAAAAGTTTTATAATCATCAAAATAAAGAATATAATAGTGATATAAAAAATCTTGATGATAATTCATGTGTTAAAGTAATAGACTATAAAGAAAACTTTAAAATAGGTGGGGTCCTATAGAGACAAATAGTTATTTTTATGAGAAAATACCTATTTTTTATTAGGACTTGCAATTGCTTTTAAAGAAAATGAGAAAATTAAATATGAGTATCATGACTTTTTATCTGAAATCTTATCTCATGACTCTTTGTTTTCAGGTCAGTGTTTGATAAGTTGGCTTAAAAATAATAAATTTAAGAATATTAAATATATTAAAGTTTGGACTGATAATGGTAATCATTTCAGATCTTATGAATTCTTATATTATCTCTTTAAAGAGGTACCTAAAATTATAAAAGGAACAATTGAGTTTAATAGATTTGTTGAGTGTCATGGCAAAAGTATTGTTGATGGTCATTTTGGTGTATTATCTAAAATATTTAAACAAAAGGAAAATGAGATGTATATAAAAAATATTTTTTGATCTCAAAATAGTTTTTGAGAGAGAGGAAGAAAGAAAGGGTTTATATGAGACACTTGTAAATAATTCAGATGTTTCCCAAAAAATCTTTTTTCACATCTATGATAGAAAATCTAGGCCTAAAAAAAGCTGGCTTGAAGTCAAAGCATTTTATGTTAATCTTTCATATTTAATGAAAGATGGTGAGCTGTATGTTTCACCTTTGACATTTGAGGATGTTAAGGAGTACTCCAAAATAAATTATTGTGAAAAGTTCTGCACAGATGACAGAGAAACAAAGAGAGCTGATACTACTAAAGGATTAGTAGGAGATGCTCATGAAGTTGGACACATAACAAAAACTTATATTTCACATAGGGTAAATAGTATTTTAAATACAACAACTTTTTGTCTAAAAATAAATAGGAAATTAATTATATGAACCAAAGATAGGGTAATAGCAATTATAGCTTTGGGGCTGCTATTACTCTCCTATGCAACTCATATATTTAATTCTTGGCTTATTAAAATAGAAAAAAGGGTTTTAGCAAAAAATACAGTTAATAGAAATAAGATTTATTTTTATTATTTTTATATTTTACACTATTAAACTTTTCTTCAGTAAACTAAGCATTATACTAATGTTCAAAAAACATAAGTTTACGGCTTAAATGATACCAAATAAGTTAAAAGTCTTTGAAATACTTAAGCTGGCACCTTGGCTTAATCTAACAAATAATGAACCAAATAGAGGTTCTGTTGAGTAAGAAGATTTTAGTCCTGTTGTGTTCCCAGTTGCTACTCAGCTACATCCAACCTACCCTTAGAACCCTTGAGCACCACACACCTCATTGTCTATTGACCCCCACTATAAGTCTTCCTTCAAGAAGATATTTGAACCCAAAACCTCTACTATTGCTGCCTTCCTGACAATTTACAAAACTGCAATGCATAGGGATACTGACAAGCTTAAAAAGGAGCATTTTCTTACATGTCTGCATCCTACATGCCAAGAAGATGTAGTCCCTGAGCTCCCTTCCATTGGTACTTGGGAGGACATGAAGCGTCTCTTGATTGAGGAATTTGGAAGAGATCTTAGCTTGGAGGTCAAGAAAGATGCATTTATGCACATTGCATTTAAGCCCAAAGCAAACCCTGGCTGAGTTTTCTGACCTCTTTTATATTGAAGGACAACAGTTAATCACCAGTTGTCAGTTAACCCCCTTTGAATCCTACACAGCATGTTTGAACGCTTTGAAGTTAAATCAGCTTCTGTGCCTGAACTTTAAGGAAAACAAAGCCTCTCTTACATCTATGAAGAGTATTAAGACCCTCTTGCAAGACATGAATTTGACCCATGGGGGTACTGTGGTTTGTGAAAATAAAGCCAGTAATGCCGGGACCACCTCTTGTACTCTGTGCATTATGACTCTGAGTTCAGGTGGACAGTCTAAGAGGCAAGGATGTCCTAACTGCGGTCAAATAGGGCACCACTCACATGCCTGTACCAACCCTTGGGTAGAAGGTTTTGAACCTAAAGAGCAGGCGGGAAAATAGAGGTCAGCTTAGAGGCAGAGATGCACTCTGCTGACCCATCTCCCCCGTCTCCTCCTGATCCTTCCTCTAACAAAGAATCTCCTCCTCCCTCTGGCCCAACTATCCTTCACCTGCTTCACAATCTTTCCAGCAATTCTGAGCCTGAAGATTCTGACTGCAACAAATCAGATGATCATGGTTACTCTGTGATGGCTGTCCCTGAGACTATGTCTTTCCCCTATAAGCTCTGTTCAGTAAAGACTACTATCACAACTCCCCCACCTCATTCTGATGCTAAGGCCATGGTGCCTTGCCCTTATATAGCTCAGGCTCATTGGGTCCCTGTATTAGTGGAATCCTCAGAGAAAGCCGCTGAGTTAGCTAAGGCCCTCTTCCAGAACATTACTGTGTCCCTGCCTTTGCAAACTGTATACAAGAAAATTCCTGTCTTGAAATGCATGTTTGAAAAATGGGAAAAGGAACTGGAAGCTGCACAAGATGTCCTGGCCGTCTTACCTCCTTTTGGAAAGAATACCACCCACATAAAGTATCCATTCAGAATGTTAAGATTAATGCCATTCTGGACACAGGCTCTCCTGTCAACATTGTATCCTCCAAGTTGATGAAGAAACTAAAGTTAGCTCCTGATCTCATCTATAATTAGTCTTAATGAACTTCTGGTATTGCTTAGACTCAGGCTATTGGCACTTACTCTTCTTTTCCAATGAGGGTTGGGAAGCTCCTCATTGTATCCCCCACTGTTGTTTTAGAGAAAAAAGCTACAACCTTCTGGTAGGCCCATAATCTCTTTGAGAGTACAATGTGATTGTCAATCTTTGAGATGGGTATCTGTCCCTCCTAAGATATGAGGTACTGTTGATCTTTGAAGAACCTCCATAAATCCCTGGAAAGAGACCTAAGACCTGTGTCCTTAAATACCCCATGTAAATATTCTCACTGAAGTATAGAACACACTTCTCTAACTTGCGCTCTCCTCCTCCTTCATGTCCCACTGAGGAAGGTGTTCCTTTACTTGCTCCTGAAGCCATCACTATCTCTGATGGCTCACAAGTGATCATTGATTCTCAGATATCCTATGAGTTGCCTGGGAAAATGTTCTTAGATTTGTACTCTCTCAAATCCCTAAGATGCAAGAGCCTAGGTTATTCCCTGGAACTTAGATAGAACTCACAAAGAACCTGTACAACTACTGCTGGCCAATTTGAATGCATCACTAATTCAGATCTCTTGAGGTCAAATGGTGGTACATGGTTGCATCTCAGGAGCATAAAAAGTGGCCTTTCTCTATCCCTTTAAAACTTTCAGCAACTCTAATTTACCAGAAGGATACCTGTGGGGTTCCTGTCCACTAGTCCCCAAAGTGTTCTGAGTCATAGCCAGGGACTGGCAGGAAAGATTTTTAATTCTCTAGTATGTGAAAATGTATCTCAGAAATACTTATAGGGGTCAAAATGGGCTTTTATTCACTCTCATAAGGAAGATCCCTTTAGAAACCTTCTGGTATATGGCCCAGGGAGTCAGGGAAAAAATATGGATTTGCTAATACTTGAAGTCCTCCAAAGATATCATGGACTCCTTGTACTCAATCTTGGACTCCTGCTCCTGAGTCTTGGACTCCTTTAATTTAGTCCTGGGCTTCTTCTCCTTAAACTTGGACTCCTGTGTCTTAGAATTAGACTCTTGCACCGCGCTTAGGAGCCAGCTCCTTATCTCTAGCTCCAGCTCTGTTATCTTGGCTCCAGCTCCTGTATAGCTCTAGTGGCCTGGTCATTCCACTTGATCCAGTTCAACCAAGCTCCTTCTTGCAATCAAAAGGCCTCAAAAAACCTTTCAGCAGAAACTTAAAAGACCCTGTAACTTTTCAGCCAGCCTCCTTCTTATATTGTCCTTTTCCCAACAGTTCTGCCTTCATAATGGCTTTCTTCAAAAGCTTATACTTTTAGCGCTCACCTTTTCCTATAATCAATTAAGCTTACACACTTACTTTCTCAAAAGCTTAAAGTATTAATTCACTGTTTTCTTACTGATACTCTATGCTTTTGGCTTCCAATCAATCATATTCATCAGGAAACCTTCCAGAACTCAACCAATTAATGTAGAGAGCAAAACAAGACTATTTTTGAAGTTACACCACAATCCTGCTAAGAAATTAATTTCCACTTCTCAAACCACTCAAATTAACAACTCTTTGCACACCAAAGTGTTATCTGGTTCACTGTTACAACACCAGTTTTCCCTGCATTTATCCTTAAACAATTTAATAGTAACACACTATTTAAATTTTTCTTTTTGGTCCTCTTCAGTGTTTCCCTCATATATTTACTAAACTAGTAAAATTCAAGGAAAACGTCCCACCAAAACAACTCAATTAGGAAAAACCTTGGCTCATTTCTCTGGACCACCAGTCCTTCTGTTCCTTCTACTTCAGCTAACCCTGTTTCATGATCTTCCAGATCTTCAGCTAGTGCATCAGTAATTCCTTTTTAGGCCATCAGCACAATATTCTAGCCCTTTAGCTAGTTCTTCAACATTCATCAGCTAGATTACATCATCATGAACCATCTTGGTTCCATCTGAACTATGAACCATCTTGGCTCCAATCCTCACAATGAACCATCATGGTTCCAATCCTCACCATGAATCAAATTGGTTCCAATCTTTACAATGAACTGCTCCTGTTCTAATCTTCACAATGAGCCTCTTAGGTTCCAATTCTCATAATGATCTCCAAGTCCATTAACTAGTCTTTCACTGTGGTCATAGAGTCCCTCTTACTAGTCTTCACTGTAGATTCTTAACCACCTTGGTCCTATAATCAGCCCCCAATACCAATACCTCAGACTCAGTCAATAAGTCAACGGGGCTACTAGCGCTTGGCTGGGCCCCTTACAAGTGTCCTCACCAGGGCCATTCAACCACTTACAATCCTCATGTCTGTGCAGTTGTCTTTACTCACCCAGGTGATTAAGTCTGGGCTTTCAGTTGCAAAGTAATCATCTTTACTTCCCAGAGGCCTGATCACACCAAGTTCTTCAGCTACTTCCCCAAGCAACTGCCCTGATGACACCCTTGAGAATATCCATGCCCTCCAATGATTACTTTGGGACCTCCCCAAAGCTTCCATGGAAACACAGATGAGGATATCCTACCAGTCTATTAGGTAAGGTGCTTACTCACATACCTCCTGTAAGTGTACAAGGGCATGTAGAGCTATCTTAGCTCCACCTCCTTCCCTGGCAGCCCGTGTTACCTGCCAGGGTCATCCACTCCCCACCCCAAACAGCCAACAGTCCCTGCTGGGTGGAGAAAATTAACAAGCCCACAGCAGCCAACGGTCCCTGCTGGGCTATCACCTTCCTCACCCCAAGCGGTCAATGGTCCCTGTTGGTTATTCATCACTTGCCTCTAGTAGTCCCTTGTTGTTTACTAGGAAGGCCTTACTTTTCCTAGTAGCCAATGCTTATTAATAGGCCTATAACTGTCTCAAAATCACAGCACACTAACAATTCTCAGCATTGCGTCTTTATTTGAAGCCAAATCAACCCTCACCTGCAAAATCACTTCCATGTGAATTATCACAATACCCCCAAGTTCTCTCTCTATTTACCGCCTCCAATTTTCCTCAGCTTTCTCCTATTCAACAGAAAGATGCACTAGAGCTTCTTGACCATCTTAAAGGCATCTTTGCCTCTGAGCCCAATGACTATGAACTAGAAAAAGGGGTTAAGCACTGAATTGATACAGGAGACGCTCTGCCTTTTTGCGCTAAGCCCTATTGCTGCAGTAGAGTGGAAAATGCCCAGGTATCCAAAGAACTAAAACAGCAATGGATGCTAGAATCTTAGCTCCATCCCAGAGTCCTTGAGCCTCCCCCTTGCTGATCCTTAAGAAGAAAGATGGAGGCCATTACATTGTGATGGACTATTGCCATTTGAATTACCTCACAAAATAAGGGTTCATACCTGCTGCCAAGAATTCATAATGCCCTCAGACAACTGGGAGGCTCAATATTCTTCTCCACCATGGATTTACCCTCAAGATATTGACAGGTTGGCTTATCCCCCAAATATTGTGAAAAGGCTTCTCTTATCACGTCATAAGGCCTTTATGAACCAACATGAATGCATCAAGGGCTCTTGAATGCTCCTGCTACCTTCCAACAAGCATAGATTCTATTCTGCAAGATCTGAAGCTCTCATGTGCGTTTGTATAACTGGACAATATAAAATTGTTTATTTTCACCTTCAATAATCATCTATAGCACCTCAAAGCTGTTTTCCTTGAGACATGAAATGCAGGCCTGAAGCTTAAGATGTCCAAGCGCTCCTTCTTTAAAGAACATCTTAAATTCTTGGGCCATGAAATCACCCAGACTATGATACACCCCATGAACAATAGAGTATAATCCATTAATAAGATTTCCCCCCACAAATCTATGTGAGGTCCAAGTATTTCTCAGCATGATAGGATACTACCAGCAATTTATCCCTGACTTTGCAGAGCTAAGTGAACCCCTTGTCCAACTTCTCAGAAATGTTTCCTTCAAATGAACTGATAGTCAACAGCAATTTTCAAGGCTCTAAAGACCAAGCTTTAAGAAGACCCCATCTTAGTCTATCCTGACTATTATAAGAGTTCATCTTATACACTGATGCCAGTGAAATATCTGTAGGTGCCATCTTAGCCCAGATCAATGATGAAGGAGTAGACCAACCAGTAGCCTATTCTTCCCGTGTCCTCAACAAGCATGAGAAGAATTATAGTGTCACTGAAAAGAAATGCCTGGAAGTCCTACATGCTGTGAAATAGTTTTGGCATTACATCTACAGAGCCCAATTCACTATAGTCACTGACCACTTGTCCCTTAAATGGTTGCAGTAACTAAAGGAGCCTGAAAGCCAACTGGCTTGTTTGGCCCTGCAATTGAAAGGGTATGATTTCACTGTGGTACACAGTCCTGGTGCTCAACATCAGAACACCAACAGGTTGTCTAGAATGCCTATAATAGCCATCCACCCCGCTGATGCTGATTGCATGTATGATTAATAGTGTACCATGAATCCTGGACCACTGAGCCAAAAGACATCTGATTGAAACTCCAGGCCATATCAAAAGATACTGTGATTTGAGATAGACAACTCTTCAAGAAAGTCAACAATACCTATCTGCCCTACATCTGCCCCAGTATGAGGGTAGCCATCATCCTCTGAGCCCATATTGACACTAGAAATAGAGGCATAGCCAAGACTCATGACTGGTTATGCAGGAATTTCTACTGTGAAAATATGTGTTTGCTAATCCCAGAAGTCCTTGCCTCCTGCCACTTGTGCCAACTCCAACATCCCAGGCATGCTCAACACCAGTTTAAACTTGTCCTACCTAAGCATGCCTTCCACACTATGAGTATTGATACTTTTGGGCCTCTCCCCTGTTCTTAATCTGGATGCTGATTCATCTTGGTAGCAGTTGACCACTTTGGTAAATGGGTTGAGTCCTGAGCCACCAAAGACATCACTGCTAAGACTACTGTAAATTTCCTGTTATAAGATATCTTCTACGGCATGGGTGTCCTCAAGTCTTACTATCTGATAATAGCACTAATTTAAATGCTTGCCTTATCACCTCTATTGTGGAAGCTATGGACACACATCAATCTTTCTCTGTGCCTTATAATCCTTTGTTCAGTGGAGCTGTAGAGCAAGCCAGTTCTACCATTGTGTCCATTATGAGGAAACTCACTCTATCTGATGCTGCAAATTGGGGTATGTTCCTCCCTGCCACGCTCTTTGCCTATTGCCTATTTAAACACTGGGTGACTGGAAAATCCCCCTTTGCCATGCTGTATGGACAAGAAGCTACCACCCCCATTATTTTGGGACCTCTGATGATGGAAGTTGATGCTTCTACCAATCCAGAAGCCCATTTCAAAGACTTGACCAACCAAATCATTGACATCCACACCACAGCATATTCAACTGCCTACAAAGTCAAGGCTTTAGAGCTCTTGCCCTCCAATGCTTCCAGAACACCCCTCACCAAATATAAGGTGGGTGACGTGTTTTCTATTACCAGAATTGTACTGGGGGCCAAGCCCATAAGCTAGACTCCCTCTGGGTTGGCCCGTGTGAAGTCATCTTCAAGAAAGGTGTTGAGTATACCATGAAACTACTGTTATTGGGCCGTACTTTTGCTTGAGTCCATTCCAAATTCCTCTGCCAATATAAACTCCTTGTGTCCAATCTTGAGGGGGGAGATGCTGTAAATTGTGCCATTAATGCTATTTTAATATGGCCTTTGAATAGTGATATATGCAAAGATTTGGTTGGTTTTGCCTTCTAATTTGGGAATTCCTTGTCTTCTTTAAATGGGTCTGCTCCAATTTCCATACATTTTGGAATACCATACCTGCCCTTGTCTGATCCTGGTATGACCTCACCCCAACATGACCCCCTTGGCCACTCTGTCTACCTAATGAGTGATTACCAACCCTTGTCTACTATTTAAGTAGAATTAATTCTCCTAATAAAGACAAGTTTATTCACAATTGTGTTAGCCTTAATGTTCTTCAAGCCTTTTCCTTTCCTTTTTGCCAAAAGGAATTCCTCTTCTTGTATTCCAGGAAATTAAGGTATGTGCCCTTAATTTTTCCCTGAAGGCTAACCAAAGGCTATCTTCAAACCTCAAATCTTTTGTTATAAAGACTTTCCGCTGTGTCCTCCTGGATGTTGTCCCCAGGAGCCAAACACAACATTTGTATTCCCTGGGGCGGCATGATTTTTAAAAGTGTCATTGTGGGAGCATATGGCCCAGTTGGTAGCAAAATTGGCATTCCTGATGTTAATATTTGAGTTCCACATAGACTATGTGTCTCTTGCATCCTGTCAGGATTCAGAATCCTGACAATATTTTATATCAATTTACTTGATTTTATCATGTTCAAACTTGATTGTAAATAGGTTTTTATATTAATTTAATTCAATTGTGCCATTTCCGAGTGCTTTTGCAGTCCAAATACCTTCGAACTATCTGTCTTCTTGCACATAATTGCTGATCCTCAAAAAATCATATCTCTGTGGCTAGAGAACCAATCTCAACGTTTAAAGGCATTCCTGAAAGCTGAGACCAAGATGAAACTTTTGGTGCCATTGTAAACTACTGTTATATGTTCCGATATAGCTTCAAAATGCTATATCCCTGTTGTAGCATACTTGACTCCTCTCATTTAAGAATTGATGAGTATAAATTACCTTTCCTTTTCTCTTAACCCTTATCCATCATTCTCCTTATGGTGCTTCAATAAATCTTATGGTTCTTAACTCCTGTCCTTGTCTTATGAATTTTCTTGTCTTGTCTCTTTCTAGATCTTCTTGGATGAATTATAAGATAATTGGAGTAGTCAATGGTTTGAAGTTCAGGTGGCTAATGGAATCTTATTTACATACTTCATTCCTGACAATCCTGGCAGGCAATGAACCAAGAGATGTGAACCCCTTCCTCTTTTTTAGTATTAGTGCCAGTTCTATCAAGAGGTGGATTGCATTCATAAGCATAACACAGGCCTTATTTTCATCTTTCTCTCTTGCTTTTATCACTTCATTGTAGTACTGTAAATTTAGAACCTGAACGTAAAAATGCAGGATTGTCAAATCCTTGGTCCAAATTTTGAATCACTTTTGCAGGCAATTAGGCTGAGTGAAAATTAAAATACTTAATAAAAGCAACCATTTTATTTGAATTTTTTTGGTTTATGTAAATTGGCAAATTTCAAATCTCTTGAGCAGATAACTCAACTAACAAAAGACAAAACACAACAAACAAATGCGGTATAAATGAATCAGAAATATGGGATTATAATTTAAGATTTGAGATTTCCTGTATTTCAAACAAATCATAGAAATCATGTAAAAATTAACAAATCTGAAATTGCGGGATTGTCAAATCAAAAACCAAGTTTCAAATCATAATTGCAAGGAATTTGAAATAAATATAATTTATGGGTGTCTCAAAAAAATGCTAAAAGATCTAGAGTGGATTTGTGCTAATTCTTATAGGAATCATAGGCATTCTCAAAAATCACCCTATTACAATTTAGGACGGCTAAAATTTTGAGTGTAATATTCACCAACTTAACATACTTAACAATAAAATTGACTAAAATATATACATCTCTTTTTGATTTTAATTTTTTTAATAAAAATTATTATGTCTTCTTTCAACAAAAATCAAGTCACAAGCTGTTCCCTGTCCTTGACAAAATCATGCAGGGCTACACTGGGTCTCTTAGCAGTGAAGCCTCTGTCTATGGCCACTCCCAACCCACAGGCCTCTCCGCAAGTACCACCCAGGAGTGTGTTCTTTCTCCTGCAACTTCCAGCATGGCCCTGTTTGCCCATCATGCACAGGCAGCTGCCAACCCAAATCCTGTATCAACAATGGCATCTGAAACCAGCCATTTGAGCCATGGGGTTGCCCAGAGAGCCCAGAACCCCAAAAAAGCCAATCAGATGGCATTGACCAGTTCCCAAGATAGACACATCCCTCCCCCAGCTAATCAGCCTGCGAGACGCAGAAGAAAATTAATCACTCTGGCAATTGTTCTTGAAATTGTTGAAAAGTGAGGAAAGCTTATGTCTTTTGGGGAAATTGCAGCCGCAATGGGGTTTGCAAAGTCCACTGTGGCTGCAACCCTGCAAGCCCATGCCAACTGTGGCCCCCCTACCAAGAAGACCTCAACTGGTGCCCGTACTTTGATCAAAGGTGACACATCCCATCTCCTTATGATGGCCATTATAGAACATGACCTGCAGATGCCCCTGGTCCAGGTATGTCTCCAGTTGGGACTCCACAGCATCTTCACCAACAAAAGAACAGTGAATTTGTGGATGCACGGAGTTGTGGTTGCTGCTAGAATCTTGTCCAATCAAGTTCTCAATGGCCCTATTTTGGTGAATACCAACCCCTACAATTCAACTATTATTAATTTTATCAAAGGAAGGGCAATGAGGGCCCTTAATGACGTCATATTTCTGTTGTATGCTAAGATATCTGCAAGTATTCAAGACTAAGGAGAAAAGTGTATCCAATCTGATGTGTACAAGTGTGGCCCAATCTTGTATTGTTTTGTCAGGATTTTATTGGCAGTTTCCCCATTGGGCGTCAATTATAACTTGGCAATATTGAACACTGCAGATGGGTATGCCTACCAGACAGAGCTCAAGGCCATGCTAGAGGAGTGGGCCACACAAAACGCCGTGCATACAGTTGTACTGAGTGCAGAGATGGAGCAGCGGGAATGGGCAAGCCAAGAAATCTGGGCTGCAGGGCATACTTGTTGGTCCTACCCCATCAACTATGCCAACATGCATCTTGCAGATGTATGTCTCTACAATTTTGGTTCCACCCTCAGGCACTTAAAGCCTGCCACCTACAACAAACTATGCACCCAAATTAATAAGGGGTATGAGCTTTTCCCTTCCGTGTCCATCCAGGACTTATTTGATCTCATCATCTTCTATGCAAGTGAGAGTGATAAGTCCAGAAAGGACCCCCGCCTCCCCCACGCCAGTTCATCCATTTTGTCAAGCCAGTATATGTGACAGAAGAAGAATTCAAGCAATTTAAGCAATCAGCTCTTGATGCCCCTTCCCAGTCAACAAACCCTGTCTCCCCAACCCCCCATCAAGCCACCTGCCTTCCAACCCTGACTCCCAAACCACCACCCATTCTCTCACCACTATCTCTGATGCCGTCTCTGTCACAGGCGCAGATGAAGGTAATGTTCATTCCGCCTATTCCCTCCCCTACTTGTCCTTTGATGAGTAAAATAAAAAAATTCTTTGTGACAACTTATTGAAGTCAATATCTTTCTTTTATTTCATAATTAATAATATTTTCTTTTTACATTATCAATATTTCCCATAATTAATACAATGTTGTATATTTTACAAATAGCTTAAAATATGAGCATACATAGTTTTCATCATTAATAATAAAGTAAAGACAATAAACATAACATTTGCATTAGAATATTGCAATTAGACATCAACTCTTGATATTTTGATATTATGTGCATAACTCAATGCATTTTGTTTAATAAAATCCATTGTAAACGTGACTTTTTTATTATAATTTAAAATAGGTTGACTGTGTTTATATTAGAGAGCTATTAACACTTAGTACAAATATTGATACATAGTGCATTTTAAAGCCTGTATATTTACATATTGGTAATAATTCTATAAAGTTTTTAGTTGGATTTTGCGAGGTAATAATAATGTAATGTGTTAATAAATTACTGTTTTGTCATTAATTGGCTGATTTTCTTTGCTGTGGCAATTGTGCATTTTCTGATATTTTATGCACTAGTATCCAATTGGTTGGTTTCACATCCAATTGCACAGGCAATAGGAAATCAAGCTGCCACCCTGAGAACAGATGTGGTTGGGGTGACAGCTTGTTTCCCTATTGCCTTTGCAATTTGATGTGAAGCCAACCAATTGGATACTAGTGCGTAAATATCAGAAAATGCACAATTGCCACAGAAAAGAAAATCAGCCAATTAATGATAATAAACAGTATTCTATTAACACATTACATTATTATTACCTTGCAAAATCCAACTAAAAAGTTTATAGAATTATTACCAATAGGTAAATTACAGGCTGTAAAAGCACTATGTATCAATATTTGTACTAAGCGTTAATGGCTCTCTAATATAAACACAGTCAATTTATTTTAAATATAATAAAAAACTATGTTTACAATGGATTCTATTAAACAAAATGCATTGAGTTATGCACATGATATCAAAATATCAAGAGTTGACGCCTAACTGCAATATTCTAATGCAATGTTTATGTTTATTGTCTTTATTTTATTATTAATGATGAAAAATATGAATGCATTGAATATAGTACTATAAAAATCAGTTTTTTGATGGAATTCAAACAAAATTTCAACTATCTATAACTTGATAAACAAATTAGAAGTGCACCTGCAAAAGGTTGTTGAAATAGAAAAAAATATCAGGGAAATAGTGACAGGAAAGCTGGGTAACAAGGGCCAGCCACTAATCCAGTCAAAAGAAGATGCTATGAACAAACTAGGAAATATTATAGACAAAAAGAATAAAGAAGCATTACTAAATCTCCAGGGAACAATTTTATCAAGTCTGAAGTTCAACAATGTGGCCTACAATTTGTGAGAGTTCTGGCAGGGGGCCAAAGAAAATAATAAGATCAAACTAATCAAAGGAAATGAAGTTCCAAAGGAAATTAAAACCAATGAAGAGGAAATAATCAAATGAAAACAGACAAAAACAAAACACAAGCAAGAAGCAGGAGGGCTTCACAAAATACAGAAACTTTATCAAATGAAAAATCAAGAGGAAGCACAAGTTGCAAGAAAAATAAGGAAAAATTAAGCCCAGGAAAATTAATGAAGAGCAGCCAACGCTTATGAAGTTTGCCAAAATGGCGCCTGTGGCTGAGGGGGCCACAGGGAAAACAATTAGTAAGTCTTTTTATGTTTTACTTATATTTATTTTAGTCATCACTAGGAATGGGGATGAGGTTGTAGAAGTGGCGGCTTATATGCCAAGTTGGTTTTATGGGGGTTACCAGTCACTGGTGCCCCCTGTAATTGAAATAAATAAAAACCAAATAAATAAAATAATTCAACAGAATGTAAATAATTTTTTCAGGTATTGAAGCTAAAAATAGGGAATATTTACCACCTGCGGGGTGCTTGCCGTGGTTGAGGGAAGCATATGAAATAGGATCAAGTATCAACTTCAAAGAAATGTATGAAATTTGTGGGGATATCAAACTAAACTTTGATGAATATATATACAAAAGAATTCAAAGATTCCCCTTCACAAACATCAAAAATATGAAAAGAACTTAATAAAATCTGACTTTCAAATTAGAACTGAATATTTAAAAAACTGAAATTTTTAATGAAGTATTTAAGGCACTGTCAAATAAAGTTGGGGATGCAGTCCTCGTGAATACTTTTAAGCCTTTATTTATTTTTTTGCTGAGGCCTGGGGGGCTGATTCAAGTCAGGCGCCCCCCAGAACCCTCTTCAAGTTCAACATAAATATCCTATATCAATAGGTTAGTTCAAACATTCAAAAAATTATGCATGTTCTTGGAAAAGTATACCTTGCAAAGAATTCACGTCGCAGTATACCTGGGAATCCTCCTCCACTGCATATTAAAAACCAACATCAAAAAGTTGGAGGAGGTACCTATTCAAATGGATATTTGCCGTGTAGCCCTTAACTGCCAGAAGACACTACAGGGATATAGGACAGTTGAGCACATCCTGTATGACTCCTTTGCATTGGCAACGGTATACAGGTACTATGTGCCCCCTGAAAAAAACCTATTGATTGATTCACTCACCTGCCTTCCTTTTATCAAACAATCAACAACCACCGGGGTACAAGGCGCCACCCCTCTAGCAATCACATCCAGGGTTGTCCATCACGTACAGAAGAGTACGTGGATCCAATTAGAAGCTTTAGCCAATAATTTAATTTTGGGGTATAATTCCCCGGAATAATCACATTCCCTTTGCAATTTGCATCCCCCTAATAAATCATTTTCCCATGAAAATTAATTTTTTTTTAACTTTTCATATTTTAATACTAAAATTTTAAGATTGAACTATGTAATATTAAAATTTTACTATAAAATTTTAATATTACATATTTCAATATTAAAATTTTAGTATCTATAAGTTAATATTAAAATTTTAATAATACATATTATAATACTAAAATTTTTAATATCAAATATTTTGATATTAGAATAAATCACAATTTAATAAAAATAGTTAAATTTTGAATATTTAAACTTTATTATTTAAATTTTAAGATTTATAATTATAATTTTACTTTTAATATTTAAATTTTAATTTTTAAATTATAATAGTAATATATAATTAGGTTGATAATAATAAAGGGTCAGTTTAATAAAGTGAACATGTGTAATAATAAAAATGATTTATAAATTTGTTTATTTACTAGCGCGTTGAGTACAGTTTTATTTATCATATAGATAAGCAACAAGAATTGAATTTATCTGCATCATGTGGCCTGCTCCACTTATATTCTAAACAAATGATTGTTTTGAACTCAAATTACCTTTCCCTTGTAATACAATTTGATAAAAATATTTGATATACTTGACCTGCATCCTAAGTACTAATTAGTAAGTAATATATGAAAATCATTGGTTTCTGTGTTGTGTGGCTATAGTGGCACTGAAATAACAAGGATCAGATGATGACCTGCAAGGTCCAATTTGTGGCTTAGAAAAGCTAAAGTACCATCAAGGATTCATAATTATTTAAATAAACTAATTTATTTCTATCTTTTTTTAATTTATTTATTTTTTAGTGCAAAAGCCAATAATAATATTCAGTGCATTACAATAAAAAATATCCATCTTACCTAGTATAATTGATTTTACTTACCTTTTTCATGTATTCTTATATGTCTATAATACAATCAAACGTCACATTATTATATATAAATAATAATTTTTGAGTCCTAATAAAAACAAACTAAATAAAAATAAAAACAAATAAAACCTAGAGCACTCATTTATCTGATTGGCTCAGAGTCCAGGGCTTTAGGAAGGAAGGATTCCAAGTGCTTGTAAAAAGCTACCACCACATTGGGTGGCATTGCAAATTGGCTGATCTTGAGAATGTTGAAGAGATCCTCAGTGTCCTGAGGGAGGCCTTTCTTCACTGTATTCTTGATCCAACCAAACACCTCCTGAATTGGATTCAGAAATGGAGAATAGGGCAGAAGGAAGAGGTGTCTCATTGGGCAGTCTGCAAGGCGGTGGCTGGCAGAATGGCTGTTTTTGTCAATGGGGGGAGGGAAATCAGACACAACCAGATCCACTTTGTGGAGCCCAACATTATCAAGCACAACAATGTTGGTTGTGCCGCTGTAATTTATCCAAAGGTACTCCTTGACGGCCCAGAAAAATTGAGAAAGGTCCTGCTATTATGGTAACCCTTGATCATCTGATAGTGATCCAATCCGCAAGGACCAAGAAGCGCAACCATTGAATAGGTCTGGGAACAAACAGCTTCACAATGGGCTACCCCGTCCTTGGACCCCTTCTTGACCCACCCATGCCTAGACCTGAGTGAGGAGGAAAACAATGATTTGTCAATATAGAAGAACTGGACATTCCCAGTTTTCTTTAGTGCCACATAGGTCTTGGCATAAATGTGTTGATCCTCAATGGTCTTCTCATTGTTTCTGTTGTACAGAGAAGCTCTAAGCACCTTCCACAAGAAGCCCAAATCAACCATTGCTTTGTAAACAAGGGTTTTAGAAACAGAAAGCCCAAACTCTGTGGCAAGCATTGATTATACAGCCAGTGTGTCCAGGTGGCAATCCTTGGCTACCCACTGCTTGATTGCATCAATATGAACAGGCTGAAGGAGTTTGGGCTGAATTTTTGCCTTGGTGGATTTGGCAATTTGCCTGATATTGCCATACTTGTTGTTGATGTTGGCAATGTATCTGGCCATGACACCAAATTGGGACGCAATATCCTGAACTGCCATTCCCCTGTTAAAGCAGTTGAGAAGAGCTTCACGCTCACTATCTGTCAGCTGACACCAGCCCTTGGCAGGTACCACGGTACCCTGGATACCAGGCTCAACACAGGGGATGGGGACCTTTGTGTAGAAGGTGGGATCACGCTTGCTTGCAGTAGCGCCTTCAATGGTTGAATACATAATAGGCGCAGATGGCTCAACAGTTGTGGCCAATGGCTGATAGGAGGTATCAAAAATGCAGGGGCAGGAAGTAGCAACTCTTGGATCAAGAGTGCAAGGCTGAGTGACAACTGGGTATACAGTGGAGGTGTAAGTAACCTCAGTGTTCCTGGTAACCCTGATGTAGGAGACTTTTGTGGCAGGCCTCAAGAGTGGCTTCTGTCTGGGATTCAGGATGGTTGATTGGGCTTGGGATGCAGGAGGTGGTTGGCTGGTGCTGACACCTTGGGAGGCCTGTGTATTGGCATGACTCCCCTCAAGTTGGGTTCTGGATCTGTTCTTGGACCCTCTGGGACGCCCTCATAGACAGGCTGCCCCGCGGGCTGGTGCAGGAGCTGGTTAGGAATGTGATTGACAGTTGTTGTAAAAGTTGCAGCAAAGGGTTGCTAGTTTCTACAAACAGTTAGTCAGTGACCTAATTCTTAATACTATACCTGTTGATGATATAGTGATAGCCTATGAAGGACAGAATTATAATAAGGTGTATAGACAGAACTGGTGTTTATTTAGATAGTATTGCACTTATATAGAGTGAGGCAGGGGAATTGCCACCAGAGGCAGGGAGGCACAAACAGAAGGACTTACCAAATGGAGGAGAGTGGATTGGCACAGCTAAAAGTCCCGCACAAGAGAATGACTGCTTTCACACAGCTTTTCTTAAGGAGGTGGATATAAATAATATTGTTGTTCTATTTATAATCCTGGAAGTGAAGCCTGTGCCTTGTGCACATTTGAAAGGCAAATTGAACACCTGCTTTTGAGGCGTTTTAAACTTCTTTATCACTAGTAAAATCAGGATGCAATAGTGCAATTGCGCAACTGTTCTGTTGCTCCATTCCTAGATGGACAACTTAATGTCTAATCCATTTAATCTGTGCCATTTCCCTCCACAGGGTTACACAACAGGGTCAAGAATGGCTTGGCTTCTCTAGGTAGCAGCTATAGTGTTGGGGTTAATTCACATGTCTTGTTAGGTGGGGGTTTGTTTCCCAATCCTTGGTAATTGGCTTAGTGGATCTTTAGGCACCCATTTGTGTTTCTTGGCTGTCATTCAGGTGGTAGAACAGTTGGTGAAGTACTGGAAGAGTCATGTCAGTCTCCAATAAACGCCTTGTTCTTTCATTATTATTCCTCATACTTTGGTTCAACACTATTTCAAACAGGACAACAACCCATGTAATTTTTTAATTAGGCTTTTGTTTTTTTGGGTTGTTGTCCTCATTGGGTCTTACTCTTGGTCACTAGGAGCAGCATGCATATACTGAGCGTGTACTTTAGTGATCGATTGCCCAGAATGGGGCTCCTTAAGGGTATAAGAGTTGGGGCCAGTATTCTGGATAACTTGAACTGGGCCTTGCCAAAGGGAGGCAAGTTTGGATTTGCGGCTGTACCCTCTATTGCTGAAGAATTAGACTGAGTCTCTTACCAGGTAAGTGGGTAAGGTGGGGCGTTTGGATGCAGCTTGTTCTAGGTCCTGCAACTTATGGTTTAAGTTTACAGTGTAGGCCTCTGATTGCAAGCAAATAAGAGTTTGAACCAGCTTGTTGAGGTACAACTCTGGGGATACAGCCAGGCTGGGCTTTACCAAGGAATATAGTAAAGGGGGAAGTCCTGGTTGCCAGCCGTAGTTAAGTTGGAAGGGTGGCTTGCCAGTGGCCCAATGGTACCCAATGCTATATGCAAAGGTGGCTGCAGGCAGGAAGGTATCCCATTCAGTCTCATGTTGATGACTGAGCTTCTGGAGTATCCGGACCAGGCTCCCATTAGTGCGCTATACCATGTCATTTGTCTGTGGGTGATAAGGAGTGGATAGTGTCCCAAAAATTCCCATCAGTTGGTTGAGGCGGGGGATGATATAACTGGTGAAGTTGGTACCATTGTCTGTCAGCAGAATCTGGGGGTAACCATGTTTGTATATGATATTCTCCAGGATGAACATGGCTGTCACCAATGCAGATTGGTTGGGAATTGCCTTGGCCTCTACCCATTTAGTCAGATGGTCAACTGCCACAATGATGAACTTGTTGCAACTGTTGGTAGCTGGCAGGGGGCCCACTACGTCAATGGCTACAGTGTGGAAGGCAAACCCAGGGCGTAAAAGTCTGTGTTGAAACTTGGCAACCTTATGTCTCTCAATGTTGCAGTCATGACAGTTGGCTAGTGTATCCACTATGTTAGTATACATTCCTTCCCAGAAGCAGTGCTGCTGTAGCAGAGGTAACGTCTTCTGTATGCCACCATGGTCAGTAGTCTTGTGAGCGGCCACCACTGAGTCCATGCGTAGAGATGGGCATATGTAGGGTAGCCAAGAGTCTCCACAAAGCTTCAGGAGTTGTCCCTTAGAGACCTTGATATCAACAGAAAGCTTCCTGAGAGCTCTCTGTATCTCTACCGGCTCTTCCCCCCTAAAAGAAGGATCCTCCATTAGCTTGTCATAGAGAATGTCAGCCATGGGGAATACTAAGGCAACAGTGGGAAGGTGAGAGAGACAGTCAGCATTCTGGTGGGCTGCCCCAGCTTGATGAATGATCTCATAGTCATAAGCCTGAAGTTTGATGGCCCAACACACCAGATGTCCTTTGGGGTCCTTGAGGGTCTTCAGCCATTGCAAGGAGGCATGATCTGTTACAACCGTGAAATGTACCCCATGGAGATAGACTCTGAATTGTTGGTAGGAGTATATCACAGCCAGACACTCTTGTTTGGTGACAGTGTAGTTCCTCTTATGAACATTAAGCATACATGAGCAGTATTCAACAGGGTGTTCAAGTCCGTTGGAGTCCAGTTGATAGAGAACAGCCCCAATTGCTGTCAGACTAGCATCTGTATGAACCACAAACGGCTTGGCAAAGTCAGGGTAGGCCAGCACAAAAGCTGCAGTCAGTGTTCCTTTGAGAGCATTGAAGGCAGATTGGCACGCTGGGCTCCAGAAGAATTCCTTATTAGCTCATAGAAGCTGAAAAAAGGGGTTACCCAGGGATGCAAAGTTGGGGATGAAGCAGTGGTAGTACCCAATCATCTCCAGGAAGACCTGCACATCCCACTTATTGGCTGGGCTCTGCATTTGCTCAATGACTTCCACCTTCAGAGGTACAGGGCGAAGTCCATCTTGGCTAATGATGAACCCCAAGAACTCAAGATGCTCCTTGAAGAAGTTGCACTTGTGTGGCTTGAGCTTGAGCTTGAGATTAGCTACAAGTAACCTCTGGAAGACTTCCTCCAAGTGTTGTAGGTGATCTTTAAAGGTTCAGGAGAACACATTAATGTCATCCAGGTAGAACAAAACACTGGTGAGTTTGAGGTCACCCATCACTGCATCCATAGCCGTTTGGAAGGTAGCTGGGCATTGGATAGACCTTGAGGCATCCTTGTGGGTTGAAATAGCCCTTGATCAGTGATGATTGCACATTTTTCTTGATCAGCAGGGGATAGATCAATCTGCTGGTACCCACTAATAAGGTCCATGGCTCTGAAGAACTTTGCGCCACCCAGTTGGTCCAAGGTATTATCAATACAAGGGAGGGGATATGAATCCTTCTTGGTAACAGCATTCAGTTGACGGTAGTCAATCACCACATGGTTGCTGCCATCCTTCTTTTTGACAATCAGGAGAGGAGAAGCCTAAGGGATTTCACTGGGGACCAGCAGGCCAGATCCCAATAGCTTCTGAAGTTCCTCATTAGCCACAACATGATTGGCTTGACTGCACTGTATAAAGCTTAGGAGCAGATAGGTGGACTGCCTTGGGTATCAATATGATGAGCAACATCTGCAGCCTTGCCCAGGTCATAATCATCCTTGGCAAACACATCTTTATACTGGGAAAAAAGATCCATAGCTTGATTCTTCTGTTCTTTGAAAAGGCC
Organism: Entomophthora muscae; assembly: GCA_014839935.2. Taxonomy (NCBI): domain Eukaryota; kingdom Fungi; phylum Entomophthoromycota; class Entomophthoromycetes; order Entomophthorales; family Entomophthoraceae; genus Entomophthora; species Entomophthora muscae. Next base: position 85,840 of record QTSX02003580.1, on the reverse strand, counting down.
AGATAGAGAGTCACAGCTTATGACCAATAGCACCAATGGTTGCTCACAGGGTAGACCCAACTCAGAGAAGTCTGCAAAGGGGGCGGTCTCCTGCAGGTTGTCATGCTCTTCCAGTTGTATATAAGCCAGCAGTTGGTGTTTGGAGACAACCATGTCTTCACAACTCATGTTGACCAAGAGTATGAGTACCTCCTTCTCACTTGGCATGAGTATGCCTGGTGCAACCCATGGTTCTAGTCTGGAGGCATTAGGGATGCCAAAGATTTCTCCATGAGTGCCAGCTGGTAGAGCCAGCAAGAGGCCTGTATTGTGGATCACCTGGGCGCCAGGTGGGATAGTCACATTACAGGAGGCATAGACTAGGATACCCTTGGCTTCCCCAATTGAGAGAGGTAGCACCTTGACCTTCTTACTACACAGTGTATAAGTAACTGGAAGCTCTCCATTGGTGTACTCCAGATTAATGTAGTGCAGACGTTGTAAGAGCAGGTCAGATGGGCGATCACCATGGTAGAACATGGGTATGGAGTGGCCCAATATTCCAAATGTGTGGTCTCCATGGTTAGTCACAGTGCCATACTAAACCATGAAGCTAGTCCCAATAAGAATGTCATAGCTGTTGTTTTCAAGAACTATAGCAGGAGCAGTGACCATTAGCTTTCCAAAGCAAAGAGGGAGAGAAGAGTAGGCTCCTTTAGCTCTAGTGGTCAGTGGCCCAGCAGTACTGAAATCTTCATGGTAGGCCAAGTCTGGTGCCAGCTTAAGCTTTTTAACCAGCCGAGAGGATAAAATGTTCCTAGGGACACCAGTATCCAGTGTGAACCGGATATGAGTCTTGTTCACTACCAGGTTGATATAGGTGCAATCCTGGCGGTCCTCTCTGATCTCCACAATCTTTGAGATTGGTGTACGCTTAGTCCTTTGAACTTCTCCAGGAAGGTAGCCATGGCAGCTCCCACAGCTGGGCTTACTTCCTTGAGGGATTCTAGCAGTGCTGAGACATTTACTGTGCGGAGCAGTTTGGCCAGTCATTTAGCACTGTCCTCCTCATGAGTGTCTTCAACGCCTGGTTGAGCCAGTTGTTTGGAATAGGGTAAGGACACTGTTCTCTGAGCTATTTGGGGGATAACCACCTCAGGGCAAAGTGCAGTCCAATGAGTTTGTGTGTTAACAGTGAGGACTCAATGGAGGAGGTCCTCTTGAACTCCATCAGACTCCATATCCTCATGTATTGGTTGGGAGTTGAAGTCAATTGGAGGGGGTTCATCCTTAGGGTTGGTCCCAGAGGATGGCAAGGCAGCAGGCCTCTGATCTGGTTTGTCAGGGGGCAGTGGTACAGGGGGAGATGAGGGTGTTAAAATTATGAAGGCAGCCAAGGATTTCTCCTTGTCCTGGCTGCTTAGTAGTTTTTTGACTGGTCCTCATTGTCCTCCTCAATATCAGCGTCCTTGGCGTAGTTCACCTCAGTGTCCTCCATGCCTACATGATGGATCTTTTGATGTGGATTCCTACATTCCTGAGAGAAGCGGCCATCCATACCACATTTGAAGCAAGTAAGGGGGCCATTGTTAACTGGAGCAGGCCCAACCTTGTCAGAAGGCTTGGGCATCTCAACAGCCACGCAGGGTCTATGCTCAGATTACTGGCAAGGGCGGCCTTCAGGAAGAGGGACTTCAAACTCCTCCTTGTAGGTGTTTAAGAGACAGATCAGATCTGGTACAGTGCAAGCGTTGTAAATGCCTGACATAAGGGCCAGAGATAGTTTCTGGTTGACACATACAGCATTAAGGAGTGCTGACTGCACATCAATAAACTGCACCACACTAATAGACAATAGAGTTTAAGCTTCAAGGTAGAACCTAGAAGTGAAGTCTTCTAGGGTTTCCCCCACCTTTAACTTGGTGTTAGCAAAGTCCATCTTGCAACTGAGGAGTGCTTCTTGGCTACCAAATTTTTCTGTCAAGGCTCTGGAGATGTTGGCAAAAGTCCAGCCATTCTCAGGGAGATGTGGAAAGATAATGGTTTGAGTCTCAGCAGCCAGAAAGTTGATTATTGTGGAGTCCCTCATGGCATTGTCTGTGCCATACATGGAGTTCTGGTACAGACATAAGAACATGGCCACATTGCTCTTGCGGTCAAACTTGGGTAGATTAACAGGCTTGAAGTTGTTGGAGCCATGTTGGAGGGGAGCAGGTGTGATCTTCACTGGAGAGCGGGTGGGACGGTAATGGCTGAGAGTGGAGGCAGCAAACCTAGCCTCTGAGGTGCGGCAACAATTTTCCTCTTGAAGGGCTTTGCATTCACCTTCTCTATCTTGAGCAGCTCCAGAAGCTTCAGGGGTGGCCAGGACGTCATTGTTGGACTCCAGTACTGGCTCTAATACTTGTACAGTGTTAGGAGCCAACCAAGTGTGGTCCTCATTGCTTTTGTAGCTATGATAGAACTCAGGAATAGAGGACCTCAGTGGACTGTGGTGACTCTTGGAGTTGATGGACATAGCCTGTAAGTTGACGGCCATAATCTTACTGACCATCCTATCCAATTGGCTCTGGAAGGCGTCCAGGAGAAGTTGTTGCTTGTCCAGCTCATCATGGTAGACCTTGTTTTCCTGACAGTTGATATCCAATTCATCTTCCAGAGAGGTGATGCACTTTTTGTGGGTAGCAAGCTCAGCTTGGAGCAAGACTATTACTTTCTTGCCCTTCCTGACTTAGGTCTGGCTGTTGGCTCTGTCATGTGATTGGCAAAGTTTGAGACAATCCTGAAGTTCTGACACAGTGTGGTAGCCATCAAACAGGAAGGCAAGATCAGCACTCTACTGGACCAATTCTGTCTGCATCTTCTTGTAGTGATCAAAGAGCTCAAGGATGTCTTGACCAAGAAGGGCGCTGGAAGGGGAGTTTTTGGTGGCGGCAGAAGTGGGGGTGAACAAGGGGATGGTGGCAAGGCGGCGGGCTAAGACTTCCAAATCATGAGTCAGGCTTTGAACCATGGGACCAGTCTCCAGCACGTGAGTAGTAACCACACTAATTCAATTGGTGTCTACACCCTGATGGGTGAGGGTCTGTACCACATGCACTGGAACTAGCTTAGCTATACCTGCTTTGATGGCATTCAACCAGTGAAGCATGGTGTTCTGTGCGTTGGTGACTTTGGCAAGATACTGATTGACAGTTATGAAAGTATTGCCAAGCTCAGATTAAAAGACTTGGAGGAACGTCTGTTGGTTAGATACCAGTATTCCCTGGTTGTGCACTAGGCTTTGGATGCGGCCCAGGTGCATTTTGTTGTAGCATACAGCAGGATGGGTGAATTGTTGTAGGTAGTCCTTGATATGTTCAACAGTACAGAGGTCACAGCAGAGCTGGTCAGGGTTGACCCGGGAGAGATTCTGAAAGCAGCCCAAGGCATTTTCAGCAGAAGGCTGCTGAATGGCCAGGAGTTTGGAACAAGAATCATTGCTAGCAGCATCAGCATCATGGCGTGTATGGCATTATAGATGGCATCCATGGAAGGTGAAGAGTTGGTGTCCATCTACAAGGGGGCAGGGGCTTGTAGGAGCAGTGGTTGACCAAAAAGAATAGCCTGGGGCGTTGATGTTCTGGCATGAATTGGCTTAGGTTGGGCAAGCCATAGGGAGCGCCTGCTCTTTCCCCAGCATGGGCATTATCAGCAGTAAAGGCTGGTGTCTGGTGGTAAGGAGAAGCAGTGGCAGTAGACTGGACCAGGGGCATTCCTCCCTCCTCATTGAAAGGACCGCAGGGGTAGGGGCTGGTGGTGTTGTAAGACATGAGCGCCAATGTCGTAAAAGTTGCAGCAAAGGGTTGCTAGTTTCTACAAACAGTTAGTCAGTGACCTAATTCTTAATACTATATCTATTGATGGTATAGTGACAGCCTATGAAGGACAGAAGAATAATAAGGTATATAGGCAAAACTGGTGTTTATTTAGATAGTATTACACTTATATAGAGTGAGGCGGGGGAATTACCACCAGAGGCAGGGAGGCACAGACAGAAGGACTTACCAAATGGAGGAGAGTGGATTGGCACAGCTAAAAGTCCCGCACAAGAGAATGACTGCTTTCACACAGCTTTTCTTAAGGAGGTGGATATAAATAATATTGTTGTTCTATTTATAATCCTGGAAGTGAAGCCTGTGCCTTTTGCACATTTGAAAGGCAAATTGAACACCTGCTTTTGAGGCGTTTTAAACTTCGTTATCACTAGTAAAATCAGGATGCAATAGTGCAATTGTGCAACTGTTCTGTTGCTCAATTCCTAGATGGACAACTTAATGTCTAATCCATTTAATCTGCAACAACAGTCCATAAAAATAAAATGAAAAATATACTTTAGATTAAATATGTATTTATTTGGATTTATTGGTTTAGTTGTGAGTAGTTATTTTCTCTTGAGTTAGCCTTGAATAGTAACAGAATTTCTATATCCGTGATTTGAAGTGAATAATATTGTATACTTTCCAGTTTTGGATGATTTTAAAGTTTAATCACTTTTTATGTCTAAACATGGTTGTTGAGATTGAATTTTTCATTTGATTTTATCCAGAGTGGAGCTTCTTTATTTGGGTTGGTGTTTCCTAGTGTGCTTACTGTTCATTAAATTTGGATTCCAGTTCCTGCAATTAATATCTGAGTTTACTAGTGCCATTCAAAAGTGATTTGAAATTTGGCTCTTGGATTTGACAATCCTGCAATTTCAAAAAACATAGTAAGCTTAATGAAAATGGTTGATGGATATGAACACTTTAAATCTGATTCCAGTTAATTCATTTTGTCCATTGGAAATATGCAGGTTGACTTGAACTTTGTAAAGTGTCTATGAGTTCCTGCATTTTCAAATATTCAAATAAAACTACAAAGAATTCAATTTAACTAAAAAAGGCCATACCACAAAATTGATTCAAAATTTGGACCAAGGATTTGACAATCCCACATTTTACGTTCAGGTTCTGAATTTACAGTAGGATAGACCTATTATCAGAGCTTTCATTGTCCATTGTATACTTTTATCCATTGGAAGGTTTACAAATTTTATCCATTTTTCTGTGATATTAGTGTATCTTTTAGTTTCAGTGAGAAGTTAATTCCCTGATATATGAAGTATACTAGTAGTGCTTTATCCTGCAGTGTCTCTGTGAGAAATCATATATTGAGAAAGCCCTGATATGTTGTCCAGATCTGGACAACTCTTATGGTGGATTATGAGGCATTCAATTTATTATGTATTGAACACATTCTGACATGGACCTTTTTAAGGTTCTCAGTGTGGACCTACGTTGTGTGGTTTACTATGATCTAGGGATTGATTTAAAGGGTTACCTTGGGACACATGTTCCTTCAAGAATTCCTTAAATGAAATTGTGCTTCTTTTGTTGAGTCTGGGTGAATCCCCTTCTTGATTTTTTTTGCTGTATGACATGTTCTTCCCTCTCTTTCTTTTAGAAGATGTGGCTTTTTTCATTGAAATCCCTTTGAACAAGAGGTGAATTGCTTCTTCCATTGTATATCTTGCATCAATATACTACATTACCATCCCTGGGGATATTTTTGAAAATTCAGTGTTGTTGCAAGTTGGATTTCTATCTCAATCTCCATCCATTGTTGTTCATTTGCAGGGTAGAATCATAAACCAACCCATTCCAGTATCTTGTCTGGAGTGGTGGAGTAATGTATGTATGATTGGAAGATGACTAGGTCAATCTCTTGTTTATGTAACCACACTTCAGTTTGTGTATGGTTTCATCTTCCCTTTTTTGAATTATTTTGCTTGTTTGGCTTCCAGAACCAGTTTTGTCCATCTATTTGTGTGAGTTGGGTCTATACTAGTATGAGGGATCCAGGTCAGATCAGTCAAACTTGCCATTATCATTTCTTGGCTGACTCTTGCTACCAGAATCATCATGGGATGAAGCTTTGACCAAGCTTTCTCTCCAAGGAGGCAATTTTCTGTGACAACACTTTATTGTCATCACGCCATCTGGTCATAATCTCAACGTTTTTCCCTCCCTTGCCTTGAGAGCTTTAATCTCTTGGTTTGCTGCATGTTTCACCTGTTGCAATATCTCATCAAACCCTATAAGCAAGTTCCACAAATCCCAGGCGTAAATTTGATCCCCTTGCACAGGGGCTCCTTCCTTGGAAAAATAGTCTGTATATAGTTCTTTGAAAGCTGCTTTGACCTCAACTAATAAATCCTTGGGTAAAGTCTTTGTAACCTCATGACTCTCCCAGGCTTCTTTGAGGGAGCTTATCAGGAATTCCCTTTCTAGCAGCGGCAGTTTCTACTCAGAGAACCCCAAACTTAGCTCTTTCAAACGATAATAAAGAAGACAGCAATTGAAAATTAAGCAAGGGTAAAGAGTTATAATTGACAATATATATTTTATTAGAATGTTGCTGTATTTTTCTTATATACCATTCAGGGCATATTTGGCTGAAATCCCCTCCAGTTCAGGAATCAACCCTCAATTCCTATTAGGTGATTTATGACATATCAATATCATCCAATCCAGAGCTTTGCTCAAAAGATCTATGCCTTTCTCAACCTATGAAAATGTACCTACAATGTAAAGGAATCACACAATAATTTTTGTTCTAATGTATTAATCTGGCATGTAACTTCCTAAGCTCCTGGTGCCAAATTCCAGTGGAATCTATGTATTCCAGATCCAACCTATCATTGTTCTAATTGGGAACAAGCTGATCAATCCTGAATTCCTAGACAACATTTTATACATTTAGCTTTTTTGCATTAACTGGTTTTTACATTAAAAACCCATGAAAACACTTTAAAACTCAAAATAGGTATCACCACAGTGCCCAGGAACTTTTCCAGGCGGGGTATCAGCGCCAGAAACATTTGCTGGGTGGTGCTTTCAACCTAGTAAATTTGCCAAAAAAGCACTTCCAAACCACAATTCAGGGGGTTTCCTTTTGGTTAACTTTAACCAAACTTCTTGATATAGTCAAGGCAATTAATATAAAATAATTAAATTCTCATTAATTATATCCATGGGTGTATTTTAATCAACCTATGGTGCAAAATCAACTGTTCACAAGACACCTAGTCCCTAAGATTGATTTGGCTAATATTGCCTTAATTTTACCATTTAGTACAGCTTAACTAACAAACCATATTCTTTTCTTTTATTAAATATAGATACCAGCTTCCTTCTAGGAATCTTTTCCCAGAGAATCCCAGACAAACTTATCAATGTTAAATAAACAATCATAACCGCCTTATGTATTGGATTTTTATTCAGCTGGATACTAAAATTGGCTGTTGTATGATCACACCTAGTTTGAGGTATGTACTTTTGGTCTTTGAGTAAGGAACTTCCCCCTTCCATATCTCAATATGTTCTGCTTTAACCCCTACCTGAATCTATTCTCTTTCTTTCATGGGAGTTATCTTGCCTCTTAGGATCTGAGCTTTTATAGAAGGGATTTTATACTCCCTCCAGATTTGGGTTTATTCTACTTTAAATCCTGGTCTAATCCATTATTCTGCCTCTGCAATGGGAGCAGTAGATCTCCATTTCTCCCACATTTCTTCAGAGATCATGTTCTTACCCAGAGTCATGTGGATTGTTGTTGATATCCCCATTTAGTTTTACTCCAATGTTTCTTTGAAGCTTACCTTCTTTGAGAGCCAGTATTTTATCTCTGCAGCAGAAAATCCCCCTACCATTCATTATGTGGCTTCTTCTGGAGTCCATTTCTCAAATGGCCCCCATTGTCCCGCTTTATTTGGGTTCCACTTATTGAATTTAAGTTTCAATGCCATCAAAGATAGTATTCCTGTGTAGCTCCATGATCTGGTTTCTTTGTGTGAGAATTTAAGCTGGATCCATGGTTGTGCTTTTTTAGGGGCAAATCCTATGATTGACCAGAGCTTGACTGTTTGGGCTGTTATTTCCCATTTAGCCCACTCCAAGGTTGTTTCACCAATTCTGAATGAGTCAAAGAACTTTGATAGTGTTTCAGCTGGGATTTCTAAAGCCATTAATTCCTTGATGTACTTGCTCAACACAGACATCATATGAAATTCTACTGCCTCATATATGTTAAGTCCTCCCCAAAGCCATTCAAGTGCTGTCTCTGGTTTAATATTATGTTAAGTGCATATTGGATCCCCTGTATGTTCAGAGGAGTTGCTTGCCATGGGGCTGCACTTTTCACTAGAGCCCACTATCCTTAAAGAAAATAACCCAGCTTAACATACATATAAAGTAGTTTTAAAAGCTATGGCAACAAGCAAAAATACTTCAGATTTAAACAAAATGATTTCAGATTTAAATAAAATCCAACTCTCAGGTTAAAATATACACTCTGTTAACAGGGTTTATTGGCTTTAATGGGCAAATGAGTCAACACAGCAACAAAGGGCTCACACAAAAAGCAAAATCATTCAAAATACAATCTGAAATACATTGATTCACAAACAAAATGGTGTGAGTTGACTTTTGGTGTACATATGTTTACTATGTGAATTGGTGACAAAATACACCCAAGCGTGGTGTGTCAAAACTCAATCCAAAAACAAAACACAATAGCAACTCACAATGTAAAAGAAATCACTCAATCAGTTTGTGCAATGGGTTGTAATTAAGAATGATACCAAGGTATCTAAAATAAGACACAAGATCTGAAACAAAATTTTTAAAAATATTGTGTTGGGTGCTTAATTTGGCGTAAAATATGGGAAAATGGGTGGAATTTTTTTGGGTATTCTAAAATTGGTGTGGTAAAACCAAAAACAACTAACCAAGAAATAAAACATCTATAATTGGGATATTGGGAGGGAAAAAATACTACTTGAATATCCATAAACAGATAAAAGCAAAAATTAAAAATAGGGAGTAACTTATTTAAGTTTTATTTAATATTTTATTAAATTCTCAAAATGGAAGGAACACAGCAACAGACTACCATTGCACCTGTTGTGCGCTGCAGTTGCAGTTGACCCCGCAGGCCAAAGAATAGACTTAGTACAACACAAGTGCCTACTCAGGAGGGAGGCGGGAGAGGAGAGTTCCATAGTGACGCTGCACTGACATAGCCAGTTCAAGGAGCACTGCTGCTAGGGTGTGGAGCATAAAACCTTGGGTCCCAAAGCTGACCTGGAAGCCCACCAAGGTTACTACTACCAAAACAGTTAGAAACAAGGAGGTAGAACTTACTTCATATGTGTTTGACTTTGTGTACCGGCAAGAGTTGGTCCCTTCAGCCATGCTGGAGAAGGTGAAGCCTGTAATTGATACTAGCTACAAGCCCTACGTCAGTGATGGCAATCAGGAGGATGACAAGGAGCCCCAGTTCTACCAAACCAATGAGGTACAGCTGGTGTTAAAGAAAGTTGCTGCGCTTTACACCAAGGTGCCCATGCCCCTGTGTTGTGCCCAACACCAACAAGCCAATCCCCACCGCTAAAAAGCCCACCCAGAAGCGCATCCCTGAAATCAAACGCATCATTCTTCTCTGGCTCATGCAGGAATCTGGTGATTACAAGGCAGCTGCGGCTCTTGTTGGGGTGGATCCCAAGTACACATTGAAGACCTTCAACAAGTTCATTAATACTGACCAAGTCCTTGCCGCAGAGAAATCCTTGCATGTTTCAACCATGCTCACCAAGGAGCACAAATGGGCAATCTGCCAGTGGATAACCCAAGATTGCCATCTTGAACTGGACAATATACAGGCCATGGTCAAGTCTGCTTTTGGGATTGAGGCCTCAATTTCCTTCTATTATCATTTGGTCAAGGGAATGTGCTTTTCCTGGAAAAAGCTCAGGGTATACCCCTACAATTGGAACAGCCCAGCCAATATTGAGACCCAGAAAAATTACGCTGAGGCGTACACTGCCCTCAAAGCCAAGGGGACAGTGAAATTCTATTATATTGACAAATCAGCAATACCTTGTTGATCACAATGAGTATGGGTATGTCCCCAAAGGCTCTAATGACGGGATAGCTTGGCGTGCTGCAGTCTGTGTCACAGCATACTCAATGGTGGCTCTCCTTGGTCCAAAGGGGGTTGAACTGTACCAAATGATACTAGGATCCCACAATAGCCAGACCTTCCTATCATTTCTCTGATTGGTCAAGGAGCACCTGAGGCGCACAAGCCCAGGCTTCACTAACGTAATTGTATTAGACAACATTGGTCTCCACAAGGTGGCTGACATTCTTGAGGAATTCCCAGGATTGACACAAGCATTGCAGTGGGCCCCCAGCAAATGGCCACAGCAAATTTGTGCCTTCTCTTCCTCCCTGCCTATTTTCCTTTCCTAAATCCCATTGAGGAAGTCTTTTGGTGGCTCAAGCAAGTTGTCAAGCATAGGACCCTAACAGAGACCAAGGACCTGTTTGATTTTCTGCAGGCCAGGATCAATACCCTCCCAGCTGAGACTGTGGCCAAATTTTATGGCCACGCTGATTTGTTCATCCCCGCATACCTGGCCAAACAGCCAATCAATTAAAGGCTTAGTGTGTCCAACTTTTTTTATATTCTCTAATTTGCTATTCAAGATTTATTGATTATCATTTTATATTTAGATGGTTCAACGCCTGCAATCACATTCAGAAGATCCATCAATAGATATAATTAATTTATTTATTTTATTATATATTATTTAATATGTCATCTGAGGTTATCCCAAACGCTTGATACTGGATTACGCAAATATATTTATATCACTTTTGTCAAATAAATATAAAATAGTCCTATAAAAATTAAACATAAATTTTAAAGTTGAAATTTATTTTATTACTGTATTATTTTATACTTTTATGAAACCCATTTCTGCAATATATTTGCAAATCTTGTTTGCTAAAATATTATTTGAAAAATTATTTATAATATAAAAATATAGTAGAGTATAAATATATTTAATGATATAGAGATAAAATTAAGTGTGCCTATAATGGGTTTGGCGGTATATACCCACCCTACAATGGAGGTAGCACAACCTCCACTGCCACACTGTGGACAGTGGATACACTTGTATTGAAGTATTTGCGCCTGCTGGTAAAAGGAAGGATGGTGAGGTGGGAATGGAGGTGCAGCTTTTCTGGGGGGGCTGCAAACCTGAAGATGCCAGCCAGGACCAAGGCGTCCTGGATGATATAATCAACCGAGTTGTATCCAGGGGGACCTTCTTCCCGTCCAGTGAGAGCCTGGCCTTGTTGACCCCAAGAAGGACCCCATCTAGGTCCTCTACAGACGCGCCCATCCTGAAGTAGAATAGAAGCCCCAGGTAAATAACCAGATGAAGCCTTTGCCCAGCAAAGGCTTCCGTGAACTTGCACAATTTGTTGTATACAGCACCAATCTTCTTCTTGTGCTTGGTTTTGGAGAAGTTCAGCTCTATAGATGCAGGGACCCCTGTCTTGTTGGCACTCCAGTCCAGCCTGAAGTCTGCCAGGAGGATTTTTGTCTTCTTTATGGCTGTTGCATCTGCAACAGCCAATTTTGACACCACACACCCAAAGTTCTCCGACAGGTAAGAGATGGTATGCTCCACCAGGAAGCAGAAGCAAGCAGCTGCATGAGCCCAGCCCATCTCCAGTATATTCTTGAATGGGAGCGTTGCCAGGACATCCCAAACAAGATCAATGGAGTTTAAACAGTAAACTCCACTGAGGAATACTGGGTCCAGGCGGACCAGTTGGGCATCCTTGTAGGCAGTAACTGCCCACTAAGATGCCCTCTCACCATGCAAAAGCCCATCCAATGCTTCCCTGGACATTGGGAATGTACCATGGATCCTGTCTTCAAGCTCCTGCAAGACAGGGGGGACAGGAAAAGCTGCCTTGCCACATGAGTGGCGTAGTTGGAGTAGAAGGTGGGGGGGACAAAAGGAACCAGGACCTGGCGGAGTTCACCATCAACATCCTCTAAAAAAAAGGTAAGAATTTAAGAATTTTTATTAATTATAATTTTTAGAGTACCTTCTCAGGTTTCTTCCTTTCTGGCAGCTTCAGCTGGCTTTATCATTATTGGCACAATCAATTGTGCAGGCAATTTGGTATCCTCTGCCCTGGCACGCTTGGCGGGTTTGAGGTGGGCATACATCTGGGTTATCAACACAGACGGACGGCGCAGAAAGATTGTATGCATTGAACTGGAGGCCCTTGACCACAGTTTTTTTGAATATTTAGTAAGCACTCAATTGTCTTCTCTGGGGTGTTTGGCGTTTTTGACATGAGTGCCTTGGCGGACACCTTGTCAATTTTGTCCCTAGTGAGGACGGCAGACTTGACTTTTTCTTTGACCTTGCAGTCAATGTCCTTTATTTTGGCAATCACCAAGTTGAGATCTTCAGAAGCTTTTCTAATTCTCTCATTGATTTTTTACTAACCTTTCCATATGTTTTTATAGCTTTCACCCCAATAAAATCTGTTCTATTCTGATATTTTTGCATTTTTGTTTATTTCTTTTTATTTCCCATCTACTACATTATCCCATCTTTTTACCCATTTTGTATATGTTTTACGCTCTTCTTGATATGTGTTGTTTGCTTTGTGTTGGCACTTTTTCCTTAATTGCCATATTATTTTTTGGCGCTTGACATAGCCCCTTGTGAAAATATTAACAGCAATTTAGTGATCAGCTAAATTTGAATCCAAAAATTATAGTGTTAACTGTTTTTAGATAAAGTTGTTACTGATCTGAATTCAAAACCTTAATAATAAACTTTAAGCCAATCAGGAGCCAAGTGATAAAGTGATTGTTGTGACATAAAGGGTCATTCAATAATACTTTGATGCATATGCGCTACTTAATATAATTGGCTGGATGTTTTGCCATTGTACGCCTTTGCTGCTGCGGCAAGTTGTTGATGGACTAGTGCTAATCCAGCAGCTGATTGGGCACTAGTCCATCAACAACTTGCCACAGTATCAATGGCGTACAATGGAAAAACATCCAGCCAATCATATTAATTAGCTCACATGCATCAAAAAATTATTGAATGACCCTTTATGTCACAACAATCACTTTATCACTTGGCTCCTTATTGGCTTAAAGTTTATTATTAAGGTTTTGAATTCAGATCAGTAACAACTTTATCTAAAAACAATTAACCTATATTTTTCTAATTCAAATTTAGCTGATCACCAAACCATTGTTAATATTTTCACAGGGAATGTGTTTAAGTGCTAAAAATAACTGTCTTCAGGATCTAGATACACAACATAGTAAATATATGATTTCTAGAAATAAGCTGAATATAAAGAATATAGCCAACTATAAACAAAGAGAACACAAACAATTGAAATTCAAAATAAAGATAATAGAAATAGAAATTTTATGAAACCAGGGGGTTTATTGAGGCGGGGAAGAGTGATGCCTAGTAGGCAGAAATGCGCGGGAAGGAAGACTTAGAGGTGGTGCTGGCCTGGGGGTCCGGGATCGGATGGGTTGGGTTTGTGGGTGGGGGGTGTTGGTGGCAAGGGTGGAGGCAGGAGGATTGCGCGTGATGGCCGCCATATACCGCTCATTGTACTCCTCATCAGTCATTGGCTGGATGGGCTGATAGGTGGCTGCAGCAAGGGGTGGGAGGTGCTTATCCTTGTGTGATTGGTTGCCCATGTTCACATGAAAAACCATTTGTGCAAACAAGTCAGCCACCATTTGGTGACCAAAGAGAAAATTGTGATCAAGGACCCCAAGATAGAGGTTGTTGAAATCCTGAGGGCAGCGCTCCTGGAGTGTATCTCCAATATTAAAGAACACATCATCTGTCAGATGGACGTCAGCATGACCAGCTGGATACACAGAGGCCTGATGCCCGCGTTCCTGGATGGCCTCAAGGGCGGTGGAGCTTTCCTCCATCTGGTGGCTCAAGAAAACCTGGTATTTAGAGTTTGAGCCATCCCAGGAGTCAAGCAATCCACCAAGGATGTGGCCATATGAGTACCCATTGATGAAATCAGGGTTTGTCCAATAGTAGAAAAAACCTTGGCTGAAACAGCTAGAAATGCACCAATGAATGTCCCCTTCTTGACCTTCTTCCTTCCATTCTTGGTGGTGGCTTTTCCTTGCTCACCAAAATTGTCAAATGCAATCAATAACTTGTATTACAAGATAAATATGATTTCATCTGTTAGACTTGTCAAGCATCTGACCATGGTTGATTTGATTGTGGTGTTGTATGGGGAATCCTCAGCGCCATCCCATTGGTTGCCGTCAAAATTTGTAAGAACCCTAATTGAAGCCACTTTGCCATACATCCAGTGCTGCACCATGCACTCAGACACCCATATGTTATGGTGCGCAAGTTGCTTCTGGACCTGGGTCAAGGGAAGCTTGGGGTCCCGCTGGAGGAGGTCAAGCATTATTGGGTATGCCTCATTGATCTGGGACTCTGTGGCCTTCTTTGGCTTCTTGGCTGTCCCAATCAGATATCCCTTATTCATCAGGTTGTTGAATTCCTGCATGACAGTAGCCCAGGTGAATTGTAATTGGCTGGCTATCTGATCCCAGGACAGACCCTGAAGGTTGAGTGCCACTATTTCCTGAAGAATTTGGGCAGTGATTATTCTGCGTTTGGGGCGCTGGGCAGCTGGACTGAAGCCTGATTAGCTGTAGAGGAACAGGTTGGGTGGTGGCAGGAAGTTGTTCCAAATCAAGGTTGCCATTCTGATTGGTTGGTTGTTGGGCAGCTTGTACAGGGGTGGGTGTGGGAGCAAGGGCACAGCTAGACGCTAAGTGACTCTCAAACAAGTCAAAGCCATATGGGTCAGGGGCCAGTAACAGGTCAGCTTCCTTATTATCCACCTCAAAGGCTTGGGTGTAAACGGGTGCCTCCACGTTCTGAGCCTTGCCTCCATTGAAGCTGGCTTGGCTGCTGGCACAGTTGAAGATGTTGTTATTAAAAACCATTGTAAAAAACCTAGGATAAAATCACTAAAAGTAGAAATTTTAAAAATTAATAATTTATTTTTATTGTAATCTTGAGCCCACATTTGGAAAGTTCTCAAAACCTTTTCATACAAATCTGGAGCCATGAAAATGGATAAAATGCCTCAGTTCCTAAATTGGATAGCTGTTGATTGGCTGTTAAATTGATATTTTTCTATTTTAGGCTGCTCATACTACACATCTTGTGTGAGTTCATTTTGTTTTGTGCTTGTATAATCTTGCTTCTAGATTGCTCAAATTTTGTTTAATTTTGGTCCTTCTGTTGGTGCCTCATATGAATCCTGCTTGGATTATAATATACTCTGGAATAGCATCCATCCATTTCACTTGTTGTATCAGTTCATTTTGTTTGTGGTTTGAACTACACCACTTGATGTTTGCTTTAATTTTGTATAATGGGTTAGTGAAATTTTGTTTTTGGTTTTAAATTTAATTTATTAACCAAAAATATTTAAATTAGTTGAATCCTGAATCTTGCACAACTTGGATTTTGTTTAAATCTGAAATCAGTTTGTTTAGATATGAAGTATTTTCTCTTGTTGCCATAGCTTTTAAAACTACTGTAATCCCTCTCCATTGTTGTGCTCTCCTTGCAGAGAATCCCTCTTGGTTCTACAAGGCAGCATCAGCCGGGCAGAAGCCTTCTTTGTGCCAGCAATTGATCTGGGTGCAAGAGAGGTCTATCTCTTCCCATTGCTCTAGATTCTATTTGGCTATTCCTCTTGTCAAGAGTATTTCTCTTGTGATAGCAGACACTTGGTTTCCCTTAGTCTGACATCCCCTCTCTCTGTCTGGGCTTATCAAGCGGGCCTTTCTATAGCCTTTGTCTTCACTTGTGGTATCCAATTTTAATTGGTCCATTTTTGATTCATTAGTTTCATTGGCTTATTCCTGATGTTGTGGAGCCCCTTTGGTCTCCATTGAATGCTTGGATTGTCTTGGGTCTATTTCCTCTTTGAGGGCAACCTCAAGAATTAACTCATACAGAATGGAACATCCTCCATGTCAAAAATTCTCAAAAATATTTTTCTTATTTTCAATATTAAAGATTATTTTTTTCTTGATTAAATAACTGGCACTGATAATAGAAGCAATTTTTGATTTTTATTTTGAGCTTTTAATTAAAATTATAAAAGATAAAGCAAATTTTTTTTTGAAATTGTCAACATGGAGGATGTTCCATTCTGTATGAGTTATTTCTGGAGGTTGCCTCTTGGAGGGGTTCTGTTGCCTCCTTCCATTCGGGCTGCGGGAGTTTGTGTGCTCCGTTGGTTTTGTCTGGGTTTTCCCCAACTAGTTCCAATTTGGGTACATCTATGTCTTCACTGGGGGTTGCTTTTGGGATCTTTGGTGGTCTCCTTCTGCTTTTTGGTCTCACTTTCTCTGCCATCGTCTTTCTTTATCTGTACTAAATCCGCCGAACAAATGAAAATAAAATTTTAAAAGTGATTCTTACGAGTCACACCCGCCCCGCATTTCTGCCTTTAACTTCCGAATTTACAGCATTGTATGATGAGTTAAACAAATAAAGCTACAAGTATATAAGAATATATAAAGGGGCCAAGTTAGAGTAATTTCTTATTAACAGTTAGAATAAACAGTTAAAATGGAATAAATTGAAATTAGAAGTAGGAAGCTGGTTTGTATTAGCGACGATATTGTTTTTAAAAGGTGACTTAGGCTCCGATAATTGTCAGGCACTTTTTGCACTTTTGATCACGCATGCTGTAGCAGCAGATGAGGCCGACGGGGAAACAAAGGGCAGCCCAAATGATACCACACGTTGTGTAAGAGTCCCCGAATTCATGTGATCCACCAGCAGAACAGTTGTTGGGGGCAGCCTGAAAGTTTCCGTTGCGTTGAGCTTCCATGGTTTGAGATTTGACAGTTTGAGACTCCATGGTTTGAGGTTCCATTTTCTGAGATTCCGGGGTTTGAGATTCCATGTTTTCTGACTTCACGTTTTTGGGTTGAATGCTTTGAGATTCAACAGTTTGAGACTCCATGGTTTGAAGTCCCGTTTTCTGAGATGCCGCATTTTGTGATTCCATGTTCTTAGATTCCACAGTTTGAGACTCCAAGTTTTGAGCTTCCATGTTCAGAGTTGTTTGAGAAGATGCTGCCACTCCCTTGGCTTTTTGATATATATACTGCTCCTGTCACCACAATTTATAAATAGCACTTCACTCACTCAACGATTAGTCATCGTTCATGAATTTAATTTTATTTTTAACTTTGAAGCCACAAAAGAGTAGCCAATCAATTGTAAAGCTATAGAATAAAATCCAAACCTTTAAGACAATTGGCCGCAAAAACGCCTTATTTAAGTTTTGCTAAGCTTTATAACAAAAGTCACGGGTTCTAAATCCAAACAATCTTAAAAAAGGTAATATACAACAAATCAAGTGCCACATAATCTAGGTTGAGTCAAGTAAATAGAATATATGATATTTCTGTTCAATCAAGAAAGGATCCATATTATACTAAAACCTACAAAGGTTCAAGCGAGGGAAAAGATCAAAGGCGACGGCGTTTTAAGTCCACAGTGCTACCAAAATCAGCCATTTATTCCGAAGAAATATTTAGCAAGCCACTTTTAATATAAAGGCTAAAACAAAATCCATATAACTTTCAAATACATGTGAGAACTTTGTACACCTATTGAGGTAAAGAGCTAAAGTTGCCTTGTGATTCTATATAGATTAACAGCAACATTGATGACAATGGACAAATTGAATCATGCGACAGATCAACCAAACAATGACAAACTTATGCAACACAACCTGAATTTAGTTAAAAATAAGTTTGCCCGCTTCACTAGTTTTATATCATTCACCCGTTTTATAACATCTTAACTATTCTTTAACCTACCCACAGAATCAAATCACCAATAATTCATAACTTAACTTGAAAATTATGTTTAAAAATTGATAGCTCCAAGTTTAAACTGACATACATCATATTAACTGTATGCCAGTGTTGGTTTGGTAACCTACTGATCTAAAAGGTTTGACACACCATCTTGAAAACAGGGCAGGCAGATGTTCTGTCAATTTAGTTCTGTCAACCAATTTTCTATCATTTCGAAATAAAATTAGTTGTCAGAACTCATTTTTATTTATTTTTTGGTTTGTTTTTCCTTTGATTAGCTTTATCTTAATGATGTTTAGCTTAAGCTAAAATTGCTTTTAAATATGTAGGCCATTTTCTGTCACCTGACTAATTTTTGATTTTTTACTTTATTTTTCATATGAAAATGAAAGGAAATTCAAAAAAAATTCAATACAGTAGTTTTAAAGCTATGGTGACAAGCAAAAACAATCCAGATTTAAAGGAAATGAACTCAGATTTAAATGAAATTATATTGATTTGCAATAGATTTGGGCACATACAATTTTTCTTAAATCTGGATTCATTTTGTTTAAATCTGAGTTCATTTTGTTTGTTGCCATAGATTTTAAAACTACTGTACTAATTAAAGCCTGGTTAATTTTATGTATCCCTAATAAATTTAAACTTCCATCTAATCCACATTCAAAAAATACTCTCCACTAAAATATTTTTAATTTTTAATACAGTACTTTTCAAACCTGTTGAGATAAACATATATTAGTGAGTTTAGAGCGCATAGGTTCAGTCAAAAAATAAATTTCAACTTGATAGATCTAAATAGAAGATAATTTCACAGAAAATGAGCGCTATTTAGCAAATATATCAAGTCATAAAACAACCATAACAGATAGGACAAACTTTTTAAATCCAACAACAAGTGTACCAAACACTAGAACACACAAGTTTCAGTCACAGAAATCATCTACTATGTTTATTATGTTTTTTATGAATGCATTTGACGTAACTGTGCTGGTTTAGCAGAGTTACAAGGGGAAAAATATTTAGAAACTAGAAAATAATCTTTATTGAGAGATGGTGATTATATAGTTATTGTGAATCAATGGATAACAGGAACATGATTTTGTTGATCACACGGTGGGATGGTGAAGGGGGTGGCTTGATCCTGGTAATGAGTCAAGCGCCAAAAAAAGGTATCCACCATAAGGGAATATCATCTGTTCATATTGTTGGATTTGGAAATTTGAGTTGACTTCCTAGTCTTGCTTCAAGTGACTGGATAATCAGATTGCGGATCACAAACCTGCTTACTTGGAACCTTGCTGGCAGGTCAAGCCTGTTGTTTTGACACTATCATTGAGGGGTTTGTCTTTATTTATACTAGTGGACCTGCAAGGCATGATTATTGGAAGGCATAGCATTGGAGAACCAATAGTCTGAGGTGTGTCTGTTATTCCCTTTTCTGGATAGGCTTGGGTGGCTGGCAATTGAGAAGATTTGGCTGGATCCCAGTTTGCATTGGCATAGTACAAGTTGGGCCTTCTTCATGCATCCAAATTCATTTACTGAATTTGGTGCATAATTAACATAGATGGAGAGCCAGTCAGTCCATTCCTCATTTGGTAAACTCCTAAATTGGGCAGCAGTTCCTCCCAAGTTTAGCTTTGAGTAAATTGCCTTTCCTGGTTTCTTGATCTGGCTATTTCCCAAAGGAGTGAATAGGGACTGGCCTTCTGGCATGGGAGGGCAAAGGCTGGCAGGTGGCTGGCTGGATCATGGGTGCCTGGTTTGAGGATGGCTTGCAGGTGGGGCTGGCAAGAGTGGTGGGCGCCTGTGCAGTGGCGGCAGGCATCTTCTTAATGGCGGCAAGTGTCTGCATGTTGGCGGCGGACAACAGCTTGGTGGTGGGCTTCCATGTGGTGGTGGTGTGTATCTGCTTGATGGCAACAGGGACCTGCGCAATGGCAGCGGACATCTGATTGGTGGCAGCAGATGCCTGCACATTGACAGCGGGCAACAGCCTGGTTGTGGCAGACTTCTGCATGGTGGCAGCATGTATCTGCTTGATGGCAGTGGGGACTTGTGTGATGGCGACAGGCGCCTGTACATTGACGGCAGGCAACAGCTTGGTTGCAGCAGGCTTCTGCGTGGTGGTGGTGTGTATCTGCTTGATGGCAGCGGGGACCTGCATGGTGGCAGCGGGGGTCTGTACAGTGGTGGCGGGCGCCTGCACATTGACGGCGGACAACAGCTTGGTTGTGGCAGGCTTCTGAGTGGTGGCGGCATGTATCTGCTTGATGGCAGCGGGGACCCATGTGGTGGCGGCGGGCACCTGCTTGTTGACGGTGGGCAACAGCTTGGTTGTGACAGGCTTCCGCGCGGTGGCAGCATGTATCTGCTTGATGGTAGTGGGGACCTGCGCGGTGGTGGTGAATGTCTGCTTGATGGCAGCAGGCGCCTTCACATTGATTGCAGGTGACAGTTTGTTGGTTACACAACTATAAGTGTCAATAATATTCCTGACAACATGACACACTGGCATCCATTTTTAACAGTGGGGTTTAAGCACTCAATTTTTTAAGCTTCATCAGCTTTGCAATAGACATTTTGGCGTCTCTGAGATCCACAGAGCTGAACTTTAGTCTCATCAGACCAAATCAGCTTTCCCAAAAAGATATGGGATAGTTAACATACTTGTGAGCAAAGGCCAATTTTTGGCTTTATTTTTTGGACTCATAAGAGGTTTTTCTTGCAACACGGCCATAGCACCCCAGTTCATGAAGTATATTGCAAACAGTGGCCTCAGAGATATCAATTTCCAAGGTATTTTTGATAGTCTCTTTAATTTGACTGGCAGTTATAAACCAATTTTGCTTAAATATTCTAACAATAGGCCAATCATCTTGAGCAGTATTTTTTTAGGAAAACCTGATCTTGGGCAATTTTTCACTAAGTTGGTTTCCTGAGACTTGAGGTAAATTTCTTGAGCAGTTTCTTTGCCAATCTTGAGTTCCTTGGATATCTTTCTACAGGATAAACCCATTTCCTTAGCTTGAACAACTCAACCACAAATAAAATCAGGTATTTCTTTTGTTTTAACCATATTTTCTATGCAAAAGATTCAATAACCCCAATTTTATAATCTAGGTAAGCTTGAATAAGAGTTGCTGTCTCATATTTGTTTTATGTGCTTTAATATACTTAAAGGCACAGCTCTCATTATTAAATATTTTTGAAATCTTTTTATTTTTTCTTCCTATTTTTTCTTTTTGAGTTTTTATATATCATACTTGTGTAAAAATCTGCGGTGCATCTGCTCATGCTTTTTATAGCAATTTTCATTTGTTGAAATTTGCTTTTTCTCTCTAAAATGTTGCTGGCCAGGTATTTTTTGGGCCACTGTAGATTATGAAAAGGAAAAAAATATTCTGAGTGTCTGTTTTGGGATTAGAATCAATAAAAATGTCAAATTTGTCCAAACTCAATATTAACAGTGCATATTTACAACCAAAAATAATTAATATAGAAATCTAAAACCTAGTTTGAAATAAACAGTAATGAATACAAGCTTTCATGCTACAATATATAGAGAGATAAAAATTAAAACAAATAAACTATATAGATAAACTGTTTTAATTTTATTTTTTATACCAAAATGGATACATCCCAACAACAGAGCCAATCAGAATAGGTGTACATGTGATGTCTTTGTGCTTGGCTCAGACCAGACACGCCTGAGTTATTGTACCCAGTTTAACTTAACAAATTAAGCCTATTGGAAAAAGACATATCTTTGTTTGCAAATTGCCACGCAAACTTGTGGTCAATCTAGCACCAGACCACTGGGTTCTCTGGTGCTAGATTGACCACAAGTTGGTGTGCCAATTTACAAACAAAGACATCTCCTATTTTCAACAGGCTTATTTCATTAAGTGTTACTTTCACTTAAACACATAATAATAAAAAGCAATAAAAATTCTATTAAAACAGAAAAGCAAAAAGTATGTCTAGAAAATTAATTTTATTAAAATTAGTGCTCCTTTTTGAGACATTCTATAAGACATAAATGTTCACATTTTGAAGTCTGTGCATCAAAAATAATGCTGTAGTTCCCTGAATAGATTTTGGTGGATTCACTCCTGAAATCCACTATTTCTTTTTTTAGTCCCAAAAATAATCAATATATTCAAAAAATATGTTGTTTTGTGCTTGAGTTCATCACTTTTGTGACTGAACCTCATGTGCTTTCTGTTTATATTGTATTTGTCACACATTCATTATCAAATTTGATGTAGAATGCTTCAGGAAGTGACTGGATTGTGTGTTTTGAATCTGAGTTCCAAGTGTTTGGTATCTAATTTTTGGAATTCAATATTTGTCTTTATTTTTGTTGTTTGATTGACTTTTTTGTTTTCTGGCCCTAGATAAAAGAAAGCTTTATTGAGTAAATTGACCTTCAACTGGTTCCAGTTGAAATCTGTTTTGTGACTGAACCTATGCGTTTTAAACTGACTAAATTATGTTTATCTCAACAGGTTTAAAACTACTGTATATTTTTAAAATCAAATGTGATTAAAATAAAGCTTTTTACAATTAAACTAATAAATAAGATTTTATTTTATTATATTTATAATAGTATATTGATATCAAAAATCTATTTCATTTATTAAAACTTAATTAATAGAGTCCAAGCACTATGTTTTTGGTACTATAGATTCAGAACCTAAAGGTAAAAATTTGGGATTGTCAAATTCTTTTGCGTGAACTCACCAACTTACTGGTTTATTTTTCATCCTTTTATATAAATAAGTAAGTTGTCCTGGGATGAAAATCACTCCATTAAGTTAGTGAGTTCATGCAAAAGAATTTGACAATCCTGCATTTCACCTTTAGGTTCTGAATTTACAGTACCAACTTAATGTTTTTAGATTTTCCAAGGAAGATTTTTTGTCAACCTTTAAGGATTAACTGCTCTGAGCCTCAAAACCCTTAGTCAGCTAAGAGTTTTTATACTAGTTAAATATAAGGCCAATTTTCTGTCAAACACAAAATTTGGCCCAAAAAATAATAGAAATTAATTTTAAAATTCAAATAAGTTTTATAAAACTTAATTGATGTAAAAACAACATGGTTGAACCCAGAAAAGCTATGCACAAGAGACCATGTACCACTCAAACTGGCTTTCCCACTACTTGGAGTCAAGTACAGAAGACAACTCCAATTCCAAAACAAGGTATCCAGAACTTGTGACAATCTCTAATAAGCAGGCAGCTTGATTTAGTGTTTGACTCATTATAAGGATATTCTACCTCATGTCCAATCCAATTGATTAATTTTCCCAATCTTGTTTATCTTAAAATGATTTATCCCAAACATATAAGTGATACATCTCAATAAAGATAATTACCTAGTTTCCAATCATTTTTCACCTTGTAACTTTACTATACAGTACAGTCAAAAGTACAGAGGTTTTTAAAGCTATGGCACCAAGCAAAAATACTTCAGATTAAAATAAATTAGACTCAGATTTAAGCAAAATCCAAGTTGGTTGAGATTCAATTATCAAATAATTGAAGCTTTTTTGGTGAACTTGCAAAATGTAAAACAATAAATGAAATATCACTAGCACAAAATAATTTTTTTATCAAACATCAGACAGCCTAGTTCAAACTATAAAAAAATATTTAGTACATCAAGTGAAAAAGATTGATGCTGCTCTAGAATATATTATAATCTTATCAGAATTTAGATGAGGCACTAACAGAAGGGCTAAAATAAAAAAAAATAAAGCAACCTAGAAGAGAGATTTCACAAACGCAAAACAAAATAAAATAAAAAGATTTGTAGTATGTGCAGCCTAAAATAAAAAATAACATTTTACCAGCTAATAAAAGCCATCCAATTTAAGAATAATGGCATTTATATTCATTTTCATGAATCCTTATTTGGGCATAATAGTTTCACAGAATTTCTGAATCCAGGCTTTTAATTGCAAAAAAGTCAGACCATAAAATTTTAAACTTCTACTTTTAGTGATTATTTGCTTAGTTTTTTACAATGTTTTTACCAACAACAACACTGTTTTTAACAATACCAGTTAACAAGGCAATAGCCAAGACAGTTTTAATGAAGGTGTGGCTCGGTAAGTAAGAGGTCCCTGTCTATACCCAGATCTTTGATATGGGTAATGAGAAATTCAACCTGTACATGCCCCCTAACCCATATGGGTTTGACTTGTTTGGGAGTCATCAAGCATCCAGCTCTGCTCCTGCCCCCTTTTATAACCCTGTACAAAGACCCAACTTTCAAGCTAATCAGAATGATAACCTTGGTTTGAGACAGCAGTCTGTCAATAGCCAACTTACTCCCCCTTAGCCAACCAGGCCTCAGCTCCTGCAGTTAGCGCCCCAAACACAGAATAATTAGTTCCCGGATTCTACAGAATATTGTTGTAAGAATTGGGGGGCAGGTTAGTAGGAAATAAAACCAAGCTCTCAACCACAATAAAAATTGGGTTTCAGCAATAATCAAAAGGCTATTACTAACAATTCCTGGGAGGTCAAAGAGGGAGAAGGAAATAATCTGAACACTAAAAGCAACAGACAAAACCAAATGGCCATAACTACTAACAAATTTTGAGCTTTATTAGGTTAGAGAATAATGAAGCAAGGTCTTTTACAACACTTGCATTCATTTAAAGGGATGTGATAGAATTTGGATGGGAAGTTATTATCAAAACTAATCAACCAATGATATGAGGGAACATGGATGCATTTCTTGAGGCAGGCAAATCTGGACAAATTCAAATGGACAAAATCAAAGGAAAACCTGAATCAACTAAAATCAAGGAACCTGTCTTGGATGAAATTACCACTGCTACAAACTGCTCACACACATGATACTTAATAAGAGGTGTTCCTTGGGTGGGTTAGGTGGGGGCATCTTCAAACCAATTCATCAAATAGTAGTATGAGGGCTTTTCTTGGGTTTTTTCAGTAAATCTTAAGAAAGTATCCAGGCATAAGCTGACAGAGATTCCCAAGCATTTGGTGAGGTGTAACTTTACAATTGTGGTACTCAGCTAGTGTGACCTAACCTGATGTGACAGACCAGGTCCAACCAGTCAAACTTACCATTATCTTGCCCTTGACTCTTATTGCTGTTACCTTCCTGTGACAAGGCTTCAAGGAGCTTTGCCTGCAGGAAGGCAATTTTATGGGGCAACGCTTTATTGTTATCCTGCCAACAAGACATGATTCCAATACTCTTTTCTACTCTTCTTCTTAAAGCCTCATTCTCACAATTTTCCCTGGCTTTCACTTGTTGTAAAATTTTGTCAAATCAGTTCAACAGGTTACAAGAATCCCACACATACATTTGGTTTCCTTGAGCCAGAGTCCCTTCTTTGGCAAAGTAATCAGAATACAGTTCTTCAAATGCTGCTTTTACTTCCACCAAGGATTCCTCAGGCACAGTCTTGGCAACCTCCAGACTTGCCCAAGCTTCCTCAAGAGAACTTGTAGGATCTTCTTTCCTGGCAGCAGCTGTTTCCACACAAAGTACTCCAAATTTTGCCCTTTTGAAAGATAATAAAGAATACATAATAATTGAAAAGTGATTGAGGAGAAAGTATCAAAATTGACAATATGTATATTTATTAAAGTTTAGCTGTTTTTTCTTATATACCATTTGGGGCATATTTGGCTGAAAACCCCTCTGGTTCCTGAATTAACCTATGATTTGTATCACATGGTCTATGACATTCAAGTCATCCAAACCTAGATTTTTACCTAAAAGATCCCCTGCAATTCTCAACCTATGAGAATTAACCTACAATGAGAAAGAGGCACTTGATACCATTCATCTCAATGTATCAATTTGGCATGGAGCTTTCTCAGCTCCCGGCGCCAAAACCCTGTGGAATATATACATTCCAAAACTCAGCTATCAATGTTCCAACTGGGAACCAGCTGATCAAACCTAAATTCCTAGAAACCATTGCCTTTATTTAGTTATTGTTGCATTTAATGGTCTTTTTGCGTTAAAAACCTGTTAAAACACGTTTAAACTTGAACAAGGCACCACCATAGCGCTTTTAACCAAAATTTGGGGGTTTAATTATGGTTAAACTTAACCAAACCTCTTGACACAGTCAAGGCAATTAAAAAATGTAATTAAATCCTCATTAATTATATTCTCTTGTATTTATTAATTAACCTTCCCGGTTAATTAAAGTGTTTTTGAGATGCCTAGTCCCCAAGATTTCTTTGGCCAATCTTGCCTTAATTTTACTAGCTACTTCACCTGGCTAACTACCCACAATCTATTATTTTATTAAATATAGATACCAAGTTTCCAGGAATCTTCATCTGAAGAATTCCAGTCAAACCTATCTACATTAAATAAACAGCAAAAACAGAACAACTTCATATTTTGGAGTATTTATTTGGCTAAATACTTGACAGTGACTGTCATACAGTCACACCTGGGACCAAATTGTCAACCAATTGAAATTTACTTGAGCCATCATCATGTGGGAATTCAATAGCCCAATGAACAAGTGTAATTTAATTGGGAAGGATAAGAAGTAGAAGTGGCACCCAAATCAGCAAATCATATTCTATTATGCTTGATCTCCTGCATCAGGACCCCAATCTTCCTCCAAACTGAGTCCAGAAACACCTTACACATCATGGCACTAGGGTTTCCAAGTGTATTGTGTAGGTCTGGATGTACATGAAAGTGGCCTTGGTCTTGGTGTTGACCAATTTCAGCAGGGAACAACACAAGGGCAGCAAGGATCCCCATTAATTCTACCATGGGATCCACTCTCATCCAATGTCTGATAGGTTTTTCTGATGAAGTAATGTTCATCTATAATTACAAATTGTCTATTGTTTTTGAGAATTTTGAGAAGCAAAGAAAATCAACAAAAACCAAGGAAGAAAGAGGGTCAATAAGAGGACTTTTATTGATAAATTTCTGGATATGTTGACTAAGTGTTTTGTATATTAACAGACAAATCCTGATTACATCTATGCTTATGAGATAGCCAGATTCTCAGCAGATAGCTGGACTCTTGGGAGAACCTGAATTCCTTTTTTTGGGGTTCCCCGAGCCATCAGATGGAGAGTAGCTCCACTGCCATCAAGTCAATCCAAGGACGTGGGCACCAGGCCTCAGACTGCCCATCTCGCCATGCAGACATCCCTCTGGCTGATTTTATGTTCTTTAATATTGGGGACATCATACAGGAGCGCCAACCACATGCATTCACTGATCATTATCTTGGTGTACTTGAACAATTCTCTCTTTGGTTGGCAGATGGTGGCTGGATTTTTTGGCCAACTTGTCTTCCACATGAATAAAGGCAGCCAACAATGTAAGGACAAGCGCCTCCTACCCTAGGCAACAGCTTCTACCAGGCAATAAAACCAATGCCAGAAAAAAACATAACTGCTAGGGAATCAATCTTTTGGCAGCCAGCCTGTTGTTTTCTGGGAACACACAGGCCGTGTGTTTTGCGGGCAGAGATCACCACAAGAGTGGCAATAACTTAATAATGTAGGACAACAATTTCCTCATCCAGGACCATGGGCTAGTGGTCAGTATTATAGCTTCAATAACCCCAGTGAGAGTGATGTAAACTATCCCAAACAGCTTTTTTGTGTGGTCCAGTGTCAGGATACCATATCCCAGGGGGGTCTGTTGGCCTAGGCTGACAACTTGGTCTGTTAGGGGGAGGGTAGAGCCCACCATAGGAGGGGTGCTAACTTGATGAGATAAGATGCTGATTGGACTACTAAGGCCCAGGGTCCAGCAGCTGGAACCATAGTGTTGACTAACCCAGCCATGGTGATGTAGGCAATGCCCACATATTGGTTGTCTGTGGGAGGAGTGTCAGGGATCCAGTCTTGGGTGGCCGGCTTGTTGTCTTCTGGGGTAACTTGGGCCAGGTTTTTTGCAGGCAATGGCCACCACAAGAGGGGAGCTAACTTTAAAAGGTATGAGGCAGACTTCCCCACCCAAGACCACAGGCCAGCAGCCGGGATTATAGTGTCAATCACCCCGTGAGGGTGATGTACACAATCCCAAACAGCTTTCCAGTATGGTCGGTTGGGAGGTTGGGTGCGGAAGCAGGCATGGGTTTTGGTGTCACAGGCGGTTCTATGGACAGGTTGTAAGCAGGGAGATAGTTGAATTTCCCTCTGAACAACTTGGGTGTTGAAAATATCCACAGGCCTTGTCAGTTTTATCTAACTGTGGATTGTATGCGGGCCAGGGGATCAAGTTTGAGTATCTTTTCCAGGGTGTAATCCTTGTATTTAGACTTCATAGGGTAGTTGGTAAAGTGGATGGGTCCAAAGGGTACACCAGAAGGACAGAAAACAACGGGCAGTAGGGCAGGTGGGCCAGGAGATCTCAAACTGAATTGGTAGATAGCAAATACAAAATAAGGCAATGGCTGTATGATCCAAATTAACATAACCTTTATTCAAAAATGGCAATAAATTTGGAGCGCAGGGTCTTTTGGTCTATATAGTACCCCACCTCCAAACTTAACATTTTCCATGGGGGGTTCATCAAGGCATTAGGAAGGGCAGGGCCAGGAGAAATGGGTGCTTGGGTCCAAAGGCGGCAAAATGGCATTTGGCCCAGGAGTTATTTCATTGGTCAAGAATCTTGATTTGGCTACCTGATTATCTTGCTTTAGTGTTGAGGTCATGGGACCAGACCTGCAGGCCCGTGCCTCTTTCCTGGGTTGGCTCTTGATTGGTTGCTGGTATAGACTTCAAGTTTATGAAGCTAATAGTTTCCAAATCAGTACCTCCTTTAGGTGCTGTGATTAATCCTCTGTTTGGTGTGATGATTTCTTTGGTTTGGCTCTTTTTACTGCATGGGTTAACCTTCTCAAATTCAGCTTGTGGGGACTTGATCCCAGAAAAATGCGGGCAGGCAGTCCTGCAGTCCACAAGCCTGGTGGCCAAAAGGAATCCAGGGTCAGGGTTTGATTCCTGCTCCCGGGCCAGGGTTTTCAGAAAGGAAGAATTTTCAATCCTGACAAGGAGTCAGACCTGGGGTGGGGTGTAGGCAGTCAGGTTTGGGTGTGGGGAGGTGCTTCCATATCTGTCTGGTAGGCAGGCAAATAGTTGTTCTTCACACAGATTTTGGAGGCTGGTTGCTTGCACCAAGCACCCTTGTGGAAGGCTATTTGTGGGGTTATCTCTTGGGCTAGGTGGTCTTTGCTGGGGGTATCCTTCACATTAAGCTCCCTGTACTCTGGTTTAAGCGGATAGTCAGAAAAAACAGTGGGCTAAAGGTGCCCCAGGAGAACAATAAAAAGTGGGCAAGATTTTGGGGGCTCTCAAGAATGTGGGTTGTCAGCCAAAGATTTCTGTTGGAAAAGTAGTATTGTGGAAAACAACTAACACTAAATAAGAAATAAATTGGTAGAACCAAGGTCCCATAATCATATTTTTATTTCAGAACTAGGTGGTTGCCCCGTCCCAGGACAGAATTAAAGTTGAATCTGACAAATCAATTAAATATATTTTATTGTGTTTTTAGGCTTGGAGTATTCATAACATGTTTAATTAAAATTTATTTAATTGCTTTATTAAAATGTAGTTTCTATTATATTTATTTAAATTCAAAATCAAAATTGTATATTCCAAGTATAAATAAAACTAAACCTAAATAAGTATAGTATCACTTTTAAGTTTATTAAAGATAAACTAATTATTTTAAATTTTAGTATTTGCTTTTTTAATTTCATTCACAATATAGAGCTGATTTGAAGCTTTAAAATAAGCTATTGGATATCAAAATTGGCTTAGCATTCACTGAGATACATTGATTTTAGTTTTTTAGTGTGCATTAAAAGTAAATTTAGATAATTTCAAATCAAGTCTGAGCCTTTGATTATGACGTAATCCTGATTCCAGCACTTAACTATATATCTCAGCATCTAGAGCAGTTAGAGCTATCATGTTTGGTACCATTTTGATTGGAATCATCTGAAAAATTGATCTAAATCCTCTGAATTTCATGAAAATCATCATATGGAAACATAATTTTATCATAGTATTTTTACTCCACTGATGTTCTTTTGGGATGAAGCTGTGGCAAGCAAGGTTTACTCTGAAACAATATGGAGCTAGTTGGATCAGGTGGCATCAAATTGAAATGTTCTACTATCTTAGGGCTGTGTTGGTCCAGAAAAGGGATGTTATGGCAAATGCCATAATCACCCCGTTTGCCCTTCCCTGTACCCTTCTTTTGGATTCCCCTACGTTGGGGGAATCCAAAATTTCATAAAAAAAGAAGGCCTTGAAAGGCCTTCTGTTTTCCGGACGGCCAGAATTTTTTTTAAAATAAAAAACTATTTTTTAAACAAATTAAATTTCAAATTTGACTATTTTAATTTTTAAAATAAAGAAAGTGAACAAAATATAATTTTTTATTTAAAAAAAATCCAGAAGTTCAACTTCCAGATTTTCTAAAAAAATAAGACAATTTCAAGAGAATCTTCTCAAAGAAGATTCTCTTGAAATTGTTTACAGATTTTGGACAGGTGGCTTCCTTTTAGAAAAGAAGCCACCTGTCCAAAATCTGACGCAGCCCTATACTATCTCACTTGAAGAATAAGAATTTTGAAATGTCCAAGCCACTCATCTCCTTCTTTAAACTAATATTTATCTTTATAATTTAAACTGTATTGCTTTAAATTGACCAAGCTCTCTTTTTGTTGTCAATTTAATCCTCAGCATAGAGCATAACCATCCAATCATATAAGAGGATCTCAAACAATTGCTGCTTCTTTTATAATTTTAATACACCCATTCTAGAGTCAGGTAATCTATACAGATAAGCCACTTTGATATTGTTGAATGGTGTTAGCCACTAATTTAAATTCAAGTAATTAAATACAACTTTATTAAAGTTTGAGTGGCTTATATTTAAGTTCAACATGATTTAGACCACACTCCACTGAATTCAATCTGTGTACTCTCAAAGATGCATGTAAGGGATTGAATGTAAGGATGAGCCAAATTGAGCTTGTGGCTTAGCAATTAACTTTTAAAATAAAATTTAAGTAAAAATCAATTCAGTCAAATTTCTTATGGCTTGAGCCCACTTAAGGCAACATGACAGACAGACAGACAGACTCACTTTTATATATATTAATGGTTATATATTTTAACAAGACTTTATCAAGCTTAAATATCATTTTAAAATGCTAAGTTTAGGATTAACCCATCACCTGATAGCTGGGTTTGCTCAGTTTCCTCTGGGCCAATAGTTCCAGCCCCATTCTGATCCTTCTGGCCTGTCACATCTTCTGTTGGAATGATCTCCATCTGACGGTCCAGACACAACATCTTCATGGATTCATTATTGTCACCAGAGTTCCTGTCATCATTGACCAAGAGACCTCCAGGAACTATAAGCCGGGTCAACCTTTGCTTCTTGAGCTGTGCATCTTCAGGAGTAGCTTTGGGGTCACTGTATGACCAGGGATCACATGATCTGGTGGCCTGGGGCTCTAGCCGATTATCTGAATTTGCTTTGGATCTTGGCCCATTGTGCTGAGCAGCAAGTCCCTTTTCAGACAGCCCATCAACTATGAGAGGAGTGATACCATATTGGTTTAGTGCTTCCAGCAATCCAGCTTGGTTCTGCAAATTTGTGGCCAGGAAGGCCTGTAAATTCTCTTGATTAATCAGATTCAAACCAATATCTGTTTCAGCTCTTTTTACCAGTTAGCCATGAAAAACACAGGTGGACGGCCCAAGGTTCTGCAGGATTCCCACAACCCTCAGAATCAGGTCCCAAGTTTGATTCTCCTAGTTGGAGTTTCCCACTTATTTTAGGAGAAAAGTCATCCATGACATCCAGAGGAAGTTTGGAAGTGAATACAGACATTGGTTTAGGGGTGATTGGCGGCTTCATATATAATTGGTACACAGACAGGGAGTTGTATTTATCTTGGAATAGTCAGGGTTTGGTTACATGCCAAGGACCTTGTCTATTGTATCTAGTCAACCCTTTTGTTTGGGCCAAGTGATCCTGCTCTATTATTTTTTTAAAGGTGTAGTATTTATATTCAGGATTTCAAAGGTACTCTTTAAAGTGAACATGACCAAATGATGCGCCTGGTGAACAATAAACAGCAGGCAAAATGGTAGGCAGCCTGGAAGGATTCAAACTGAGTTGGTAAATAACAAAGATAAAATATGGGAATGATTGGGGACACCAACATCCCATAACCTTTTATTTAAAAATGGCAATAAAGTCTTAGTTCAAGGTCCATGGGTCTATATAGTACCCAACCACCAAACTTTACTTTTAACATGGGGGTTCATCATAGGGATGAAAAGTATGAGATTGGTGGCCAGGACACCCAGGTTTTGGAGCAGAAAAATGGTGCTATTGCTGGGAAGTTGCGCAATGGCTGTATCTTAAGAATGGGTTGCTCAACCCTTCTATTTTTGAGCCGTAGTCATGAGGGTGGTCTTCAGGTCTATGTTTTTCTCAGGTAGAAAATCTTGATTGGTCATCTGGGTAGACTTCAGACTTATAAAGCTAATGGTAGGATTTTCTTTGCCGTTATTAGACAGTTTGTCTAGTAATTCATCAGGTGCTGTGGCTTCCAAGTTTTTTCTGGTAGCTTTGTACTTGAAGGCATATGGGATTAATAGAGGGGACTCAATACCAATAATAAGCAGGTGGTCAGTACTTTGATCCTTGGGGCTGGTAACCCGCAAGTGATCAGAGACAGGGTTCAAAACCTGCTCTTGGAATTGGATTTCAAGGGGAGGAAAATTGTCAATCCTGACAATAACAAGCATTATATAGCAGTCATAACAGTTAATCCACTAAGTTCATCCCATGCCACTGTCAAGTACATACTTCTGGGAAGTATAATAAATAAGATAAAATGGAAAATTTAGAAGAGAATGATACTTTATTGGATAAGAATATGAGAATATATATAGTATCATGGGAAACCACATACTGTCCATGTACATCATGAAGGTCATGGGGCTTATCTGAGTTTTGTTTCACTTAATATCTGGATTGGTAGATTCCTGTCATAGATGGCTGAATGATAGTAGTGCCATTAACTAATTGGCTGGCTGGTGAATCATTTTGTGATTCATTTGGTACTATAATTGGGGCGTTAATTCTCTGAGAGGGAGTAATTGAATATGTTGTAACATCTCCCCCTGGGGTGCTGGACGCAGAGCCTTGGGAATTTTCTTTAGAGTGTTGGGGATGCAGGCTTGGTATTGGTCTAGTTTGGCGTTGGGAACAGGGAGTCTGGAATTTTGTTGGGCTGTTCTTGCTTTGCACAGGCAGAGTTGGTCATAGTGCATATGTTTTAATTCAGTCTGTGTGCCAATTCCTTTGATGAGGTAGATGTTGTTGGGCCTGACTTCCATGAAAATGCCTGGTCCACACAACCCTGGTTATAACTTGTGCTGATTGTTGTTGACAACCCAGTTTCTGTCCCCAACTTGGAATCTTTCCTACTGTAGTTGGATTACTTCTCTTTCAACTCTTTTTTGTTCCATGTCTTCCTGGTCTCTTCTAGCATGTTGTATTTTAGAATCACTGTTGTCTGGCACCTTTCTGGGAAGAGGTAATTGTGGTCCTGCGGTCATATTAACAAGAGTGGGCTTTTGCCCATAGACAAGTTCATACAGACTTTTTCCCATGTTCTGGTTGGCTTTTGTTCTACAGACCATGAGTGCTGTTGGCAGAACGTTAACCCAGGCCTTTGGATTGTTAGCAAATAACTTACTGAGGGCTTCTACTAGCAAGCTGTTTAGTTGTTCTACTTGTCCATAAGCCTGCAGGTGATACAGGCTGACTGTGATGTATCTTATTCCGTTCTTGGTGAGGAAAATAGTGGTATCAATGTCCTTAAGTTTGGTGCCTCTGTCTGTGATCAGTAGGTTGGGGTTCCCAAACTTGGCTATGATTTCTTTCCCAATAAACTGTCTCACATCATTGCCTTTGTGTTCTTTTGTGGCTTGTGCCACAGGCCATCTGGTTGAATAGTTGATAGCTGTTTTGATGTACTTTTTGCCCTTGTTTTCACCAAACATTTTCCACATAATATCCAGCAACCACGCCTTAAAGGGTCTTGCAACTGACACTGGTACTACTGACTTGGGAGGTGCCTTGGATTGGGTGTACTTCTCACAGACTTTGCATTGTTCTAGTACTTCTTTTATATCATCTAGCACGTCAGGCCACCAGTAGTGTGTCTTGAGGTATTCATGAAAGTTTCTACTACAGGTGTGTCCCAAGTCTCTGTGATATTAAAGGATTGTGTCAATCTTTTGTGTTGACGGGATGTAAGGTACAGTGTCACCACTTGGGAGGATTTGGTGTAGTTTATCATATATGTTTTTGAACAGATGTTTGTTATTAAGGACTTTTTCTTGAATGTTCATTGGTGTGCCAGGTGGGAACTCTTCCTGGAGATTACCCATGATTAACATGGACCAATCAGGGTCCCCATCAGTGCATAAGACATGTTTACTGTATAGTCCTGACAGGGTGTCTGCAGTAAGCATTTCTTTGCCTGGCTTGTATTTGATTTGCATTGGGTATCTATATATGAGACTCATCCACTCATCCTGCCTTCTTGATAAGTGCTATTGTGTTTTAAAGAATATCAAAGATTTATGATAAGTGAGGACTTTGAACGTCTGGGCTCCTTCTAGGTAGCATTGCCACTTCATGAGGCAGTGCACAATGGCTACCAATTCTTTGTTGTATATGGGGTATCTTTGTTTGCCAGCTGATAGGTTTCTTGACTTGTACACCACAGAGAGGAAGTCTTTTTCTGCCATCTGAATACAGAGTACCCCTCCTATAGATAATCAGAAGCATCAGTTTATAGCTCATAGATTCCCTCACAATTTGGGTATTGGAGGATAGGGGCAGTGACCATGTTTTCTTTTAGTTGGCAGAAGTGTTGATCACATAGCGGTGTCCAGACAAACTTGGTTGTTTTGCCCGTGATGGCAGATAGGGGGCTGTCAGAGCACCCCAGTCAGGGATAAATCTTCTAACATAGGCTACCATGTCTAGAAAGATATGGAGCTCACTTTTATTTCTTAGGGCTGGCATTTTGGTTTAGGCACATATCTTTTCTGGGTCTGGTTTGATTCCGTCCTTGCTGATAATGTGGCCAAGGAGTGGAAGTTCAGATGAGAAGAAGTCACACTTTGACAGTTTGGCAATGAGTTGGTTTACTTTGAGGTTGCAGAGGACCAGGAAAACACTTTCTCAGTGTTGTTTTAGGGTTTGACTGTATATGGAAATGCTGTCCAGGTAGATGATTGTTTGCTTCCCAATGTGTTCCTTGAAAACCTTATTCATGAAAGTCACAAAGGTACTGGGGATATTTGTCATGCTGAAGTTAAGGACAACACATTTGAAGGATCTGTATTTGGTTCTAAACGCTGTCTTTGGAATGTCTTCAGGTCTCACAAAAATTTGATGATAACCTTATGTCAAATCAATTTTTGTGAAGATTTGGGACCCCCAGGGCATCAAAAAGGTCATCAATAAGAGGCAGGGGATATCTGTTCTTAATTGTGACTTTGTTGAGAGCCCTGTAGTCTGTGAATAGGCAGAGTCCTCCATCTTTCTTTGCTATAAAGACAGCGGCACCAAAGGGCAATTTTTAAGGGTCTAATAAAGCCCTTTTTGAGAGCTTTGTCAATATAAGCTTTCAAAGTGGTTTCTTCTTGGGGTGTGAGGCAGTAGATAGATTGTGAATTTTGGTACACTTCCCTTGAGGTCAATTTTGTGTTGCTTTCTGCGGTCTGGTGGTAAACCTGGTAGGGCTTCTTGGAAGACAGAGGGAAACACACTGACTAGTTGATATTGGATATAGTCCTCTTCACGTCTGGTCTCTTTATTTTTGAAGTGGATAACTTTGTATTTACAGGTGTTCCAGTTGTTCTTGCTAGGGTCAGTTTCCTCTTCTGTCTCCACAATTTTCACAAACATGTGATCCCTCATAAGTGTTTCAAGATGAGTTGGGTAAACATGGTGATGCAGCTTGCCTTGTTGTATGGTGAGGGTAGCACTATCCCAGTCAATGTGAGGTTTGGTCTTTCTCATCTAATCCAAGCCAAGTATAATGTTGTATTTGAGAATTAGTATGAATAGCCCACTAATTGTTGTCTGCATGTCTCTAATTTGGGCGCAGAAAGATTTTGCTTCTTTAATGACTGGTGTGCTTTGGTTGTCTGCCATGATGACTCTCCTTATAATGCTTCAGGTGGTATGTAGTTTCATGAGGCCATCAAATTCCTTGTCAATGAGGGACTAATCTGCACCAGTTTCAAATAGTGCTGTGCCCTGATATCTGCAAAAGCAGAAATGATAAATGAGGAGTTTATTTTCAGTTTGGACAGCAAACAGTATATAATTGCTGGAGGGTAATTGGATCATGTTGAAAAATCCATGTCTTGGTCCCTATACAAGTCTTGCAAGATGGGAGAGGGCGGCTTGCCTAAGAACTTCCCTGAGATCCTCCCTCCTTGGTTGTGTTTTCAGTACTCATCTGGTTCACCTGATTTGTAAACTTTCTGTCCCAAGAGTTAGGGTTATTAGCTTGGTTTGTTTGTTTGTTTGTTTGTTTGTTTGCTGAGTCAAGGATCCTTCTTTACTGAGGGAATTTCTTTTTTGCTTGTTGGTTACATGCAGGTTATCAGATTTCTGTGAAGCTTGTTTTCCTTCCAAGAATACATCTTGGAGGCTTTTACAATGACTCATATCAAACCTCTACCTGATGTGTGTGAGGAGATCATTTTAGAAAATATGCTATGTTTCATCTTCATAAAGGTTGATGGTGTCAGGAGTTCAATCACATATGTCTTCATAGGCTTCAATATACTCCTCTTTCAGGGATCCAGCCTGCGGGTGTTCCTGGGAACTTGCAGGTGCCCGGCCCGCAGGCCCGGCAGGGAGAAACCACCATAAGATTGGAGCTAACTTTACAATATAGGATAACAATTTGCCCAGGAGAGTCCAAGGTCCACTGACAGGTACAATAGAATCTATCAAGCCATAAGAGTGATGTACATCACTCCAAATATCTGGGTGGAAGTGGATTCATTGGAGGTGACAGATTCTTGCAGGCAGTTGGGCAGCAGGGTGAGAGGCGGAGTCATTGGGACCAAATATGCAGGCAGTTGGTTGTACTTGTTGCGGAACAGCAGGGGAGGTATAGTGATTTTGTGGCCTTCCCATAAACAGTCTTCGTCTCTCTAGTTCTTGCCTCAGGGTTGTAGATTAGGATTTCCTCTAGGGTGAACTCCAAATATGCAGGGTTGGGGGGTACTTGGTGAAATGTACTGGGCCATAGGGAGCTCCTGGTGGACAATAAAGATGGGCAGCTGGTCCACAGTTTCTTGGGGTTATTGGGTGTGAGGTGCGGAACTGCGGGAGGTAGACTGTAAATGAAATAGAACTAATATCAAATATGGAATAACCTGGTTGAATCAAAGGTTCATGTCACTTTATTGCAAGAATGGCAATGGGTAACTTCCTGGCAGTTCAGGGTATAAGTATGCTCATCTGTCATGGGAAAACTTTTACCAATTTCTTTGGCCCGGGTGTTACTATTTACCAGGTTTTGTAGTCCTTGGTGGCATTAATTGCGGGATTTATTTCATTGGCTGGTTCAAACTGAGAATACTTGAATTTCCTTATTGGTTCATGGGATTAGTCATCTCTGGGCAGCCTGTGTTCTATAGGAAGTTTCTTTGTTTCCTCTTCCATGGCAACCCAAGTTATTTTGGGGTCTATGGCTAGGCCCACCTGCTGATTGGTTGAATTAACAGGAACCTTCAGCGTGGGGAGTGTTGATGTGGGTGATTTTGACTCATCAAACCTTAGAGGATTTTCTGAAATCAAATCCTGCTCTGGTTCAAACTCAAAAATCTGCAGGCAGCCGGGCGGCTTGTCCTGCGGGCTGGCAGCCCGCAGGGTATCAGGGTTTGAATCCTGTAGTTGAGGCTTTCCAGTACCCATGGTCAATAGGAGTTTGCCACTTGTGACATCCTCAATAGTTCTCAGCATTTAAGGGGCTCTGAGTTCTTTCATGATCACAACATCAGATTTCTTTATTGCAAAATTCTCTAAAAAGGAATTATTGAACATGTTCCAGTCTTCACTATGGCAAGATATAATTTGTATCTGTTGCTCAAAAAGCAGGAGGCAGCCCTGGTAACCTTTAAGGAAATTTAACTTGCCCAGAGTCTTTGGGGTTAGCCAACTTGTGTGAACTTGTTTTTTGTTCTTTAAATCCAGAGGTTGGTCTTTTTAAAGCATAGTCCTGAGAACTTCCCAATTTCTGCTGAACAGAGGTGCTGAAATACAATCTTGGGTATTTGGGGCATGTCCTGAATTGGAAGTGGGTTCAGGACTCCCTGTGTGATGAAGAAGTTGTATTGTTTGGTTGGTACAGGGATATTGTTGAAGACAGTGAATCCTGTGAGGACGTCCTGATCTTCCTCATATCTTCTCCAGCCAATGAAGAGTGCCATATACTGGGATATTTTCTTTGAATGAATTTTTTCTCTAAGCTGTGTAGGTGTGGATAACCTACCTGTGCTACCGCTGTTAAGTATATACTTATATGAAGTATAATAAACAAGATAAAGAGGAAAATTAAGAAGATAATGATACTTTATTGCTATAAGTTTAGAGTATTATATAGTATCATGTGAAGCCACATACTGTTTATGTATGTCATGGTAGTCATGGGGCTTATAAAATTAATTGTTTCATGTAGGATTTGAAAGGTTTGGGCCCCATAGTAGATGGGCAATTGATAAGAGTGCCGCCAACTTAATTATTAGTCAGGGATCTCACAGGGAATCGCTTCCCTAAGAGGGAGTAATTGTAGATGTTGTAACACTTATTTTAGATAGCTAGGTATCATTCCTGTTTAAAATTGATTTCACACAATAAAATAGTGGTTTTTAAATGTTGAGTTGCTATTATGTTTTGTTTTGGTTTGAGTTTCGAGCTTTACTCACTGTGCTTGAGTGTATTTTGTCACTGATTTAATAGTAAACATATGTACACTGAAGGTCAACTCAAACCAAAATGTCTGTGAATTCATGTATCTTTGTTTATATTTAAAAAAATTTGTTTGCAATATGAGTAATTTGTTGTTGTGTTGACCCAAATTGTCTATTAACAACTTTACTACTGTTCACAGTGTGTATATTTTACACTGATAGTTTGAATTTACTTAAATCTGAATCCATTTTGTTTAAATCTGAAGTATTTTTGCTTGGCGCCACAGCTTTTAAAACTACTGTATCATTCTCTCCTCAACTTTCTCCTTTATCTCATTTCATAAACTTTTCAGAAGTATACACTTGAAAGATGTTTAAAATTTTAACACAAATTAGCTATTTCAAAAATACTTCATCATGACATAATTTGGGAGACAGTTTTTGAGATGGTGTAGGCTATCGAATCAACACTGGTATAGCAATTAATATGATGTAGTGCTAGTTTGAAACTGGAAGCTGACAATTTGTTAATATATTTTTCAAGTTTTTAATTACAAGTTATTGGTGAGTTTATTCTATGGGCAGGTCGAAGAATAGTCTAAACGATATAAAACTGGTGAAGCGGGCAAACTTATTTTTAACTAAATTCAGGCTGTGTTGCATAAGTTTGTCATTGTTTGGTTGATCTGTCGCATGATTCAATTTGTCCATTGTCATCAATGTTTCTGTTAATCTATATAGAATCACTGGGTGACTTTGGCTCTCTATCTCAATAGGTGTGAAAGTTCTCGCATAAATTTCAAAGTTTTATGGATTTTATTTTAGCCTTTATATTAAAAGTGGCTTGCTAAAGATATCTTCGGAATAACTGGCTGATATCGGTGGCACCGTGGACTTAAAACGCCATCGCCTTTGATCTTTTCCCTCGCTTTTAACCTTTGTAGGTTTTAGTAGAATATGGATCCTTCCTTGATTGAACAGAAAGATCATATATTCTATTTACTTGACTCAACCTAGATTATGTGGCACTTGATTTGTTGTACATTACCTTTTTTAAGATTGTTTGGATTTAGAACCCGTGACTTTTGTTATAAAGCTTAGCAAAACTAAAATAAGGCGTTTTTGCGGCCAATTGTCTCAAAGGTTTGGATTTTATTCTATAGCTTTACAAGTGATTGGCTACTCTTTTGTGGCTTCAAAGTTAAAAATAAAAGTAAATTCATGAACGATGACTAATCGTTGAGTGAGTGAAGTGCTATTTATAAATTGTGGTGACATGAGCAGTATATAAATCAAAAAGCCAAGGGAGTGGCAGCATCTTCTCAAACAACTCTGAACATGGAAGCTCAAAACTTGGAGTCTCAAACTGTGGAATCTAAGAACATGGAATCACAAAATGCGGCATCTCAGAAAACGGGACTTCAAACCATGGAGTCTCAAACTGTTGAATCTCAAAGCATTCAACCCAAAAACGTGAAGTCAGAAAACATGGAATCTCAAACCCCGGAATCTCAGAAAATGGAACCTCAAACCATGGAGTCTCAAACTGTCAAATCTCAAACCATGGAAGCTCAACGCAACGGAAACTTTCAGGCTGCCCCCAACAACTGTTCTGCTGGTGGATCACATGAATTCGGGGACTCTTACACAACGTGTGGTATCATTTGGGCTGCCCTTTGTTTCCCCGTCGGCCTCATCTGCTGCTACAGCATGCGTGATCAAAAGTGCAAAAAGTGCCTGACAATTATCGGAGCCTAAGTCACCTTTTAAAAACAATATCGTCGCTAATACAAACCAGCTTCCTACTTCTAATTTCAATGTATTCCATTTTAACTGTTTATTTTCACTGTTAATCAGAACTTAATTTTACTTGGCCCCTTTATATATTATTATATATTTATAGCTTGTTTTGTTTAACGCATCATACAATACTGTAGATCCAGAACCTGGTGGCAGAAATGCGGTATTGTCAAATCCTAGGTCTAAGTCAAATCAAATTTGTGGTTTAACCTTTTTAAGTTAAACAAAAGTACTAGTGTTTTTTTAAATATTTTGAAATTTCAGGGTCTCATAGAAACTTTGCACATTTCCAGTCAAAGTGCATGTTTCAAGTGGACAAAATGAATTAACTGGAAACAGATTAAAATTGTTCAAATCAATCAATCATTTTCATTAAGCTTGTTAGTTTTTTTGAAAATGCAGGATTGTCAAATACAAGAACCAAATTTCAAAACACAAATGAATGCCACTATTTAAACTCAAATAATAATTGTGGGAACTGAAATAAAAATTGAGTAGATAAGTGGTAAATTAGTGTCAGAAATTGTGACATTAATGCTATTTTGATATGGCCTTTGAATAATGATATGTGCAAATATTTGGTCGGTTTTGCTTTCAACTTTGGAAATTCCTTGCATTCTATAAATGGGTTGACATCAATGTCCACCCATTCTGGATTGCCATACCAGCCCTTGACTTATCCTGGTATGATGTCAACTCAATGTTACCCCCTCAACCACTCTGTCCACCTAAAGAGTGATCATTGACCCTTATCTACTATTTAAGTAGAATCATTTCTCCTAATAAATACAAGTTTATCCACATTTGTGTTGACTTTTGTATTATTCAAGCCTTTTACTTTCATTTTTGCCAAAAGGAATTCCTCTTCTTGTATTCCAGGAAATTAAGGTATGTGCCCTTAATTTTTCCCTGAAGGCTAACCCAAGGCTAGCTTTGAACCTCAATTTTTTTGTTATAAAGATTTCCCACCATGTCCTCCTGGATGTTGTCCCCAGGAGCCAAACACAACAAGAAGAAAATACTAAACCAAATTAAGAAGCTCTAATATGATCAAAATCAAATGATAAATACATTTTGATAACTATTTGTGTTATAAAAAATAACAAGCAAAATTGTCTAAAGCAAGACCAAGTAAAATATTGAGCATTTCAAAACACTGATATATAAATTGTGATATTATTTGAGATAAATAAAGAGTAAACAACAACCCAAAACTAAACTAAAACTTAATTAAAGCATATGTTTAATATAACATATATTTATTTTATTTTTATGGACAGACTATTCCATACCCAACCAGCTCCTACAATAAGCTTCAGGGAAGGCTGTCCAAGAGGACGCCCCAGAAGGTCAAGGAATAGACCAACTACACAAATTGAGCACATCAAGGTCAATACATGAGCCTCCCAAGGTGTCAGTGCCTGTCAACCACTTCCTGTGTCACAAGACAGGAGCAGTAGCTTAAACCCAAGACATAAGCCTCTCTCAAGGCCTGCTAGTAAAGTCCCCCATACCAAGGCTGTTGGGAACAATGGGGTTACATATACCTTCACTGTTTACCCAGTTGTAACATGGCCTGCACACTGGATCTTAGAGTTTCCATTTCATGTCCCAGAGTATTTGATACTTCTTGTATGCTCTTGGTCTCAACTGAAGAGCAACTTATGCCAGTGGTATATTCATAAAATTAACAGAGAAATTAAACTAAAAAATGATACTGTGTTCTATACAAAGTCCCCATCCCGTGTGTTGACCCTGATAGCTTGGATGCTGTGATACCCATAAGGACAGGCTTTAATTGCCTGATAGTGATTGTGAGGCTATCATTAATTTCTTAACCATATAAATCCCTGTTTTGGATATTGCATTAGAATTAAGTGTCATATCAAGATATATCAACAGAGTCAATACAAAATATGGAAGCACTAGCCAAATTATAAAATCCCCAAAGGCCAAAAATCAGCCTAAACTTTTGCAGTATGAGCACATTGATGCAATCAAACAGTGTTTAGAAAAAGATTGTCACCTGGATTCTCTCTCTGTTCAAACAAAGTTAGCCACATAATTTATCCATTCTGTTTCTAAAACACTTGCATAAAAAACCATAGTGATATGAAGTTCTTGTTGAAAGTGTTGGGTGTTTCTCTGTATAACAGGAACAGTGAGGAGACTATTAAAGTTTTGTCATCTATGCTGAAGCCTTTCTTTTCCTAAAAGAGACCAGTAAAGTAGTTCACAACCCTAATGTAAT
Source organism: Entomophthora muscae (assembly GCA_014839935.2). NCBI lineage: Eukaryota > Fungi > Entomophthoromycota > Entomophthoromycetes > Entomophthorales > Entomophthoraceae > Entomophthora > Entomophthora muscae. The sequence goes on along the minus strand of QTSX02003580.1, from coordinate 42,931 downwards.
AAACATAATTTAGTCAGTTTAGAACTGCAGGCTCAGTCACAAGATAAATTTCAACTGGAACCAGTTGAAGGTCAATTTAATCAATAAAGCTTCCATTTATCTAGGGCCAGAAAACAAAAATAGTCAATCACACAACAAAAATAAAGTCAAATACTGAATTCCAAAAATGCAACAGCAAACACATGTAACCCAAATTCAAACCAGACACAAACCAGTCATATCCTGAAGCATTCTACATCAAATTTAATTATGAGTGTGTTGCAAATATTATACAAACATATAGCATGAGGTTCAGTCACAAAAGTGATGAGGTCAAACAAAAAACAACTCTTTTTTTTGAAATTGTTGATTATTTTTGGGACTCAAATTGAAAATAGTGAATTATAGAACTGAATCCATCAAAATCTATTCAGGAAACTCAGCATTATTTTCAATGTATGTGCTTCTAAATTTGGGTATTTATGTCTGAGAGAATGTCTCAAAAAGGAGCATTCATTTAAATAAACTTATTTTCTAGAAATACTTTGCTTTTCTTTTTTTAATAGAATTTTATTGTTTTTTAAAATAAGTTTCATCAGAAAAGATAACTTTGACATTTTTGAGGAGCATTACCAGGAGCTACTCCAAGCTCAGGCTGCTGATCAAGAGAGCACAACTGACACAGCCCCTGTCTTTACCCAGTTTAAATCAAGCCATGAGGAGGCCAAGTTTTATATGTCACCAGGCCCTTCCACATGTGGCCTTTTAAATAGCCAATATAGTGCTCCCCAAGACCAGGCCCAACCTGAGCCTGTACCAAATTTTAGAGACTGGGAAACTGTGCCCTCCTCTGACTCTATCCAACCATTATTTGAGAATTCAGGCCAATCAAATTTTGACCTGCCTAATCCTGGTACCCTTATTCCTCAAGTCTGCCAAAAACATTGAATAATAGCCAATTAGGTGATAGAGGAGATTGTGAGCCTCAATAAGAATGGTGTTAGCTTTGCTAAAATAGCCAATTGGCTTCAATTTACTGAGGCAGTGATTAAGTGTGAGTTCCAATCCCTCTTGAAGAGAGGTGGTGCAAAGCTGGGAACAAAGCCAAAGAAGCAGGTCAACTCTCAGATTGATGGCAACAGCACCCATGTCAACCCCAAAAATGTTGACACTATAGTAAAGTGACAACCCAGCCTTAAATAATATTGTCTACTGGATGTCAATAATTTTTTAAGTAACAGCACACTTTACCCTTTACTTTTTGATATAAAAAATATTTTTAAACACATTTTTATAATAAAATGACCCCAGAGAGTTCAAAAATGCAATAAAAAATACCACAAGTAATACATTAGTTTAAAAGCTATGGCAACAAGCAAAAACAATCCAGATTTAAACAAAATGAACTCAGATTTAAATGAAATTAATTTTAAAAAAATTTATATTGATTTAAAATAGATTTGGGTTCATTTAATTTTTGCTTAGATCTGAATTCATTTTGTTTGTTACCATAGATTTTAAAACAACTGTAAGAATAAGATATATAAGCAAGTATTTGTCAATTTACTATGTAATTTACACTCTTTACTATAAAACTATTTTTTATTCCCTTGAAAAATAAAATTTCAATCAGACAAAAATAAAGATATTTTATATATCACAATAACTAAAAATATTAAGAAAATTCTAATGTTAATTTATTATACTTTATATAATTATAATTGAAAATATCTCATACATTAAAGATAAATTAACAAAATATAAGATATTTCTTACAAAACCACATTGAAACTGTATCTTAAACTTAACTTTTATACCTAAAAAGATTAGTACTATCCAAAAAAATAAAAAATATATAAAACCCAAAAGTAAAAAATAACAGGAAAGCAAAGCAAGGTTTATTGGGCTTATTAAAGCCACCAGCAAGAGCAGTTGCAACATCTTCTAGGTACTTCTTGATCTCTGTCACCTTGTACTTCTTTTTCACTACCTTCTGGACGTCCTCCTGGTATTCCTGGTCCTTACCCTTTCACTTCTTGGGGGCCACCCAGTTGGCCAGGTCACAAAACTTGGAAAAAGTCCAGGCCTGCTCCTCCTGCAGCTTATGGAAGAACTTGTTGTACTTGGGGTTTGACCCAAACTTCACCTTCATGTGCTTATACCATACTTTCAGGCTGGACATGGTCTTCATATCCCCCTTGAGGCAGGCGCCCTGGCAATTCCAAGGGGCATTGAACCCGCTCTTCCCTCACCAGGCAGTCACCTTCTTGCTTATCCATTGCTTTTCAAAGTACTCAAGGTAACCCTTGAAAATGGCGGAGTGCTTCTTCACATAAGCATCCTCCAGGAGAGCCGCAAAGCCAATCCCAGTATGCTCTGGCTGCACAAAAGCCAAGGCAGCAAACTGGGTGATGGCAAAGTGGCACTTCCCTTTACCATCATTGAGATACTTGTCAAAGAGGTCCTTCTTTCTCTTGATATTATTGATGAGGGCCTCTCTAAAATGGAAGAAGCAGCCCTGTACTTCTCCATTGAAGATTGCCTCAAAGGCTCTGAACTGAGATTGCTAAAATTCCATAATGATTACCTTCAGCCCAAGTGAGCACGCATGAGCTAGCTGCTCAGCTGCCTGGGAAGACTCATCTTCTCAGTGGAGGAGGGATTGGCCCTTGTGGTGTGGGTGGGAGGAGGGAGCTAGTTGGCAGGAAGGGAGCTCAAAGCATCATGGAGAATTTTGAATACTCTGGCATAAACCTCTGTCTAGGCCCCAGGCAGGAGAAAAAACACAAGGGGTATGACCTGGTCATTGAACTGCTCATTCAGTACCCAAAGCTGCTTAAAAGGGTTAAGCAGGTTGCAAATATGCCTTCACACATCCAGGTGGTAGCAGTATTGAGCTGCTCCAGGTTTTGGGTTGTGGCGTAGGCAATGATCCTATCCTCTACTTCCTGCCCATTGTCATGAAGCGGGAACATTTCTCCATCCTTGGTTTTCTTGAGGGCATCAAAAAGGACCAGGTCTTCAATTGTGGTGGCACTCTTGGCCAGGGGGTTTGAGGCTTGGCGCCTATCACTAGCAAACTTAACCAACTGGGTGTAGGTTGGCATCCTCTTTATATTGGTGGGGGAGAGGTGCTTATAGGCAAGCACATCCAGCTGGGTGGTGGAAAGGTCCTTGGAGGTAGGCATGATCTGCACAAGGTACCATTTTAGAAGATGGGCAATGGTTGTATTTGGTGTGATGCAGGTATGCTCACCCTTAATGGTTTGTACCAAGTTCCAGCGCTCAGTATTGAGCCGCACTGGGCAGGAGCGGTCCTCACAGGTATAGTGCCAGCTCTTGAAGCCCTGGTTGGTGTTATTGCAGCCAAAGATCTAACTATTTGCTACCATGGCTGGCCCCCCTTTGACGCTCATTATGGAAAAGTATTTTGGCAAGGTGAAAGGAACCTTGGACTTCCCATCAACATTGCAGATATTGCGGGCCACAAGAGGGTCCCATGGGCCAGCAGGAGCATGGTGAAAGCCAGGAAAGTAATCAGGGTGGGGCTTTGTATCATCCCCAGATGAACTTGAAGAAGGGGAGTTTGGTGGGGGAAGAAGAATGGGCATATCTTGGTGCTCCTCATGTGTAGGAGACTTATCCTTTGGAGGGGACTTCTTGGCTTGGCGCCGCTTTTTGGTAGGTGTCAGGAAGCCAGGCATAGGTAGAGGCACTGGTTGGCTTTGGTCAGAATACAGCTGGGCCAGAGGGTAATGCCCACCATAGGATGAGTGCTAACTTGATAATATAGGAAACAGATTGCCCAAGCAAAGACCAGGGACCTGAATTGAGCACCATAGTGTTTACCATTCCCATCAAAGTAATGTAGAGTACTCCAAACAGTTGGGTGGATATAGTCTCAGCCGCGGTGGGGGTCTCCATTGGGCGGTCAGGTTGCGGGGTTAAGGGTGGAGGCATGGGAAAGAAACAGGAAGGAAGATAATTGTACTTGTCTTTGAACAATAAGGGCAGCACCTCAATCCTCTTTCCTTCACGTCCTATGTATTCAGTTTCTTTAGTCCTTGCCAAGGGATTAGCAATGAGGATGATCTCCAAGTTGTACTCCGCATAGGCAGGGTTGGGCAGGTATTTGGTAAAATGCATAGGTCCAAAGGGGGCTCCTGGGGGACAGTATAGTGCCTGGGGAGGGTTGGCAGGTTAGTCTCCAGAGGGGGCAGTTGCCTGATGGTTTATTTGGCTGGAGTTAAGATGGAAGATCACTAAGACTAGATAAGGTAAGATTTGCCTGAACCAAAGTTTCATAAAACTTTACTATTGGAAATGACAATATGGTCATCACCATACTGCTGGGGCTTTTATACCATGGGTTTTTGCTTCCTCAATTTTTGCAGGGTTCAGGTTTGAAGACAAGGCACTGGCAGGGCATGGATCTTGGCTTAGAGTCTTGAGGGCGGCAGATCCAGGTTGTGCCTGCTCTGGTTAATAAAAGTGGCAATGCTTTGTTCTGCCGCCACTGTTCAAAATGTCACCTGAGTAGTTCAATTGTACTACCCCTTCTGGATGAAAGACTGGCAGCTGCTGGTAGTCATTGGCAGAGTTAACAGTAGGTTTTGTTTTAACCTCCTTAAGGCAAGCTACAACCTCTGCATAGGTCTGGATCTTTGATGGTGCAAGGTTGGCAGTAATATAGTGACCATTTGGGGAATTGTCCTCAGGAGACTGGCAGGTCTCAGAGTAACTCATCAACTGGGTTTGTAATTTAACAGGTGGGCAGTTTCCTGTCCACTTTGGCTGACTCAAGTAGTCTTTGGAGGGTCAGGGTTTGATTCCAGGATCTCCAATGTTGATTTCAAACCTCCAGTATTGACGCTTGGCAGGTTGGCAAGTTTCTGTCCCCCCTGTTTGGGGTCATCTATCTCCAGTGGTCCAGGGTTTGACCCAACTGGCAGTTGGGTAGTTTCCTGTCCACTCTGGTCAACATAAGGCTTTCCCTGAGACCTGGGTTTTAATTCCCAGGTTTTCAATATAAGTATTGAAATGTCATTCATGACAGTAGGCTCCTCATCTGAAGCCAAGTTGTAGAAACTGTGATCTGTAAGGGAATCATCAGATTTGTCTCCCCAGTGAAGAAGTGGAGCTCTTCTTGGGAGAGGGCTCAGGGGAGGGCTTTGGGGATGGTTTTGGAGTGGCCTTCTTTGACGAGACAGGCTTCTTCTTGGTGGGTTTGGTTGGCTTGGAGGGATGCTTGGTACCCTTTGGTTGTTTTTTTTGGTGTTTTGTCCTAAAATAATAAGTAAAATGGTTTAAAATAAAGCAATGTATTTAAAAAACAAAAAAAGCCTATGAAACATACTAAATAAAAATTAAATCTTAAGGGGTTTTATTGGCATTTAAAAGTTAAAAATACTTTAATGGTTTTATTTTAATATAGTTTTAAAAAACAAGTTAAAATTTAAGAGATTTATGTGAATTTATTAGCTTTATAATTAGATTTTCTTTTTAAAATTAAAAAGATTACGAGAAAAGTTAAAAATATAACATATCAAAAAATAGATGATTTCATTATGTAAAACATAAAGTTTATATGTGAGAAGTGAAAAGTGTTGAAAATATGAGTGTCAATTAGTAAAAAAAAGCTGAATTATCACTGACTATTAGAAAAATTTTAGATATCATTATTGACAACATTCTCACTGTCAACATTTTTTTAAAAATTTACTGAAAAAACATATTATGCTTAATTTAATTTATGCAGGCCAGCAAAATTAACTGTTTTCTGTGTATTTTTGCTCACATAATAAAATAAAAAATATGAAAATAAGTTAAAAAATAACCAAATTTTGTTATTCCTTTATTAAAAATTATATTTGGGTAGTAGTAATATGATATTTTACCATTTGGTATATAAGAAGTTGTTAACACATTGGTTAAGATAATGAAAAGGGTAAAGTGTTGACAACATCACTTACAACATTCTTTATAGGTGGTAAAAAAAATTTAAGCTTAATTGCACCTCTCTAATTTGCTTAACTCCACCCTAGTGGATGATCACAAGCAAATAAACAACATTTCTAATTTTCAACATTATTTTTAATAATAAACTCTATAGTAAATTACATAGTAACTCACACTTAAATTATTAGATCCTGGTTAGCCACCAATCCACTTAATATATTAAATCTGGAATAAGTACCACATATATATTTATAAGATGTATATTTTAACAATCAACAGTATGTATAATGTCTTTTTCAATATAATAATGTAATATTTTTTAAATCCATACTTAATTTTTATCTTGTAGATGCTTCAGTTTCATTATTAAAAATAAGTTATGCTTAAAAAGTGTCAACATTGACACTTTTCTGTTATAAAAACAAATAAAAAATAAACTAATTTTTATTAGTAAATGTAAAAGAAAAATTTGTTTAAATTGAGAATTTTATTAAGCTTAATATTAAATTGTGTCAAAATGGCCACAATTTTGTCATGTTGTCTGGGTTTGCACCCCTGAACACTTTAAAAAAATAATTAAGCTAGTACAACTAGCAAAAACCATAGGAGATTTTGAGCTTTGAGTCAACAGTGGCCATATTGACAAAGTGTTGAAATGGCCACTGTCAATATTATTATTGTTGACATGGGCGCTGTTGCCAGATTAATGACACCTATCCTCTAACACTTGCCCAAATCTGGAAGGATTCTTACCTCCAATTGACTGAGGTCCATTGTCTACTTGGTAGGACACGCCATTTCAAAAACAGCATCTCAAAAAATGCCATCTTGAAATGCGCCATCTCAATTTTTAGCTATCTCAATTTTATAGTAAAAACGCTATTTTGATTTACAGCATTTCAACTAAGAAAAAACAATTTAAAATTTTAGATTTTTTGAACTCCAAAAATTACCCAAAAAATTCCCAAAAAATAAAATTCATAAAACATTTCTAGGCTTAAAAAAGCCTCAGAATTTCAAATATGCAATAAAAAATGGGGTTGATCAGTAGAAACATAGTTGCGTAAAGCCCAAAAGTTAAAATAATACCAAAAGCAACTATTTTCATATATTTTAACTACAAACTATACTTTAAAATAAGCATAGAATTGTACCAAATACCAAAAAATTCAAATAATGGTAAAATCAAAGGAAATAAGAGAGAAGATAAAGTAGTATTTATTGGAAATAGGCTCAAACATTAGTGGAAAGAGCAACTGAGATGGCTTGAAGATGCTCAAGCTGCTATCCTTAGGATAGTAGGCAAGGACCACCTTGCTGATATCAGTGTACTTTTTTACCACTTTGGTCTGCTTGGGGGGGTTACCTTTGGTTTTCATACCAGTCTTGAAGAGGTGGGCAGAGATGGCCGGCTGGGTTTTTAAATGGACCATGATCTTATTGAATTAAGGGCTTATAAACCCTAACTCTTGTAGTAAACTGGCTATGCCACCCTACAGGGGAAGAGGTAGTCTTGATGAGGCTGTCTTTGACCTGCTTGGAACAGTTCCAGGTGATTGAGTCACCAACTTTTCTAATGTGGCGTGCTCCCTGAAACACTCCAATTCATTGAGTTTTGAAATACTCAATGAATGGAGCAAAGGCTTCCTGGTTGGCCTGGATATAAGGATGGCAGAGGAGGGCATCATAAAAGGCATTGGTCTCCTCCTTTTGTACAAGGGCAAGGGCAGCAAAGCAATTAAAAATGTCCTTTGCTTCTTTGGTGCCTTCAGTGTAGACCAGCTCATGAAGTTTAGAGCAGTTCTGGAGGCAGCGGCAGAGTGCCTGCCAGAAGTGGAAGTAGCATCCCTGAGGGGAGCTCTTAAAGACACAAATAAAGGCATTTGCCTGAGCCTGTTCAAAATCCACTACAGTAGTTTTAAAAGCTATCACAACAACCAAAAATACTTCATATTTAAACAAAATGATTTCAGATTTAAACAAAATTCAACTCTCAGGTTAAAATATACACTCTGTTAACAGAGGTTATTGGCGTTAATGAGCAAAATGAGTCAACACAGCAACAAAGGGCTTACATGCAAAGCAAAACCATCAAAATACAATCCAAAATACATTTATTCACAAACAAAATGGTGTGAGTTAACTATTGGTGTACATATGTTTACTATGTGAATTAGTGACAAAATACACCCAAGCAAGGTGAGTCAAAACTCAAACCAAAAACAAAACACAATATCAACTCACTATGTAAACAAATCACTCATGCAATGTGTGCAATGGATTGTAATCATGAATAAAACCAAGGTATCTAAAATAAGACACAAGATCTTAAACATTAATTTTAAAAATATTGTGTTGGGTGTTTGAATTTGGCAGTAAAACTAGGGAAATGGGTGGATTTTTTGAGTATTCTAATATATGTGTTGTAAACCAGAAAAAACTAATTAAGAAATAAAAAATCTTTAATTGGGATATTGGGTGGGGAAAAATTAATTAAATATCCATATTTAGATAAAAGCAAAAATTAAAATTAGGCAGTAATTTAATTGAAATTTATTTGATATTTTAATTAAATTTTAAAATGGAAGGAACACAACACCAGAGTACCAATACACCTGTTGTGCGCCGCAGTTGCAGTTGCCCCTGCGGGTCAAAGAATAGAGTTAGTGCAACCCAAGTGCCTACTCAAGGAGGAGACAGGAGAGGAGAGTTTCATAGTGACGCTGCACTGACACAGCTGGTTCAAGGAGCACAAGCTGCTAGGGTGCAGAGCATAAACCTTTGGGTCCCAAAGCTGACCTGGAAGCCCACTAAGGTTACCACTACCAAGAAAGTTAGAGACAAGGAGGTAGAGCTTACTTTATATTTGTTCAATGTTGTGTACCAGCAATAGTTGGTCCCGTCAGCCATGCTGAAGAAGGTGAAGCCTGTACTTGATACTAGCTACAAGCCCTACGCCAGTGATGGCAATCAGGAGGATGACAAGGAGCCCAAGTTCTATCAAACCAATGAGGGACAGTTAGTGCTCAAGAAAGATGCTGTGTTCTACAACAAGGTGCATATGCCTTGTAAGCCTTTCACCTATCAGGATCCCAGTTCATCTAAACCTACTTAGCCGCTCAGAAGCGCATCTCAGATATCAAACACATCATCCTGCTCAAGCTAATGCGTGAATCTGGTGACTACAAGGCGGCTGCAGCCATTGTTAGAGTGGATCCCAAGTACACCAGCAAGACCTTCCACAAATTCATTAATACTGGCTGTGTCCTTGCTGCAGAGAAATCCTTGCGTATTTCTACCATGCTCACCAAGGAGCACAAATGGGCAATCTGCCAGTGGATAACCCAGGACTGCCATCTTGAACTGGCAAATATACAATCAATGGTCAAATCTACTTTTGAGATTGAGGCCTCAATTTCCTTTTACTATCATCTGGTGAAGGGAATGTAATTTTCTTTGAAAAAGCTCAGGGTATCTCCCTACAACAGAAACAGCCCAGCCAACATTGACATCCAGAAAAACTACGCAGAGGCGTACACTGCCCTCAAAGCCAAGGGGACGGTCAAATTTTACTATATTGACAAATTGGCATTTGCCTTATCTATGCGCAATGCATATGGCTATGTCCCCAAAGGCTCCAATGATGGGATGGCTTGGCGTGCTGCAGTACGCGCCACAGCCTACTCAATGGTGGCTCTCCTTGGTCTAAAGGGGGTTGAGCTCTACCAAATTATATTGGGTTTGCATAACAGCAGGACCTTTCTATCATTTCTCTAATTGGTCCAGGAGCACCTGAGGCGCACAAGCCCTGGCTTCACCAATGTCATTGTATTGTACAATGTTGGTCTCCACAAAGTGGCTGACGTTCTTATAGAATTTCCATCAATTGACACCAGCATTGCTGTGGGCCCCCAGCAATTGGCCACGGCAAATTTGCGCCTTTTCTTCCTCCCAGCCTATTTGCCCTTCCTAAATCCCATTGAGGAAGCCTCTGGGTGGCTCAAGTGAGTCACCAAGCAAAGAACCCCAACTGGGATTGAGGACCTCTTTAATTTGCTATAGGCTGGGATCCACACCCTCTCAGCTGAGACTGTGGCCAAATTCTATGGCCACACTGATTTGTTCATTCCTGCGTGCCTAGAAAAACAGCCAATCAATTAAAGGCTTAGTGTGTCAATTTTTTTATATTCTCTAATTTACTATCTAAGATTATTAATTATCATTTTATATTTAAAAGTTTCCACACCTGCAATCTCATTCAGAAGGACCATCAATAGATGTAAGTAATTTATTTATTTTATTATATATTATTTTATTATTCCATCTGAGCTAATCCCAAACACTCAATAGTGGATTACACAAATAGATTTATAACAACTTTTGTCAAATAAATATAAAATAGTCATATAAAAATTAAATGTAAAATGTACAAGTTGTAATTTATCTTATTGTTGTATTATTTTATGCTTTTATGAAACCTGTTTCTGCAATATATTTTGCAAACTAGTTTACTGAAATAAGTATTAGAAAATTTTATTATAATAAAAATAATCTAAATTGTAATGAAATTTATTAGAAGAAAGAATTTATTGCAAACACCTGTAGTGAGTTCTTCAGTTTGTACCCACCCTGTGATGGAGGTGGCGCACAACCTTCACTGCCACACTGTGGACAGTGGATACACCCTTATTAAAAAATTCTTGCCTGCTGGTGAAGGGGAGTAGGGTTAGGTGCAAACTGAGGAGCAGCTTTTCATGCGGGGCTGCAAACCTGTAAATCCCTACCAGGGCCAGGGTGTCTTGTATCACTTGGTCCACCAAGTCATATCTGGGGGGACTTTCTTCCCGTCAAGTGCAAGCTGGGCCTTGTCAATTCCCAGAATGACCCTGTCTAGATCCTCTACGCTGGCGCTAATCCCAAAGAAAAAAGATACCCAAGGTAAACCACCAAGTGAAGCCTTTGCCCAGCAAAGGCTTCTGTGAACTCACATAATTTATTATAGACCTCACTGATCTTCTTATTGTACCTGGACTTTGCAAAGGTAAGATCCATTGCCAAGGGGAGCCCTGCTTCATCTGCACTCCAGGCTAGCCCAAAGTCCGCAAGGAGGATATTAGTTTTCTTGATGGCTGTTGCGTCTGCAACAGCCAATTTCCCCACTGCGCGCCCAAAGTTGTCCAGAAGGTAAGATAGGGTATGCTCCAAAGGGAAGCAGAAGCAAGAAGCCGCATGAGCCTGGCCCATCTCTGGTACATTCTTGAATGGGAGCGTTGCCAGGACGTCCCAAACAAGCTCAATGAAGTTTAAACAGTAAACTCCACTGAGGCTAACCGGGTCCAGGCGGACCAGTTGGGCGTCCTTGTAGGCAGTAACTGCCCACTTGGATGCCCCCTCTCCATGTGTCAGCCCAGCCAATGCCTCCCTGGACATAGGAAAGGACCAGTGGATGCGGTCCTCCAGCTCCTGCACAACAGGAAAGGGACAGGTACAATTGCTTGACCACATGAGTGGCGTAGTTGGTGTAGAATGTGGCCGGGACAAAGGGGACCAGAACTTGGTGGAGTTCACGTCTATATTCTCTAAAAAACAGGTAAGGATTTGCAAATTTTTATTAATTTTATTTTTTTATGTTATCTTATTGTATTTCTTCCTTGTCCGCAGCCTCAGCCAGCTTGGCCATTCTTGGCGCAAGCAATTGCGCTGGCAATTAAGTATCCTCTTCCCTGGCACACTTGAAGGGTTTGAGATGTTCATACATCTCCGGGTTGTCAACCCAAACAGACAGCACAGAAAGATTGTATGTTTTAAACTGGAGGCCCTCAACCACTGTCTTCTGGATGTTGAGAAGACACTTGATGGTCCTATCTGGGGTGACTGACATTTTTGTTATTAATGCCTTTGCAGACACCTTGTTGATTTTGTCCCCAGTGAGAACAGCAGACTTAACTTTGGCTTTGACCTTGCATTTGATGTCTTTGATTTTGGCAAATGCTAAGTCAAGGTCTTTGAGTAGTTTTTCAAGTTCTCTCATTTGATTTTACTACTAACCTTTTCATATGTTTTTATAGCTTTTGCCCCAATAAATTCTGTATTATTTTGATACTGTTGCCTCTTTGTTTATTCCTTTTTGTTTTCCCATCTACTACATTATCCCATCTTTTTACCCATTTTGTATATGTTTTACACTCATATAAATATGTGTTGTTTGCTTTGTGTTGACATTGCTTCCATAATTGCCATATTATTTTTAGCTCTTTACACAGCCCCTTGTGAAAATATTAACAACAATTTGGTGATCAGCTAAATTTGAATTAGAAAATTATAGTGTTAACTGTTTTTAGATAAAGTTGTTACTGATCCAAATTAAAAACCTTAATGATAAACTTTAAGCTAATCAGGAGCCAAGTGATAAAGTGATTGTTGTGACATAAAGGGACATTCAATAATTCTTTGGTGCATGTGCACTAATTAATATTATTGGCTGGATTTTTGCCATTGTACACCATTGCTGCTGTGGCAAGTTGTTGATGGAGTAGTGCTAACCCAGCAGCTGATTGGGCACTAGTACATTGACAACTTGTCACAGCGGCAATAACATACAATGGCAAAACATCCAGTCAATCATATTAATTAGCACACATGCACCAAAGAAATTATTGAATGACCCTTTATGTTACAACAATCACTTTATCACTTGGCTCCTGATTGGCTTAAAGTTTATCATTAAGGTTTTTAATTTGGATCAGTAACAACTTTATCTAAAAACAGTTAACACTATAGTTTTCTAATTCAAATTTAGCTGATCACCAAATTGTTATTAATATTTTCACAAGGGGTGTGTTTAAGTGCTAAAAATAATTGTGTTCTGGATCTAGATAAACAACATAGTAAATATATGATTTTATAGAAATAAGCTGAACATAAAGAATAAAATCATCAATAAACAAAGAGAACATGAACAATTGAAATTCAAAAAAAGATAATATAAATAGAAAATGTTTGGTGACAGGGGTTTATTGGGGTGGGGGAGAGTGATGCCTAGGAGGCAAAATAACAGATAAAGGAAGAAGTAGAGGTGGTGCTGGCCTGGGGGGGTCTGGGATTGGGTGGGTTGGGCTTGTGGGTGAGGGGTGTTGGTGGCAGGGGTGGAGGCAGGAGGATTTGCATGATGGCTACCATATAACACTTGTTGTATTCCTCATTGGTCATTGGCTGGATGGGCTGTTAGGTGGCAGTGGCCTGAGGTGGAAGGTGCTTATCTATACATGATTGGTTGCCCATGTTCACATGGAAAACCATTTGTGCAAACAAGTCAGCCACCATCTGGCAGCCAAAGAGAAAATTGTGGTCAAGGACCCCAAGATAGAGGCCGTTGAAAGCCTGAGGGTGGCGCTCCTGTAATGTGGATCTCATGTTGAAGAAGACAACATCAGCCAGATGTATATCTGTATGGCTGGCGGGGTAGACTGAGGCCTGATGCCCGCGTCCCTGGATGGCCTTGAGGGCAGTGGAGCTACCCTTCATCTGGTGGCTCAAGAAAACCTGGTACTTGGAATTCAAGCTATCCCAGGAGTTGAGTAATCCACTGAGGATGTGGCTGTATGAGTATCAATTGATGAAATCTGGGTTTGTCCAATAGTAGAAAAAACCCTTGGCTGAAACAGCCAGAAACATACCAATTAATGTCCCCTTCCTGACCTTCTTGACCTTCTTCCTTCTATTCTTGGTAGCAGCTTTTCCTTGCTCACCAAAATCATCAAAAGCTATTGATAGCTTGTAATAGGAGATGAACATGACATCATTAGTTAGACTAGTCAGGCATTGGACCAGGGTTGATTTGATGGCGGTGTCATACAGGGAATCCTCAGCGCTGTCCCATTGGTCACCAGCAAAATTGGTAAGAATCTGTATGGAAGCCACCTTCCCATATATCCAGAGCTGCAACATGCGCTCAGACATCCAAATGACATGGTGCACAAGTTGCTTCCAGACCTGGGTCAATGGAAGCTTGGGATCCTGCTGGAGGAGGTCAAGCATGATTGGGTATGCCTCAGATATTTGTGACTCAGGGGCCTTCTTGGGCTTCTTGGCCGTCCTGATCAGATTCCCCCTGTTCATCAGGTTGTTGAATTCCTGCATGACAGTAGCTCAGGTAAATTGCAACTGGGCGGCAATCTGTTCCCAGGACAGACCCTGTAGATTCAGTGCCACAATTTTCTGAAGAATTTGGGCAGTGATGATTTGTTGCTTGGGGCACTGAGCTGGGGGAACTGAAGCCTGATTGGCTGTAGGGGGGCAGGTTGGCTGGTGGCAGGAAGGCGTTCCAAATCAAGGTTGCCATCCTGATTGGTTGGTTGGTGGGCAGCTTGTGCAGGGGTGGGTATGGGAGCAGGAGCAGAGCTAGACACTAAGTGACTCTCAAACAAGTCAAAGTCATAGGGGTTGGTGGTCAGGTACAAGTCAGCTTCCTCATTACCCGGCTCAAAGGCTTGGGTGTAAACAGGTGCCTCCACGCCCTGAGCCTTGCCTCCATTGAAGCTGGCTTGGCTGCTGGCACCGTCAAAGATATTGCTTGTAAAAACCATTGTAAAAAACCTAGGATAAAATCACTAAAAGTAGAAATTTTAAAATTTAATGATTTATTTTTATTGGAATCTCAAGTCCATATTTGGAAGGTTCTCAAACCCATTCCATTCAAATCTGGAGCCATGAAAATGGATCAAATGCCTATGTTCCTAAATTGGATAGCTGTTGATTAGCTGTTAAATTGATAGTTGTCTATTTTAGATTGCTCATACTACACATTTGTGTGAGTTCATTTTGTTTTGTGCTTGTGGAATCTTGCTTCTATATTGCTCAAGTTTTGTTTCACTTCAGTCCTTCTGCTGATGCCTCATATGAATCCTGATTGGATTATAATATACTCCAGAACAGCATCCATCCATTTCACTTGTTGAGTCAGTTCATTTCATTTATGGTTTGAACTACACCTCTTGGTGTTTGATATAATTTTGTATAATGGGCTAGTAAAATTTCGTTTTTTGTTTGACAGTCCATTTATTAACTGAAATTTTATAAATTAATTGAATCCTGAATCTTGCGCAACTTGGATTTTGTTTTTTTCTGAGGTATTTTTGGTTGTTGCCATAGCTTTTTAAACTACTGTACCAGATATTCATGGTAGGGAAGGCTTTCTGGCTTTTTCTTGGTTGGGGTGGGAGTGTCTTCTTCTTGGGAGATGGATTTTTTTCTTGTGCCCTCTAGTCTCCTTGGGCTCCTCTTCAATAGTTGGGAGGATTTCATCCAGTTTAGCCTTTAAAAATGTGAGTGCCCAGGCATATGTTTCCTGCTTCTTGTTGGGAAGGGAGAAAAAGACAAGGGGAAGAACTAGATTACCAATCTGCCCATAGATATTCCAAAGCTGGCTGAAGAGCTTTGGGCAAGTTGAGAAAGTTCTATCTGCAAGCCAGGTCTTGCACTTGAGGAGGTTGCACAGATCTTGACTTGTTGCAAAGCAGATGATACACTCTGGGGCATGTTGAACATCATCATGAAGAAGGAATATCTCCTCATAGTGAGATAGCTTTTGCTCCTCAGTGATGATCAATTGGTCAATGGAGCTTGCACTGACGTCTTCAGTGCTCAGAGCATATCTCTGATCTTGAAATATCTCTGTAATTTTGAGGCGCCACAACAGTTGCTAGTTGGGTATCATTTAAATTAAAGGGCGCATTGTTGACGGCCTCAGTTGCAGTTTGATCCTTTGTGGTTGGGATCCCCTGGCAAAGAAACCAGCAGATAAGTTGATAGAGAGGGTCAAAAGGCTCAGTGCAGTCATGGTTAACAGTTAGGGCTTTGAATCATGTAAACCCATAAGTGGTGAGCCTTGCAGGGCAGTCAATGTTATCACATTTGAAGTGATGTTGGCAGATAGGCTTCTTCTCATCATTACAGCTGAAGCTTTAACCCTTGTAGACAAAGCTGGCACCCCCTTTCTTAGTCATAATTAGAAAGCTGATAGGGCATGTTGTTGGCACAGCAAATGTGTTATTTTGGTTTCATACATTGTGGATGGAGTTAAGATCCCAGAGCTCAATTGGCTCATTTGCAGGAGCACCAGGCTCAGGCTCCTGCTCCTCTTCATCCTCAGGCTCTGAAGTGGGGTCAGAATGGCAATTGAAGTTGAACAACTTCTCTTGAGGATCAGAGGGGAAGTAAACAAATGGAGAGTGAGGAGGGGTAGGACTGTTTCCCTCTTTTTCAGGTGATGGATTTGGGGTCTTGGGGGGAGCTTTGGCCTTAGAAGGCTGCTTCTTTGGGGTTGTCTTGGCTTTTTTGGCCTTGGGCGGAGTGATTTTAGACTTTGAGGCCTTGGGCGCAGCTTTGGCACTTGGCTTGGGAGGCATCTAAAAGTGAATTAGCATCAAAATATGAGCAATTTAGGGGTTGTTTTTAAAGAGAAAAATGAGAATGTTTTTAATATAAAAGTATCAATTTTTTTACATAGAATTGTAGAAAAAATCAAAAAATATATACTATCAAAATTTCAATGTTTTTTATTTTGTAAAAATAATTTTTTATTAGTAACACAAGTATGCAAAACTTTGAGTTTTGACTGAAAACTTGCAGTCAAAATGGTGTTTTTGAAGTGACATAATTGAGGTGCTGTAGCTCAAAAAATAGTGTTTTGACCATTTTTTATATTAAATTAACAAATTTTTGGTGGAGCAACCTCAACTGGGCCAGAGATTAAAACTTAAAATTCTCAAAAACTAGCTTATACAACTGGGGTTAAAAAGTGCCCTGTTGTTTAGAGGAGATCAAAAAAATATATTTGCAAAGTTTCATCTGTTTTCTTGCATTTTTTATTAATATGGTATTTGACGTGAACTAGTACTTTTAAAAAGTGGAAAGCATCAATTGCAGTGGGGGAATCAATATAGCGTAGCCTGGCGTCATATGTAATTTCCCTTTATTTTCTCCTATCTATTGTGCACATCAAATCAATAGCGTGATATGAAACTCAGTGGAATTTGAAGTGACATAAATCAAAATGGTGTAATCACCCTTTTCCATATTAAAATCACTATTAAAATATTTTATTAAGAAAACCCTTATCAATTTATCCATGTATAATAAAGTTATAAATTACATATAACAAAACTGGTTTTTTACCCAGCCATGACAATCACTAGAAGGACTATCATAGTGGCGTCTATTTAGGTTGTTCTTATTATAAGTGTCTTAGAGTAATACTATAGGAACATCTTCTGGCACTATACCATAGGCTTTGTTTTAGTTTGGGTATAAGCTTATTTTAGTTAAAGATAAATAGCATAAATTGAGATGGTGTAAACACACCCCACACTAAGTGATTTCATAAGTAAATAAAGTTAGCAAAATAAGATTTAATTAATCTGACTCAAAGTGATGGAATTGAGATGGCGTAAATTTGAGATGCTGCATTATAAAGGTATATGTAAATTTTAACTATTTTATTGTTTATTTTTTTCTTTTGTGATTCAAAATAACTAACACAAAAAACAATCTCAAATTAAATTTGAGATGGCGTTATTTGAGATGCTGTTTTCAAAATGGCGTGTTCTACTGTCTACTTGGGCTCTGTGGCATATTCATTGCCTGCACACTGCACAGCAGTGAATGTACAGGCTTACTGTTAGTGTTCTGGTTCTGAACAATCAGCCAGCTGATGAGTTGGATAGTGGCTCTCATTCACCCTATAGCCCCGTGATCAGTGCCATCATTACCTGCTGCCTGTCCTCAATTTTAGACAATATCATATTTATATATTTCTACAGATTGTCATTAAATGTCCAAAGTTATGGCAACTAGGGGAAAAATCATCCTCAAGGGTAACAAGAAGGGAACAGGTGGTATTTTCATTGGTGGATTCCTTACAGATTCCTCAAAAAGTACTTTATTTTACTGAACTACAACCATCTACACCAATAAATACTGGTACAGGAAATTCCTATCTGAACTTCTCTCCACCTGGAGCTCAGTACTCAAAATTCTGAATATTCCTGAACCACTAAATAGAGTGCACTAAAGTGGCCTACAAAAAACTGAGGAGACAGTCATGATGTCTCTATTTTCCCTGCCAGCCATGCTGATCTTCAGCTGGGCAATGTGTTGTTTTCTTAAACCTTGGAGACACCATCTGTGAGCGCAACCCCACAACCTTCAGCCAGGTGGTTAGTGCAGCAAATGACCACACTGCTCCCCCTGTCAAATGGTCACTGAAATTTTCACAAAGATGGCACTGAATGCCCATAATAGCAGCCAATAATCAAATGATCACCAGATGCCCCCTTGCAAATACCCACATACAAGCCAATCATTGTTCTCTCTGAGTCTGAATATGATATTATTCATTACCAAATCCTCCAAGCCGCTTAAGGCACTCATAAGAAACTAGGTTCTCCAGCTGCAATAGTACCCATCTAATCCTCCCAGGTGATCAGACCCAACTACTCCAGCCAACCAAGTCCTCCCCCCACAATTCAGCCTGCCAACTAGTTTGCCCTGCCCACTCCCATATTTCTCCAATTAAACCTTGTCCCCCAAACAATTTTTATATTTATTAATATATATCATTTTAATTTTGTAATTATTTTTATCCTGATAAAATATTTTATATCTTACTATAGTGATGATTGGTTTTATCTATGCCACAAGTTAAATTAAGCTGCATTAATATTCATTAATTCTAGTATAAATTTAATTTTTTATAGTGTTAAAATAAAGGAATTTAAAGCTACAAGTGCTACAGACCAGCCAATTTGAATGGGTGCTAATTTTTTGCTGTCTTTGTGCTTGGCTCAGACCAGACACACCTCAGTTAAAGCACCAAGTTTAACTTAGTGAATAAGCTTGTTGAAAATAAGACATGTCTTTTGTTTGAAAATTGGGGTGCCAACTTGTGGCCAATATAGCATCAGTGAACCCAGTGGTTGGGTGCTATATTAACCACAAGTTGGCAGCCAATTTTCAAACAAAGACATATCTTATTTTCAACAGGCTTATTTCACTAATTTAAACTGGGTGCAATAACTGAGGTGTGTCTGGTCTGAGCCAAGCACAAAGACAGCAAAAATTAGCACACATTTAAATTGGCTGGTCTGTAGCATTTGTAGCTTTAAATTCACTTTATTGTAACACTATAAAAAATTAAAGTTATACTAGATTTATATAGAATTAATAAAGAATAAACCATCTCACCAAATACTCTCTGAACTGTATGATCTATGTTGGGAATTTCAATCAAGAAATGATGCCAATTATGACAGAGCTCATGGATTAGGACTTCAGCAACCAACTCAATAAATGTACAGTGTAAACAATGATGCTAATTATGAAGGAGCTTGCAGATATGGATTACAGCAGACAAACACTATACATTGATACTGTAAATTCAGAACCTGAACGTAAAAATGCGGGATTGTCAAATCCTTGGTCCAAAATTTAAATCACTTTTGTGGGCAACTCAGCTGAGTGAAAATTAAAATATTTCATAAAAGCAACCATTTATTTTGACTAATTGGTTTATTTAAATTGGCAAATTTGAATCTCTTGAGCAGATAACTCAACTAACAAAAATCAAAACACAACAAACAAATGCAGGATACATGAATCAGAAATGCGGGATTCTAATGTACAATTTGAGATTTCCTGTATTTCAAACAAATCATAGACATCATGTAAAATTAACAAATATGAAATTGAGGGATTGTCAAATCCAAGAGCCAAGTTTCAAATCATAATTGCAAAGAATTTGAAATAAATATACTTTATGGTTGTCTCAAAAAGGATGCTAAAGGATCTAGAGTGGATTTGTGCTAATTCTTTTAGGAATCATAGGTATTCTCAAAAATCACCCTATTCTATTTTAGGGCAGCTAAAATTTATATCCTACTATTCACAAAATTAACATATTTAACAATAAAATTGACTAAAATATACACTCCTCTTTTTGAGTTTTTAAAATTTTAATAAAATTTTTTATGTCTTTTTTCAATAACAACCAAGTCAATAAGCTGTTCCCTGTCCTTGAAAAAATCATGCAGGGCTACGCTGGGTCTCTTAACAGTGAAGCCTATGTCTATGGCCACTCCCAACCCACAGGCCTCTCCTCAAGCACCACCCAGGAGTGTGTTCTTTCTCCTGCAACTTCCAGCATGGCCCTGTTTGCCCATCATGCACAGCTAGCTACCAACCCAAATCCTGTATCAACAATGACATCTGGAACCAGCCATTTGAGCCATGGGGTCACCCAAAGAGCCCAGAATCCTGAAACAGCCAATCAGATGGCATTGACCAGTTCACAAGATAGACACATCCCTCCCCCCAGCCAATCAGCCTACGAGACACAGAAGAAAATTAATCACTCTGGCAATTGTTCTTGAAATGGTTGAAAAGTGAGGAAAGCTTATGTCTTTTGGGGAAATTGCAGCCGCAATGAGGTTTGCAAAGTGCACTGTGGCTGCAACCCTGCGAGCCTATGCCAACTGTGGCCCCCCTACCAAGAAAACCCCAACTGGTGCCTGTACTTCAACCAAAGGTGATACAGCCCATCCCCTTATGATAGCCATTATAGAACATGACCCACAGATGCCCCTGGTCCAGGTATGTCTCCAGTTGGGACTCCACAGCATCTTCACCAAAAAAAGAACAGTGAATTTGTGGATGCACAGAGTTGTGATTGCTGCTAGAATCTTGTCCAATCAAGTTCTCAATGGCCCCATTTTGGTGAATACCAACCCCTATAATTCAACTAATTATTAATTTTATCAAAGGAAGGGCAATGAGGGCCCATAATGGCGTCATCTTTCTGCCGTATGCTAAGATATCTGCAAGTATTCAAGACTATGGAGAAAAGTGTATCCAATCTGATGTGTAAAAGCGTGGCCCAATCTTGTATTTTTTTGT
The DNA here is from genome assembly GCA_014839935.2 of Entomophthora muscae. Taxonomy (NCBI): domain Eukaryota; kingdom Fungi; phylum Entomophthoromycota; class Entomophthoromycetes; order Entomophthorales; family Entomophthoraceae; genus Entomophthora; species Entomophthora muscae. The sequence continues at coordinate 22,045 of QTSX02003580.1, read as the reverse complement.
TAGGGTTTTATTGGCAGTTTACCCATTGGGCGGCAATTATTACTCAGCAATATTAAATACTGCAGATGGGTATGCCTACCAAACGGAGCTCAAGTTCATTCTGGAGGAGTGGGCCACACAAAACGCGGTGCACACAGTTGTACTGAGTGCAGAGATGGAGCAGCGGGAATGGGCAACCCAAGAAATCTGGGCTGCAGGGCATACTTGTTGGTCCTACCCCATCAACTATGCCAAAATGCATCTTGCAGATGTATGTCTCTACAATTTTGGTTCCACCCTCAGGCACTTAAAGCCTGCCACCTACAACAAACTATGCACCCAAATTAATAAGGGGTATGAGCTTTTCCCTTCTGCGTCTGTCCAGGACTAATTTGATCTCATCATCTTCTATGCAAGTGATAGTGATAAGTCCAGAAAGGACCCCTGCCTCCCCCACGCCAGTCCATTTATTTTGTCAAGCCAGTATATGTGACAGAAGAAGAATTTGAGCAATTGAAGCAATCAGCTCTTGCTTTCTTTTCCCAGTCAACAAACCCTGCCTCCCCAACCCCCCATCAAGCCACCTGCCTTCCAACCCTGACTCCCAAACCAACACCCATTCCCTCACCACTATCTCTGATGCAGTCCCTTTCACAGGTTCAGATGAAGGCAATGTTCATTCTGCTCATTCCCTTCCCTTCCTATCCTTTGATTAATAAACAAGTCTTTTTTTGTGACAACTTATTGAAGTCAATATCTCTCTTTCTTTCATAATTAATAATATTTTTTTACATTATCAACGTTTCACATAATTAATGCAATGTTGTACATTTTACAAATAGCTTAAAATTATGAGCATACATAGTTTTCATCATTAATAATAAAGTAAAGACAATAAAAATAAAATTTGCATTAGAATATTGCAATTAGACGTCAACTCTTGATATTTTGATATTATGTGCATAACTCAATGCATTTTGTTTAATAAAATCCATTGTAAATGTGACTTTTTTATTATAATTTAAAATAGGTTGACTGTGTTTATATTAGAGAGCTATTAACGCTTAGTACAAATATTGATCCATAGTGCATTTTAAAGCCTGTATATTTACCTATTGGTAATAATTCTATAAAGTTTTTAGTTGGATTTTGCGAGGTAATAATAATGTAATGTGTTAATAAATTATTGTTTTTGTCATTAATTGGCTGATTTTCTTTGCTGTGGCAATTGTGCATTTTCTGATATTTATGCACTAGTATCCAATTGGTTGGTTTCACATCCAATTGCACAGGCAATATGAAAACAAGCTGCCACCCCAAGACTGGATGTGGTCAGGGTGGCAGCTTGTTTTCTTATTGCCTGTGCAATTTGATGTGAAGCCAACCAATTGGATACTAGTGCATAAAATATCAGAAAATGCACAATTGCCACAGCAAAGAAAATCAGCCAACTAATGACAAAACAGTAATTTATTAACACATTACATTATTATTACCTCGCAAAATCCAACTAAAAACTTTATAGAATTATTACCAATAGGTAAATATACAGGCTTTAAAATGCACTATGGATCAATATTTGTACTAAGCGTTAATAGCTCTCTAATATAAACACAGTCAACCTATTTTAAATTATAATAAAAAAGTCACGTTTACAATGGATTTTATTAAACAAAATGCATTGAGTTATGCACATAATATCAAAATATCAAGAGTTGACGTCTAATTGCAATATTCTAATGCAAATTTTATGTTTATTGTCTTTACTTTATTATTAATGATGAAAACTATGTATGCGTTGAAGATAGTACTATAAAAATCAGTTTTTTGATAGAATTCAAACAAAATGTCAACTATCTATAACTAGATAAACAAATTAGAAGTACACCTTCAAAAGGTTATTGAAATAGAAAAAATATCAGGGAAATAGTGACAGGAAAGCTGTATCAAGAGCCAGCCACTAATCCAGTCAAAAGAAGGTGCTATGAAAAAACTAGGAAATATTATAGACAAAAAGAATAGAGAAGCATTACTAAATCTCTAGAGAGCAATTCTATCAACCCTGAAGTTCAAAAATGCGGCCTACAATTTGTGGGAGTTCTGGTAGGGGGCCAAAGAAAATAATAAGAAGATCAAACTAATTGAAGGAAATGAAGTTCCAAAGGAAATTGACACCAATGAAGAGGAAAATAATTAAATGGAAAAAGACAAAAATAAAACACAAGCAGGAAGCAGGAGCAGTTCACAAATACAGAAACTTTATCAAATGAAAATCAAGAGAAAGCACAAGTTGCAAGAAAAATAAGGAAAATTAAGCCCAGGAAAATTAATGAAGAGCAGCCAACACTTATGAAGTTTGCCAAAGTGGCGCCTGTGGCTGAGGGGGCCACAGGGGAAACAATTAGTAAGTCTTTTTATGTTTTACTTATATTTATTTTAGTCATCACCAGGAATGAGAATGAGGTTGCAGAAGTGGCAGCTTTTACGCCAAGTTAGTTATATGGGGGTTACCAGTTACTGGTAGCCCCTGTAAAACAAATAAATAAAAACCAAATAAATAAAATAGTTTAACAGAATATGAATAATTTTTCAAGTATTGAAGCTAAAGCTAGGGAATATTTAACACCTGTGAGGTGCTTGCCATGGATAAGGGAAGCATATGAAATAGGATCAAATATCAATTTCAAAGAAATAAATGAAATTTGTGGGGATATCAAACTAAACTTTGATGAATATATATACAAAAGCATTCAACAATTCCCCTTCACAAACATCAACAAATATGAAAAGAACTTAATAAAAACCAACTTTCAAATAGGAACTGAATACTTGAAAACTGAAATTTTTAATGAAGTATTTAAGACACTGTCAAATAAAGTCAGGGATGCAGTCCTTGTGAAAACTTTTAAACCTTTATTTATTTTGTTTGACAAGGCCTGGGGGGCTGATTCAAGTCAGGCGCCCCCAGAACCCTCTTCAAGTTCAACCAAACATCCTAAATCAATAGGTTAGTTCAAATATTCAAAAAAATATGCATGTTCTCAGAAAAGTATACCTTGCAAAGAATTCATGTTGCGGTATACCTGGGAATCCTCCTTCACTGCAAATTAAAAACCAATGTCAAAAAATTGGAGGATGTACCTATTCAAATGAACATTTGCCGCTTAGCCCTCAACCGCCAGAAGACACCACAGGGATACAGGACAGTTAAGCACATCCTCTATGACTCATTTGCATTGGCAACGTTATATGGGTACTATGTGCCCCCCAAAAAACCTATAGATCAATTCACTCACCCGCCTTCCTTTTATCAAACAATCAACAACCACCGGGGTACAGGGCGCCACCCCTCTAGCAATTTCATCCAGGGTTGTCCACCACATACAGAAGAGTACAGGGATAAATTAGTTGCTTTAGCCAAAAATTTAGTTTTGGGGTATAATTCTCCGGAATAATCACATTCCCTTTGCAATTAAATCCCCCAATAAATATTTTCCCCTTGCAAATTAAATTTTATTTTATTTTACTTTTTATATTTTAATAATAAAATTTTAAGATTAAACTATGTAATATTAAAATTTTACTATAAAAATTTTAATAATACATATTATAATACTAAAATTTTTAATATCAAATATTTCAATATTGAATAAATCTCAATTTAATAAAAATAGTTAAATTTCAAATATTTAAACTTTTATATTTAAATTTTAAGATTTATAATTATAATTTAAATTTTTAATATTTAAATTTAATTTTTAAACTATAGTAGTAATATATAATTAGGTTGATAATAATAAAGGGACAGTTTAATAAAGTGAAAATGTGTAATAAAAAATATGATTTATAAATTTGTTTACAAACTAGCGCGTTGAGTACAGGTTCATTTATTACATAAACAAACAACAAGAGTTGAATTTATCTGTATCATGCAACCACTACACTATTGTTCTTAACAAATGATTGTTTAGAACTCTAATTACCTTTCCCTTGTAATATGATTTGATAAACATATTTGATATACTTGACCTGCATCCTAAGTACTAATTAATAAGCAATATATGAAAATCATTGGTTTCTGTGTTGTATGGCTATAGTGGCACTGAAATAACAAGGATCAGATGATGACCTGCAAGGTTCAATTTGTGGCTTAGAAAAGCCAAAGTACCATCAAGGATTCACAATTATTTAAATAAACTAATTTATTTCTATCATTTTTAATTTATTTATTTGTTAGTGCATTATAATAAAAATATATCCATCTTTTCTAGTATAATCAATTTTACTTACCTTTTCCATGTATTCCTATATGTCTAAAATACAATCAAATGCCATATTATTATATATAAATAATAATTTTTGAGTCCTAATAAAAACAAACTAAATAAAAATAAAAATAAATAAAACCCAGAGCGCCCATTTATCTGATTGGCTCAGAGGTCAGGGCTTTAGGGAGGAAGGATTCCAAGTGCTTATAGAAAGCTGCCACCACATTGGGTGGCATTGAAAATTGGCTGATCTCAAGAATGTCAAAGAGATCCTCTGTGTCCTAAGGGAGGCCTTGTTTCACCTTATTCTTGATTCATCCAAAGACCTCCTCAATCAAATTCAGGAATGGGGAATATGGCAGGAGGAAGAGAAGTCTCATTGGATAATTGATAAGCCGGTGGCTGGAGGTGTGAAAGTTTTTGTTGATGGGGAGAGGAACTTGGACACAACCAGATCCACTTTGTGGAGCCTGACATTATCCAGCACAATACTGTTGTTTGTACTGCAGTAATTGATCCAGAGATACTCCTTGGCAGTTTGGAGAAAATCAAGAAATGTCCTGCTATTATAGGAACCCTTGATCATCTGATACTGGTCCAACCCGCAAGGACCAAGAAGCACTACCATGGAATAGGTCTGGGAACGGACAGCTGCACAATGGGCTACACCGTCATTGGACCCCTTCTCAACCTACTCATGCCTAGACCTGAGTGAGGAGGAAAATAACAATTTGTCAATGTAGAAGAACTGGACATTCCCAGTCTCCTTTAGTGCCAGATATGTCTTGGCATAAATGCGTCAATCCTTGATGGTCTTCTCGCTGTTCCTATTGTATGGAGAAACTCCAAGGACTTTCCAAGAGAAGCCCAAATCAACCATTGCTTTGTAAACAAGGGTTTTAAACACAACAAGGCCCAAACTCTATGGCAAGCATTGATTGGACAGCAAGTGCAACAAGGTGGCAATCCTTGGTAACCCACTGCTTGATTGCCTTGAGATGGGTGGGCTGAAGTAGGCTGGGCTGTCGCTTAGCCTTGGAAGATTTTGCAATTTGCCCGGTGTTGCCATACTTGGTGTTGATGTTGGCAATGTATCTGTCCATGACACCAAATCAGGATGCAATATCCTAAACCACCATTCCCCTGTTCAAGCAGCTTATGAGAGCTTCACACTCACTATCTGTCAACTGACGCTAACCCTTGGCAGGTACCACGGCATCCTGGCAAGCAGACTCAACAAAGGGGATAGGGACCTTTGTGTCAATGGTGGGATCACGCTTGGTTACGCTGGCGCTGTCAATAGTGGCATAAGACACAGGCACAGATGGCTCTTTGGTGGTGACCAATGGCTCATATGAGGTATCAAAAACGCGGAGGCAGGAAGTAGCAACTCTTAGATCAAGAGTGCAGGGCCAGGTGACAACTGGGTACATGGTGGAGGTGTATGTAACCTCATTATTCCTGATGACCTTTGTGTATGAGACTTTGGTTGCAGGCCTTGAGAGCAGCTTCTGTCTAGGATTAAGGCTACTGTTCCTGGTCTGAGATGCAGGAGGTGGTAGGCTGGCACTGACACCTTGGGAGGGCTGTGTGTTGGCATGACTCCCCTTGAGTTGGGCTTTGGGTCTGTTCTTGGACCCTCTGGGACACCCTTGTGGATAGGCTGCCCTGCAGGCTGGTGCAGGAGCTGGTTGGGAATGTGATTGATGGTCCATAGAAATAAAATAAAAATATATTTTAGATTAAATATGTATTTATTTGGATTTATTGGTTTAGTTGTGGGTAGTTATTTTCTCTTGAGTTAGCCTTGAATAGTAACAGAATTTCTATATCCCTGACTTGAAGTGAATAATATTGTATACTTTCTGGGTTTGGATGATTTTAAAGTTTAATCACTTTTTATGTCTAAACATGGTTGTGGAGATTGGATTTTTCATTTGATTCTAGTTGTGGTAGAGCTTCTTGATTTGGGTTTGTGTTTCCTAGTGTGCTTACTGTACATTAAATTTGGATTCTAGTTCCCACAATTAATATCTGAGTTTAATAGTGGCATTCAAAAGTGATTTCAAATTTGGTTCATGAATTTGACAATCCTTGTCATGCCCTGCCCCAAAGGGCAGGCTCTTAAAATGTATCATATTTGTTGTTTACAATCAATTTAAACCTTTCAGTATTTTTTTAATATTGAAATTTTGAATTGGGAGTTAATATTTAAGTATTTTAAATTTAATTACCTTGTTTTTTTTCTATTTGCATTTGATTTGTTGTTGTTGTTGCTCTGTCTTCTACTCTATCATATTATATATTTCTACTTTAAAGTTAGAATTTTTCACCTATTCTTACCTTTCAAAACTCCTGCTTATGTTGTTGCCCTTTCAGTTTCAAATTGCAGAACTGCAACTTCTGTTGGGCTTTGCAGCTCTCCTTTCTCCAGGTTTTTTTTGGGTTTCTCCAGTTGCTCCTTTTCTTGGCTGTTTCCTTCCCTGCTGATTTTCACAAAACTGAGAAATACAAGCTATATAATAAAGAACTTGTGAAGAGTAGGCTTTAAGCCAAAATTCTATGTGATTTCTACCCTTCAATCATTTTACCAAATTTAAACTTTGAGATCTTAATTTCTAGAGATTTATAAATTTTTATTAAAATTTATTTTAAAGTTTAGCCTTTTCATTTCTTGAACAAATGGAACTAGTAAAACAACAAGCCTTAGGCTTGTTGTATCCATTGTTTTTCCTTAAATAATCTTTCAATAGTTATATGTATCAATTTGCTGATGGAGAATATCCAAATATTGACATTCCTTTAGTTACAAATTATTCACTATTGAACACCTTATTTTATCTTCTTTGCATAGGGTTCTTAAACTCAATCACTCCTTTTATAACTCAGTATAGGTTTTTAGCAGGGTTCTGTAAGATTGTTTTGCAGACAGTTCCAATCTTTTTATACCTTTTAAATCTGAATCCTAATACCTTACACATGCTGGTCTATAACCTTGCACCACTATGGGCAAGACCTTACAATCCTGCAATTTCAAAAAACATAGTAAACTTAATGAAAATGGTTGATGAATTTGAACGCTTCAAAACTGATTCCAGTTAATTCATTTTGTCCATTGGAAATATGCAGTTCAACCTGAACTTTGCAAAGTGTCTACAAGTTCCTGCATTTTCAAATATTTAAATAAATACTCAAAAAATCAATTTAGTTAAAAAAAGGCCATCCCACAAATGTGATTCAAAATTTAATCCAAGGATTTGACAATACCGCATTTTTACGTTTAGGTTCTGAATTTAAAGTACTGAAAAACTTGCAATCAGGCTCCTAAACATACAAAAAGATGTTTTCAACAATCTACAGCTCAAGCCACAGGGGTTTGTGGCCGTGGAGGTGTGGGAAAAGAATCTAGATATGTTCAACCAGCTTAAAAATAAACAAAAGCATAATATGACCAGAAAACTGCAAGCGAGAAGAATTTTAAAGTAGCCCCTGTCAAAGGGGTAACAGTATAGTAGTTTTAAAAGCTATGGCAACAACCAAAAATAATTCAGATTTAAAAAAATATGATTTCAGATTTAAACAGAATCCAAGTTGGGCAAGATTCAGGATTCAAATAATTTAAGCATTTTTGGTTAACAAATGAACTGTCAAACAACAAACAAAATTTCACTAGCACATTATACAAAATTATATCAAATATAAAGCAGTGTAGTTTAAATCACAAACAAAATAAACTGATGCAGCAAGTGAAATGGATGAATGCTGTTCCAGAATATATTTTAGTCCAATCAGGATTCAACTGAGTCACTAACAGAAGGACTAAAATGAAAAAAATTGAGCTATCTAGAAGCAAGATTCTAATAAAACAAAAGGAAAGGAAATCACACAAAATGTGTAGTATGAGCAGCCAAAAATAGAAAAATAATAGTTTAACAGCCAATCAACAGCTATCCAATTTAGGAACAGAGGCATTTTATTCATTTTCATGGCTCCTGATTTGTGTAAAATGGGGTTGAGAAATTTCCAAATATGGACTCAAAATTGCAATAAAAATAATTCATAAAATTTTAAACTTCTACTTTTAGTGATTTTATCCTAGGTTTTTTACAATGGTTTTTAACAGCAATATCTTTGACAGTGCCAGCAGCCAAGCCAGCAGCAGCCAGACCAGCTTCAATGGAGGCAAGGTTCAGAACATAGAGGCACCTGTTTACACCCAAGCCTTTGAGGCGGGTAATGAGGAAGCTGACTTGTACCTGACCACCAACCCCTATGGCTTTGACTTGTTTGAGAGTCACTTAGTGTCTAGCTTTGCTCCTACTCCCATACCCACCCCCGCACAAGATGCCCACCAACCAACCAATCAGGATGGCAACCTTGATTTGGAACGCCTTCCTGCTACCAGCCAACCTGTCCCCCCTACAGCCAATCAGGCTTCAGTTCCCCCAGCCTAGCGCCTCAAACACAGAATAATCACTGCTCAAATTCTCCAAGAAATTATGTCACTCAACCTGTGTAGTTTGACATGGGACCAGATAGCCAGCCAATTACAATTTACCCAAGCTATCATCATGTGGGAGGTTAATAACCTGATGAATAAGGGGAAACCTGGCTGGGACAGCCAAGAAGCCCAAGAAGGCCCCATAGTCCCAGATAAAGGAGGCATACCTAATAATGCTGATCTCCTGCAGCATGACCCCAAGCTTCCCTTGACCCAGGTCCAGAAGCAACTTGCGCACCATGGCATTTATGTGTCTGAGCACATGGTACAGCTCTGAATACACAGAAATGTGGCTTCAATCAGGGTGTTGATCAATGTTCCCAACAACCAATGTGATGGTAGTGAGGATTCCATATATGATCCTGCCATTGATTCCACTCTGGTCCAATGCCTGAAAAGTTTTTCAGATGACTTCATGTTCTTCTCCTACTTAAAATTAGCCATTGCTTTTGATGATTTTGGTGAGCAAGGAAAAGCTGTCACCCAAAAAGGAAGGAAGAAGGTCAAGAGGGAAACATTCATTGGTGCATTTCTGGGTGTTTTTGCCATGGGTTTTGTCTACTATCAGACAAACCCAGATTTCACCAATGGTTACAAGTATAGCCACATTGTCAGGATTGCTTCACTACCTTTCATGACAACAACACAGAAATCTTGGCAAAACCAGGATCTGAAAACCCTTCTCCTAAATTGGACTGTTTTTCAGGTCCTATAAATGAATTATTAGTATGTAATATCTGTCCTCAATTACCTTTGATTTCCCTGGAATCAAGTCTGGAGGCCACTCCCTGGGCCAACACGGGGATCAAACCCAGTCCTCTTGGTTGTCTATGGATCACCTAGATAACATTAGTATTTCAAGTTTGAACTTACCTTTGCCAATACACAAAATGACTGCCTGTAGCCAATCAGATGTTGCAACGGGTCCTGGAGCTTTCAAATTTGATTACACTTTGAACAAAAATTACGTTAAGAGACCATTAAGCTCTGTACTTGATTTAAATCAAGTAAGTAAATGTTTATCTTCTTCTGGTGTGCAGATACACACCAGAAGCCTTCCCCAAACTTTTGGTTCTCCAACAGCTGGGGTAAATGACACCCAGTTGTTTGGAGAAGCCTCATCAGGGGCTAGATAATTTTAAAAATATTTTTTTTTAAATTTAAGTCAAAGCTCCCCCTGCCAAGTTTTCCTCCCCAAATTTCCCTAATATTCTCCAATTCCCCTTGAAAACTATCATTTAAAACAGCACTTGACAGTCTATAAAAAGGCTCCATTTGTCAGGGTGTCTGATTGTTCAGTTAATAAAGTCAATTTACTTACCTAGTTGATTTATTCTTTTGCCTGCTCTCCAAATCCTGAAATCAAACACCATGATGCTACTCAAGTCATCCCAATAGGGACTATTTGGGTATAACTGGTTGGTTTGGTTGCTCCTTATCCAGTCTCTTACTGCAAGCCTATCTTTTGGAACCAGAGCAGATTCTGGTTCACCTCCTTTCAATTACTTGGACAAGCTGTGGCGCCAAGTGGTACCAGGCGTATGGTACACCGCCACTCCACTGTCACCAAATCCCCCCATCACAGAAGAACCACAGGTCATGGGGGCCAGTCCGCCCACTCCTTCTGTATTTCATTCCTTGGCTTCTGTTTTCCTTCTAAGTTATCTTGGAGCTTACTTCATGTTGGGAAGATTTAATCCCTTTTTGGGTTGATACCGTCTTATTGGAGAATTGTTCCACATGGGGATGCTCTCCATTCCAATTGGTTTGCTAATAACAGGGTTGAATCCATCCGCGGCCATACACCTTTTGGGTGGTATGTTTCTGAGTGGATGGGTTCCTGACACACATACTTGGCAAATTGCTTGACTTCTGGGTTAGCTCAAATTTCACTCACTGTTTTTTCTTGGGCCACCAGTGGAGGGTAACTCCACTGCCCTTGAGGCCATCCAAGGACGGGGGCATCAGGCCTCTGTGCATCCAGCCGGTCACGCTGATTCCATCTGGCTGATGTTGTGTTCTTCAACATTGTAGATAAAGTTTGAGAGCAACACCCACAGGCATTTAATGATCTTTATCTTGCTGTCCTAGATCACAAGTCTCTCTTTTGTTGCCAAATGGTGGCTGACTTTTTTGCTGAAATGGTTTTCCACATAAACAGGGGCAACCAATCATGTAAGGACAAGCATCTCCCACCTTGTGCCACAGCCACATACAAGCCAATCAAGGCAACAACCTACAAAGAGTATAATACGTGACATATAGTAGCTATCACAATAGATCCTCCTGCCTCTACCCCCCTACCACTACTCCCCACCTGTCAGCCCAACCCACCCAATCCCAGACCCACCAGGCCAGCACTGCCTCTATGTCTTCCTTCCCACGCTATTCTGCCTACTAAGCATCTCTCTTCCTGCCCCAATAAACCCCCTGTCACCAAACATTTTCTATTTATTTATTGTTATCCTGAATTTCAATTTTTCATAATCTCTTTGTTTATAGTTGGTTTTATTCTTTATGTTCAGCTTATTTCTATAAAATCATATATTTACTATGCCATGTATCTAGATCCAGAAAACAGTTATTTTTAGCACCCAAACACAGCCCCTTGTGAAAAAATTAACAACAATTTGTTGATTATTGAAATTTGAATTAGAAAATCATAGGTTAATTGTGTTTAGATAAAGTTGTTACTGATCCAAATTTAAAACCTTAATGATAAACTTTAGGCCAATCAGGAGCCAAGTAATAAAGTGATTGTTGTGACATCAAGGGTTATTCAATAACTCTTTGGTGCATGTGTGTTAATTAATATGATTGGCTGGTTGATTTGCCATTGTGCGCCATTGCTGCTGTGGCAAGGTGTTGATGGACTAGTGCTCAATCAGCTGCTTGGCTAGTGCTAGTCCACCAACAACTTGCCACAGCAGCAATATGCACAATGGCAAAAAAATCCATCCAATTAGATTAATTAGTGCACATGCATCAAAGATTTATTGAATGACCCTTGATGTCACAACACTCACTTTCTTGCTTGACTCCTGATTGGCCTACAGTTTATCATTAAGGTTTTGAATTTGGATCAGTAACAACTTTATCTAAACAAAAAAACATTTAATTCTCTAATTTAAATTTAGCTGATCATCAAATTGTTGTACATATTTACATAAGGGGCTGTGTAAAGAGCTAAAAATAATATGGCAATTATGGAAGCAATGTCAACACAAAGCAAACAAAAAATATTGAGATAAATTTAAAACATATACACAATTGTATAAAAGATGGGTTATTGTAGTAATGGGAAAGCAAACAGGGATAAACAAAGAGGCAATAAATTTGAATAACATAGAGTTTATTGGGGTCAAAGCTATCAAAGCGTATGGAAAGGTTAGTAAAAAATTATATGAGAAAATTGGAGAAGCTTCTTAAAAACCTTGACTCTGCAATTGCAGAGATCAAAGACATTAAATGCAGGGTCAAAGTCAGAGTGAAGTCTGCCATCCTCAAAGGGGACAAAATAGACAAGGTGTCCACAAAGGCCCTAATGACCAAAATACCAGACACCCCTGAGAAGACAATTGTGCGCCTTTTAAATTTCCAGAAGACTATTGTGGAAGGCCTTCAATTCAAATCATTTGCTCTCTCTGCGCTGTCTGTCTGGGTCAAAAACCCTGAGATGTTGCACATCTCAAGCTAGTCAAGTAAGCAAGAAAGGAGAACACTGAGATGTCTGCGCAGCTGGTTGCACCAAAGATGACCAAACCAGCAGAGGCTGTGGGCAAGAAAATCACACCAGAAGGTAATCTAAAAAATAATAAAAATCTGGAAATACTCACATATTTTTTTAGAAAACATAGAAAGCAAAATATGCCAGGTCCTTGTCCCTTTTGTCCCTATCACATTTTACACCAATTATGCCAATCACATGGCCAAGCAGCTGTTTTTATCTCCCTCTGTCTTGAAGGAGCTCAAAGACATAATTCACAGGACCTTTTTAATGTTACAGGAGGCTTTAACTGAGCTGATGTATATGTAAGGGGTATCCAAGTGGGCAGTTTTTGCCTACAAGGATGCCCAACTGGTCTGGATGGACCTTGTATCTCTCAATGGAGTTTACTGTGTAAACTTCATTATTCTTGTTTGGGACTTCCTGTAGATGCTCTTAATCAAGAACATACCAGAGACATACCAGGCACATGCAGCTGCTTGCTTCTGCTTCCTGGTAGAGCACACACTATTGTACCTACTTGAGAACTTTGGGTGTGAGGTGAGTAAATTGGCTGTTGCAGATGTAACAGGCGTCAAGAAGAACAAAAAATTTCTGGTGGACTTTGGGCTGGCCTGGTGGGTCATCAAGACAGGGGTTCTGCAGCAATGGAGCTTACCTTTGCTAAGACCAAGAATGAGAAGAAAATTAGTGCTGTGTATAATAAAATCTATGAGTTTACCAAAGCCTTTTCTGAGCAAAGGCTTCATGTGGTAGTTTATCTGGGGTTCCTTTTTTCTTTGGGATGGGTGCGTCTAGAGATCTGGATGGGGTCCTTCTTGGGATTGACAAGGCCAGGCTCTCTCTGGATGGGAAGAAGGTCTCTCCAGGATATGATTCAGTGGATCACGTAATCCAGGATGCCTTAATCCTGGCTGTAATCTTCAGGCCACAGACCCGCCTAAAAAGAAGCTACTACACTCTTGCCTTACAATCCTCCCTTTTACTAGCCTCCAGGAATATATCAATCAAGGTGTGCCCACTGTATACAGTGTGGCAGTGGAGGTTCTGTACCACCTCCATTGCCAGGTGGGTACATACAGAAGAATCCAAATATAGACGCAATTAATAAAAACTCTTTTCCTCACATATAATTCTACACTTTTAATTTTTACTTTTTATAATAATTAATTCTAATAAATCCTCTTTCAGCAAACAATTTTTACAAAAAAAACAGAGAAGATCTTCATAAAAGCATTTTAATATACTTTAATAAAAATTTACTATTATCTTGAGCACTCTTATTTTCTTTCTTCTTTTTATATGTAATTGACAAAATTAATAATCCATATAATTATCATATTATAATTTAAATATTTGAGATAGCTATTGCAAAATATAATAGATACAACTAATTCAAAATTAAAATTTTACTTTTTGAGTAAATGATGGCATTGCATGGCATTGCAGGCTTGAAGTCATCTAAATATAAAGCACTATCTTGTAAATCTAAAAGAGTAAATTAAATAAAGTAAAAAATAGTTGCAAAAGCTAAGCCTTTAATTGATTGGCTGTTTGAGAGGCACACAGGGATAAACAAATCAGTTTGGCCATATGATTTGGCCAAGGTCTCAGCTGGGGGGATATGGATCCCAGCCTGCAGTAAATCAAACAGGTTCTTGGTCCCAGTTGGGGTCCCTCACTTGATGACTTGCTTGAGACACCCAAAAACTTCCTTGAAAGTATTTAGGAAGGGCAAATAGGTGGGGAGGAAGAGAAGGCGCAAATTGAACATGACCAATTGCTGGGGGCCCACTACAATACTAGTATCAATCATTGGGACTTCCTGCAGAATATCTGCCACCTTGTGGAGACAAATGTTTTCCACCACAATTTTTTTGGTGAAGCCTGGGCTTGTGCGCCTCAGGTGCTCCTGGACCAATAAGAGAAAAGTTAAGAAGGTTCTGATGTTGTGCAAACCCAATATCCTTTGATACAGATCAATCCCCTTTGGACCAATGAGATCCACCATTGAATAAGCCCTGGCAAAGACTGCAGCACATCAAGCTACCTTGACATTGGAGCCTTTGGGGACATATCCATATGCATTGCACATAGACAAGAAAAATGCTGATTTGTCAATATAATAGAATTTTACCGTCCCCTTGGCTCCAAGGGCAGTGTACACCTCATTGTATTTTTATACAGGTTTCAATATCAATTGGGCTGTTCCTGTTATAGGGAGATACCCCAAGTTTATTCCAGGAAAAGCATATACCCTTTACTAAATGGCAGTAAAAAGAAATTGAGGCCTCACCCCTAAAAGTAGATTTAACCATTGGCTGTATATTTGCCATTTCAAGATGGCAGTTCCAGGTTATTCACTAGCAGATTGCCCATTTGTGCTCCTTGGTGAGCATAGTGGACACACATAAGGATTTTTCCACAGCAAGGACTTGACCAGTATCAATGAATTTGTTGAATACCTTGCTAGCGTACTTGGGATCCACTCCAAGAAGGGCCACAGTCGCCTTCTAGTCACCAGATCACACATAAAGCCTGAGCAAGATGATGGACTTGATATCAGGAATGGGCTTCTGGGTGGGCTTAGTGGGCTCAGATGTACTGGGATCCTGATTGATGTCTGGCGCACAAGGCATGGGCACCTTGGTATAGAAGGCTGCAATCTTCTTTAACACCAGCTGTTCCTCCATAGTCTTATAGAACTTGGTCTCATTGTTATCTTGCTGGTTTCCATCACTGACGTCAGGCTCATGACTGGCATTGAGGACAGGCTTAACCTTCTCCACCATTGCTAACGGGACCAAACTCTGGAAGTACACAGGCTCAAACACATACAAGGTAATTTCTATCTCCTTGTTTCCAAACATTTTCATTTTGGTGACCTGGGTGGGCTTCTGGTTCATCTTGGGGACCCAAGGGTTGATGCTCTGCACCCTTGCACCTTGTGCTCCTTGAACTAGTTATGTCAGTGCAGTGTCACTATTGAACTCTCCTCTCCTGTCTCCTTCCTGAGCGGCACTTGTGTTGCACTGACTCCATTTTTTGACCTGCAGGGGCAACCACAACTGTGGGGCACAACAGGTGCATTGTCACTCTGTTATTGTGTTCCAATCATTTTAAATTTTAATAAAATACTAAATAAATTTCAGTTAAGCTACTCCCCAATTTAATATTTGCTTTATCTGAATATGGATATTTAATTAGAGTTTTCCCCACCCAATATCCCAATTATAGATTTTCATTTCTTAATTAGTTGTTTTTGGTTTTACAGCACCCATTTTAGAATACCTGTAATGATCTCTAATTTTTTCCTATTTTACTTCAGAATTTAAACACCTATCACAATATTTTTAAATTTATGTTTCATATTTCATGCCTTATTTTAGATTTATTGGTTTCATTCTTGATTACAATCCATTGTACACACTTATTGAGTGGTTTTTGTTGCAACTAAGTTTCCCAACTTTCCTGCCAATGTATCTTACAATAAACAGGGGGCGTCCAATGAACTGCCTCTTGACATATCTAACAACATGGACCAATCTGATGGCAATATCAAATTGTGGGCACTTTCTCCTAATTAGGCGTGCTACCAATTCAACCTGCTGATCCCGCACAAGTTATTCCTCAGCTCTAAACCATACATGGACAAACAACCATGCCACCTCCCTTATGGCCAGGTGGCTTCCCCCATATGGTATATTAATCATAATATTCCACAATAAACAATACCTTATTCTTAGTCTTATGTCCTTTATATTGGACTGTTGTCTTCCCCAATTCCAAATACTGAATCCTCATTGGTTCAATTGCATCAGTGGTAGCAGCAGTAGGTTTACAGCATACCTAAAGAAAAAAAATTCACCCTAAGAAAGGACAGAGTACAGGCCATATGGCTACTACCCAACAAGAAACTTTCCTGCCAATTCCCAAGGGGGACATCCCTGTGGAAGTCATCTATCAAAGACCAGCTAGTCCTTGCAAGCATGTACATTCAGCTCCGCCTTGGGCAGGTGACGCCAGCGTCACCCTGCCCCAGTCAGACCTGTTCCAACGCATGCTCAACCTTCAGCTAGAATCCTTTGCAGGTGGGGTCAAAGGAGCTAACATTGTCAGTTGGCTTCACTTTACCAAGACCTGCCTTTGTATTGGCCAAGTTCCTGAGCCCATGTGGGTTGCTACTGCGTCAGGGCGCCTCACAGGACCCACTGCTGTATGGTTTACTAATTGGTCCAGTCAGGAAATTGAAGTCACCTGGGAGGCATTCAGGAATGCCGCAAAGTCCCGCTACAACAAAACCTTCTTGCCTATTGTGGTGGGAACTCCCCTTCTAGCAATCAAATAGACTGGATCCATCCCCAAATACCTTGCTGCCTGGCAACAAGCTCTTGCCACCGCCCCCAAAGCTGTGACCAATGGAATTACATGCTTCTGACCCTAATAGTTAATGGGCTAAAGCCCCATATCTGTAAGTGGGTCCCCATAGGTTGCTATACCTCCATCAATGACTGTTACAAAGCCATTATGGAGGCCAACAACCAGGCTTCAATGGGTTTATGCTGTACAAATGATCCCCTACCTCAACCTCGTTTAACACCTGGAAGCCCCCACAACCAAGTAGGCCACTGCCAGCCCCATCAGCAGGATAATGGGACTAAACGCCCCCACAAAGGGGAGCTCCAGCTAGCTCAAATTGAGGGCCTGGGAAAAGCCTGGGGGTTGTAGGTACAAGAGGTTCTACAACCGCAGCTGACCCACACTCTCAATCTCTCCTTGCCAAAAATCTATGCAACTATAATGTACACAAAGTTGAAGCCCTTGACGTCTTCCAGGTACACTGTGACAACCCCGTGCTACAGGCAAGCCACTCCCTCAATAAAGTAACCTGCTTGTCTTATCCCTTCTGTTTTTGTGGAAACACCCACAAATTGTTGGTGGACACCGGGGCCAACCACACCATGGTGGACCAGGTGTTTGCTGATGCACAGCAGCTAGACTGTGTACCCAGCAAATTCAAGGCAGTACAAGTAGCTGACTCACATAGAGTAGCAATTACTCATGAGACAGTACCCTTCTCTGTGAGAATAGGGAAAGTCCAGGTTAAACTCTCTGGGCCAATCATGGCAGGCCTCAGACACAACATAATTGCTGGCCTTGACTGGCTTTGTCACAATTGTCCTTAAATTGATTGGGATACGTCTTTCATCACCCTCAATAGAAATGGGGTGGGCTTTCAGATCTATCCTGTTGAAATGAACAAGCTTATTATTAACACTGTGTTTTTCAGGATAACCAAAACAGGCTTGTACGCTTTCAAGGGGGAAGCTAGACTTTGCCCAATGCTCAGTCAAAGTTATCCGCTCTGAACCACCTGCAGCCCCTCCCTTGACCACTGTACCTTCACCAGCGCTTGCAACCATCTTTGAGGAGTATAAGGATGTGTTCAGTGAGACACTCAAACAACTACCTTCTCCCCAGGAGATCCAGCACCCTTTGCAACTCCAAGGGTTGTTGCCTAAAGAACGCCCCTTATACTGTCTCACATCAAAAGAAGATGAGACTTTTTGCCAGCACCTTATGGACGCTCTTGACAAGGGCTTCATATTCCCCTTGCTCTCTCTATACAGGGCAGCTGTCTTCTTCATAGCCAAGAAGGAGGGTCCCTTTACCTGGTCACAGACTACCACGCCCTAAATGAGGTTACAGTTAAGAATAAGTACCCTCTGCCTCTGATTAACAGCCTGTTTGACACACTTGCAGGTGCAAAGGTCTTTAGAAAGATTGATATCACTGTGGGGTACAACCAGGTTTGCATTGCACCAGGGGATGAAGCAAAAACTGATTTCTGCACACACTACAGGTCATTTGAGTGTCAGGTCATGAACTTCAGAATGACCAACACTCCTTCCACCTTTGCTATGTTGATGAATAAAGTATTTGAGGAATTGATTGGAAAATGTTTGATGGTGTACCTTGACAACATTATTGTCTTCAGTCAAGATCAAACCACGCACCTCTAACTCCTCTGTGCTGTCCTTGACACCCTTCAAAAAAACCAACTAAAAGCTAAACCCTCCAAATACAAGTTCCTTAAGTTGGAGCTGCTGTTCCTTTGGCACATCATCTCTGCTCAAGGGATAAAGCCCAACCCTGCCAAGATCAAGGCAATCATCAGTATGCCACCCCCACTGATGTTGGCCAGGTGTGTACCTTCTTAGGCATGGTTGCCTATGTGCACAAGTTCATTCCCAATAGCAGGGAGCTAATTCCACCTCTCATCAAGCTTCTAAACACCAAGCAGAGCTTCCACTGGACTCCTGTCAGAGATCAAGCTCTGAGACGTTGAAGCAGAGACTTATAACTGTGCATGTACTACAGTTTCTCAATCAAAACCACCAGTAAAAAATTGAGACTGGCGCTTCTGACAGGGCCATAGGGGGTGTACTACGGGTAAAAACTGACAAAGATGTCTTCCTCCCCATGGAATATGAGTCCAGGAAGCTTACTGACTCAGAGCAATGTTACCCTATACATGACAAAGAGTTGGCCGCAATTGTGCACTGTGTTGAGAAATGGCGCTGCTACCTGGAAGGGGCAACCTTTCCACCCCTTGTCCTACAGATCACAAGTCACTTCAGTACTTCAACACACAGTCCCACTTGACATGCCTCCAAGAAGGCTGGGTTGAGCATCTATCCCCCTATTATCTGCGCATTGAGTACAAGCCTGGGAAGGAACTTGTCACAGCTGATGCCCTTTCACGGTCTATGTAGCGCCCATCACTGGGGAAAGCAGTTTAAACTCAGACTGGCTAATACTTTATCTTTGTCCTGAGGTGACTCAATACAAAAGCCTTAATTCAGTAACCATCTCCAAACTGAAGGACAGTGAAAGCCAGTTCACCACTGACGCTGGCAACGTCTGCCGCCAGGCAGAGACAGGTGAAATGACACCTTACATCACTACCACACAGTGAGGCAACACAGTACTGCACTACCACCGCACCTTGGGTCACATCAGAGTATGTAATCTCTTTGAGATCATGAAACAAAAGGGTTGGCAGCCGCGTATGCGCCAGGATATCCTGGATCTCCTTGAAGCATGTGTGCTGTGCAAAAAGAATACATCCAAACCTGCACCTCTCAAGTTTGTCCTGCCAATCAGGGCCATGGAACCCTTCAAGAAGTGGGCCCTTGATGTGGTTGGGCCCCTCCCCAAAGACATACTGTGAAAAAAATACATCATAACCACCATTGACTACTTCACTTGCTGGCCAGTGGCTTAGGCAACAACTAATTACACCACCACCATCACCTGCTTCATTGGTAAGGAAATTGTGGCCTGTTTTGGGGATGCCCAAACGTCTCATCACAGATAGTGGTCCCAAACTTGTTGGCCAGTAATGAGGGCATACTGTGCCAAGAATGCCCTTCAACAGATAGTCACCACTCCTTATCATCTGCAAGCCAATGGGCACATGGAATAACTAAATGGCTGACTGGTCCAACTTATTGCCAAGCTATTGCAGGAGCGCCCCAATATCATGTGGACTGAACACTTGCCTACTGCTCTAATTATCCTACGGGCAGAATCAATTGAGGCACCGGGCTCAGCCCTAGTGCCTTGGCCTTTAGGATGCCTGAAAGTCTGACAGGAGTGGAACAGGGGAAGCTACAGTCTACAGTTCCCAGAAAGCCTCCCTGTTGACAACTCCATCCCAAAACCAATGGCGTGCCAAAGCCTGGGAAGTTGAGCATAAATAAATTGAAGGTGGGACAAAGCACCTTGAAGACAGATACGCTGTAAGTGACCCTGTCTATACCTTAAACCCCAATTTGGCTAATTTAGAGCCCAACCATCTAGGGCCCTTCAAGATAGCTGCATTCTATGACAATCACACCTATCAGCTTGAAGATGCTCAAGGAAACACCAAGATGCTCCACCACAATTGCTTTTGCCCCTGCTGCGTAATCCTAACACAAAGGTTGTTTGTGCAGACCTTCCCAGATCTCCCGCATACTCTGATCCTAGTGCCTGACAACAAGCAGGGGGCAAGGGGGGTGTTGAAACTGAGTTTCCTGACTTGCCTGCCAATATATCTTACAATACACAGGGGGTGCTCAATGAGCTGCCCCTTGACGTATCTAACAACATGGACCAATCTGATGGCAATATTGAATTGCAGGCACTTTTGCCTAATTATGCGTGCTACCAATTTGACCTGCTGATCCCCGCACAAGTTTCTTCCTTGGCTCAAATCCTTACATAGAACAAGTCATCATGTCACCTCCCTTGTGACCATGTGGCTTTCCCCATATGGTATATTAATCACAATATTCCACAATAAACAGTACCTTATTCTTAGTATTCTGTCCTTTCTATTGGACTGTTGTCTTCCCTGATTTCAAATACTGAATTCCCATTGCTTCAGTTGCAACATTTTGTTTACATATTGAGTTACTATTGTGTCTTTTTTCTGGATTGAATTTGACTCACCACATGTGGGTGCATTTTGTCACCAATTTACACAGTAAGCATGTGTACACCAAAGTTCAACTCACACCATTTTGTTTGTATATACTTGTATTTTGGTTTGTATTTTGAATAATACCGCTTGACACACAAGCAGTTTGTTGCTGTGTTGACCCATTTAGTCCATTAAAATCAAAAATCCCTGTTAATAGAGTTTATATTTTAAAATGATAGTTGGAATTTGCTTAAATCTGAAATAGTTTTGTTTAAACCTGAGGTATTTTTGGTTGTCACCATTGCTTTTAAAGCTACTGTAAGAATTTTGAGAGAATTTATACTGCAATTTTAGTGTTGTTTCACTCTGGATTAGTATAATATGGAGAAGAAGATAGGGGATTTGAGGGATTGAAAACTGGTCAATTGACACAGTTTTCAGGAGGAGATGGAAGATAGCCCTAACAAAATGGGAATATGACTTGGGGTTAAATCCTGGAGTAGGTCAATCATATTTGGTTAACTGGAGCAGAAAATTAATTGGTCACTGACAGTCTGTGAAAGATGGCTTGGTAATCAGGAATATTTTTTCTGCTGAGTAGCATCAGGAAAGCCTTAATGATACTGAAAGCAGCCTAAAACCAATTATTATTAATCAACTGACTGGTGATGAGTTTCACCACAAGCGCTTACTTAACAGAAAAATGCCCAATTGCCACAACAAAAAAACAAGCCAAAGGATGGTTTTAAATAGTGATTGATTGATCCATTGTGTTATTAATAATCACAAAATACAACCCTATTTTACATAATTATTATTAATAAGTAAATATACAAGCTTTAATTTACAATTTGTATCACTATATATAAAAGGTTTTAATAACACCCTCTAATGAAAACAGTTCAACTTTATCTGTGCCTGTATAAAAGATAGTTATTGAGTAATGGGGTAAAATTAAGAGGTGTGTGTTGGGGGTCAGGGTTGGCAGGTTAATGGCTTGGTCTTGGGGGAAGCTGGAATGGTCAACTGAGAAGAACTAAAAAGAGCTGATTGCTTTAATTGCTTGAATTCTTCTTCTATCACATATGTGGACTTGGCAT